>LR738715.1:733506738-733546160 GCA_902687465.1 Secale cereale
AGAGCTAGGACTCGACATGAAGGCCCCGCCCATCATGACTTCACGATGGCGAAGATTTTGCTCACAACTAAGGATGGTAATGGGTCGGGTTGAACAATATCAAATCTATACCTAGATCCATGTAGAAAATCTCTGCCCGCCCATGAAAAGACCCATGGACAGAAAATCATGCCCATGTCAAAACAAGATGAACATCCATCAGTATTGATTTACATTAGGTCCTCTCAACACATATATGTAATACCTCGGGAAACAACAAAAATGCATGCAGATTCTAAGATTAGCACTTCAGACAATATTAAATAGCACAGATGCACACCATTCAAATCTCATTAAAAGGTCCCCACAAAGTGACATAACATCACATCAAATGTTCTGAGGAAATGATGTAGCACAAATCGAGAAGACGATAGAGCAAGTTAAGATAGGGAAAGGATAGTTGTGTAGGGATCAAAGAATATTTCCACATAAGTCAAACTATCGGGTTGGGTTTGGGTATGCCTACAGGTAAAGAATTATGCCCATGGCCTAGCCATTACTAGCTAGTTCGATTTTTGATAGTTCACATGCATGAAAAATGTATCCAAACCCCATCTATTTGGGATGGGTAGCCATGGGTATTCATGTCCATGGGTAAATTTTCTACCCTTAGTCAAAACCAGGTGCTTCCGTCATGGTTCGAGTGCATCCCCCTATTGTTTTGGCCCTCGGAGGAGCGATGTCGCACATGTTCCTTTTTTGTCCAACACCATCATAATACCTTCTGAGGCGTGCCGACACATGAGATGAAACTATGCTGGGACCACGATCGGTGGAGGGGGCACATCTGAATCACCGATGGGTTGAACGCGAGTCCTCTGGACCGAGATCTTGGCCCCCCTTGCTCTGGTGGGGTGCACCAGGGTGGCCTCCACAGAGCTATATCATGACCACCAGGCCTGGATTTCGCAAGAGTGAGACGTGCGAGGCTCGAGATGTGACCATGATACCTTTTGTATAGGATGAGGCGCCGGATCCATCAGCCTCAAAGTTCAAGGCGACGAAGCAGAATACCTAACTCTTGGGGAAGAAGACAAATAAATATAACCTCCCACCGTGTTATAGACGAGGTGGATGGACCAACGAAGAGTTCCTGGCTCGGCAAGAGGTTGCCAATATGAGTTGAGGAAGCCATCCTGAACATTGTACAAATTTGTGTGTGACGCCCCTACCGCGTGTGCCAACTGTCAATGTTTCGTACCGGTAGTGCTGTCGAGAGACGCCTGATTTGTTCAGAGGGACGGAAGTGCTGGGTATCAATATGGAGAGGTGAAGAAAAGTGTAATTACCCTGGTCTAGCCCCTCCAGGAGGAGGTAAGACCCTACTCCAGCCTCTAGGGTTGGGGCGATCACCAAAGAGTGGTGTTACTTTGTGTACAAGATATTGGCCTAGCAGCAAAGAGGTTTGTGATTGTGGTAGGTGGGGAAAACTTAGCTCTAGGGTTATATGTTTTTCAATCTCTCCCATCCTAGTAAGGCCGCTGGCTCATCTTATATGTTTGGTCGAGCTAGGGTTACATGGCTCCGGTGTAGGTACAATCTACGTGGAGAGAGGTTCTTATCTCTATGTTTCCCATCCCACATTTTGTCATCCCACTCTTTGCTGACTTGGCACATGCAGGCATGAAAATCACAACCCTTGGACTGTGTTAGGTCTCCCCAAAGCAGATCGAGTCATTCTTCTTTATATGTGGGACATACTCTTTCTCATGGTCGGGTTGACGTGTCATTCCCGCACCATGCCTTATCCTTATCAAAAGTGACATCGCTTAGTCCAAGGATGTGACCTTACTTTAGGGTTTTTTCAAGTTTATTATGCCAATGTAGCATCGCCGATGGTGCTGAAGCCACCCTTTGATAGAATTAACCATGATGCATATTGTTAGCTTTGCTTCCCGCAAAAGAACAACCATATATACGTCATCTTCAACATGTCCCACAAAGATCACATGGCGATTATCTCTTCTATAGACGGCCACATCCTCATCCAAAATAAACAATTGTAACCAGCCCGACACAATTGATTTATGGAAAGAAGGATCTAGCTTAGGGATTGTACAAGCATCACTTTTTCAAGAGTCATGCCCGTCATGATAGCTATCTTGCCCAGTGCAAGTACCTTTGCTTTTTTTCATTATCAAAGAGAATGCTTGGGTGAAAATTACTACCTTCAATGAATGGAACAAACATGTCCCTTTATCCGATCATATGATTGGTGCACCCACTATCGATGACCCATTGATTTCCACTAGAGGCATAGTACTACAAATAAGACCATGTCTTGGTTTTAGGTATCCATTTATTAATGGATCCTCTGACGTTAGTAACAAGAATTTTAGGAACCCCAATGGTCCAATCCACATAATAAGACCAATCACCATATTGAGCAAATACATTTCCATTGTTGCCCAAAGAACAAATGATGGGTCCATGGTGATATCAAACTTTTCATGGGTCGTATGGCTCGTAGTAGACACATTGACCATGACATTCTCTTTCTGAACATTTTCCTTGTACTCACTTGTCACAAATGTAGTCTTTGTATCTTGTCGACTTTGCATAGCTTGGCTCTTCTTTGACTTAGGTGAGTACCCAAGCACTTCCTTTTGGGAAGTCTCCTTTTGGTTTCCCAAAAGCTCATCAAATATTTCCTTGCCTTGAACGCAAGAAACTAAACCTTTCTAAAGTGGAGCCTTGATCTTAGTGCTCTCCTTCAATAATGATGTTCTATCACAAGTGGGGTTAGTGGTACAAGCATTAACATGAATAACAATAGGATGGCTAGGGGGAGGGTTAGTTAAATACTTCTTGTAAGTAGCTTGGAGATCCTTGTGAGAGACATCATCTTTAATAAGCTCTCCATTGCTAACTTTAGATCATCTTTTGAGGTGACCACAATCAATTTGAAGCTTCTCCTAAGAAAATTTAAGCACATGGTTAGAAGCTTTGTACTCCTTTAGCAATTTAAGCATAGTACCAATCTTTTTCCCTGTATCAAGTTCAAGTTCAAGTTCAAGTTCAAGAGACATGTGATACAGTTTCTCTAAATCGAGTGCACTGTTGGGAGTATCTACTAACTCCTTCCTTTAAATAGGAGGTCTTCTTGATAGACAATGGTGTCCTTAGCCTTAAAAAATTGTTCAATAAACATTGGAAAGTCGCAAGATGTTTCCCTTTTACAACAAACATCATATCGTATGCCTCTTGACCTTTTTTATTCAGACCATTCTCACTAAAATCATCCAATTTAATTTCAAGTAGTTGAACATGTGGGGACCATATAAGGGGGGATGGATTTAGTGCCTTTACTTCTCTTGCCATGAGACACCTATGTTGTGTCTCCTTCTATTTGATGAGGTAATGCATAGTTGAAGAGAGTGGCGGGCTTTTCCACGACGATTCTTGCTAGATGGGAAACACCAACAATTTTGTCTTGGGTTGAATCATAATTGGAAGTGCACACTTATCCAATGAGTCCTATAGGCTTCACATCACTCCCGTATGGCTTGCAATCACTGTGATATGGCTTCTTGGGCTTGGTAGGCTCTTTATGCGTTGCCTCAAAATTGGTCCTCCTTGGCTTGGGGTAATCCTTGACAAAATATCTTAGATTACCACAATTTTAGAAATTTTTCTTAGTGGAGGGGGATGCATTGGTGAAACTTCTTCTTGCACCTTCTTAGGTTTGACATCTCTTATCTATTATGGCCAAGTTCTCCAAACCATTGTAAAATTTCTTGAAATACTCTTTGTCACTGGCAAGATCTTCTCTTGACTCCATGGTTGAATCATGGGTGGTCTTGAGGGCCAATGAAGTCTTGGTCATGATTGATTGAGCCATTCACATATCTTTGACTATATCGAAAAAGCTGTCATGGGAGACAAACAATGAGAGTAAGTCATACAATGGGAGCTTTATATAGTCAGTCTTTGTTGGAAATATAATACCATGTCGGAATGATTTGGCACGAACTTACAAAATTATCATTGAAGAAATCTTATGGGCTAATGTGACACCCCGAGACCGGTGCGCCAGGTGTCAGCCAATTATTCGTCGTCGTTGCCATGTCATCTGCTTGCGTGTTGCATCTTGCACCGTTGCCATGCTTGTCTTGTTTTGCTCATATCTTCTAGGCCGTAGCTCCGAAATAAACAAACTTTATATGAAACTTGACTAGAATTTCGTGTAGATCATCCTGGTGCATGTTAACCTGCTGTTTAACAACTTTAACTTAAGGTTTGTTCAGATCTGGACTAATTTCTATGCATATGAGGACTTACCGGATTTGTTATATGTAGATTCCGGCCTCATTTAAAACTTGTTGCTTGTGTGTTTTTCTGTGCTTCCTACCTTGCCATGTATTGCATCATATATAGATTTGTCTTGCATCATACTTGCTTGATCATATTGTCATGTTCTTGTGTTGTTTTTCTGTGCTTCCTGCCTTGCCATGTATTGCATCATATATAGATTTGTCTTGCATCCTACTTGGTTGAGCATATTGTCATGTTCTTGTGTTGTGTGTTGATACGTCCAAAATGCATCACTATTTTGTATCATAATTTATCCTTATACATTGATATATTTCACGTTACGGTGATGTTCTTATGTTGTTTTGGTCTATTTTACACAGTTTGCAAACTTTCCGATGCCGAAGCAGCAGACGCAGGATTCAGCAGTAAAAAGTGGACGCTGAGTTGCTGAAGAAGAATACCTCCAAATTACCTGAAAATTGACGGGAGATATTTTTCAGACGGATCACGAAGGCACGCGAAAGGGCAACCAGAGGGGGGCCACAGGGTGCCCAGGCGCCCTGGGGGCGCGCCCTCCTGGCCGCGCCGGGGGGGGGGGGGCGCCTGGAGCCCCTGGCCCACCTCTGGCCGCCCCTTTTGCATATATGCTCTCCGTTATCCAAAAACCCTAAGGACGAGAATTTTTGCGGAGTTCCGCCGCCGCTCCGTGGCGGAAACCTACAGAGAAGAAAAAGCCATCTCCGGCGGGCAGATTCCGCCGGGGAGATCACCTCCCGGAAGGGAAGATCGTCGCCATCGTCATCACCATCGTCACTGGCATCATCGAGATCATCATCAACATCATCCCCAACACCGGCACCATCTCCATCTTCATCCAAATCTCATCTTACAATCGCAACTTGTGTTGTAACTCGTACTACCTATCCTCTCTACTCCATCGGTGTTGATTACTACTTTGTGGTGAATGCTATTGAGTTTTGTTGGAGAAATATTATTATGTCCAGATTGTTTATCACCTATTTATCCCCACTGATCATGATCTCCTTTATGTCTCGTGAGTAGTTACCTTAGTTCTTGAGGACATGGGGAAAGTCTTGTTGTTAGTAGTCATATGTTGTTGAAGTAATATGTGTTGTTTGATACTTAAGTTGCGTTGTCATTCTACTAGTGGTGTTGTGTGAGTCGAACACCCAACACTTCGCCTTATTAAGGACCTAGGAGAATACATTGTGTATAAAGAATGCTTATGGTGGGTTGCCGGAGTGACAGAAACCTGAACCCCAGTTCGCACGCTTTTGCATAAGGGAATAATGGATCCTCGATCGTATTGCTATGGTTAGGCTTTTGCCTTAAATTCTATCTTGTATTTGCGGATGCTTGCAAGGTGTTTAATCATAAGAGTGCACTCATCTTAGTCTAGAGAGTGTACTAGCATAGATCCACCCACTCAACACTTATCAACACATAACATAGTATCGATACGGAATATGGTGAAAGCACATGACTACCTCTCCCGTGTGTCCTCAGGAACGCTTTAGTCTTTATAAGTTCAGCTGCTAGGCCTCTCCTTTGCTAAGAAAGGATTGGGCCACTTGCTACTCTCAGTGCCTTTTACATTTGCTTGCTTTTACTTTCCTGTTACTTATATCGAGAAACCCCTAAAAAGTTATCTTTCAGTGCTTGCAGTAATTTCTTGCTCAGAATCGCTTATCAATACCTTCTGCTCCTCGTTGGGTTCGACACTCTTACTTAGCGAAAACGCTGCAATAGATCCCTTACGGTTGAGGGTCATCAAGTACCGTTTTCTGGCGCCGTTGCCGGGGAGCGTAGCGCTATTGGTAAAGTGAAACTGGTAAGGAAGTTTTTATAATTCTGTTTTTGTTTTTGCTATTGCTGCTCTTTGTCCTTATGGATAACCTTGTTATTGGAGCGTTGCTTGCGGGAAGACGCCCCACACCTGTGGTGGTTGATCCTCCCCCTACTGAAATTGTGCCTTATAAAATACCAGCTGGCATTATCGATTATGTTTTGGCTAATCGTTATGCAGGAGACAGACATCCCGGTGAACACTTGCTATATCTGTCACAACTAAGTTCATTATTTAAGCTTGCAGGTGTATCGAGGGAGTTTGTCATGAGAAAATTGTTTGCCGTATCACTTATAGATAAAGCTTCGGATTGGTATAGGCTTCTCGATAACTCACACTTGCTTGACTGGCCGGAGCTTATGTCTCTCTTTTATACTAAGTTTTATCCTCTTCATGAAATTCATCGAGACAGGAACTATATCTATAACTTTAGGTCTCGTGACGGAGAAAGCATTGCTCAAGCTTGGGGGAGATTGAAGTCCCTAATGCTCAAATGCCCTATTCATAAGCTTCCCAAGGAAATTATACTTACAAATTTTTATGCCAGGCTTTCTCGTCAGGATAAGGAGATGCTGGATGCCTCCTCTAGTGGGGTATTTCAGAAGAAGAGTGTTGAAGAAAGGTGGGATCTCATTGAAAGGATCCAGAGGAATACCGAAGATTGGGAAATTGATAAAGGTATTGAACCCGCTATAAATTATGAACATGCTTATACTGAGAGCTATGTGAAAACTGATTACTTCAATACTTTTTGCTCTAAGATTGGTCTTGATTCCCATCTAGTGATTGATTTGTGTAAGAATTTTGCCTCTCACGTTGATTCTTTTAAAAAGAAGAGAGACCAGCACCATGAACCTTTTAAAGAGTCACCTATTGACATTTATGTTGCTGATCCTATTTTGCCTACAGTTATATATGAAAAGCCTCCTTTTCCCGCAAGGATAAAGGAGCACTCTCTTGTGATAGGCATAATAAATAAAAGTGAGAGAAGAGTTGATGAGCCTGAGGACCAGATCAGGGTCGATCCTCAAGTTGCATTGATTAAAGACCTTGCTACTAATGATGTTTTGGATTCCAATATAAATTTTTGTGCTGTTTCCACTAACCTTGTCACAGCCAAGAATAAAGGCCCAATTTCAGGTACTCCAGTGGTATCTGTTAAAATAGGAGATCACAATTATTATGGGCTATGCGATTTGGGATCGAGTGCAAGCGCTATCCCCTATTCACTTTATGAAGAAATCATTGTTTTGATTTCCCCTTGTGAACTTGAAGAAGTTGATGTTACCATTCATCTTGCAAACAGAACAACTATCTCTCCTATCGGGATTGTGAGGGACGTTGAAGTCCTATGTGGAAAGGTAAAATACCCTACCGACTTTCTAGTACTTGGTTCAGAGAGGGACAATTTTTGTCCAATTATTTTTGGTAGACCTTTTCTTAGAACTTGTGGAGCTATAATAGATTGCAAGAAAGGTAAAGTTTCTGTTGAATTCGATGGTGAGCCATATGAATTTAATTTTTCTAAGTTCTCTAAGCAGCCTCGTGGTACTGATTGACCTAGTGATGATAAAATTATTGAAAGTATTGCCTCTATTGCTATTCCCCCTAATGATCCTTTGCAGCAATACATGGAGGACCACGAGAATGATTTGCATATGCAGGAAAGAAATGAACTAGATGAAATATTTTTGAGGCAGCCTGCTATCCTGAAGCACAACCTTCCGGTTGAACCTTTGGGAATTTTATCAAAACCGAAGGAAGACCCGGTGTTCGATCTTAAACCTCTTCCCGATACGCTCAAGTATGCTTATTTAGATGAAAAGAAAGTATATCCTGTTATTATTAATTCTAACCTTTCAGGATATGAAGAAGAGCGATTATTGGAAGTACTTCGTAAACACCGAGGCGCAATTGGCTATACCCTTGATGACCTTAAGGGGATTAGTCCATCTATCTGTCAACATACTATCAACCTTGAGCCTGATGCTAAACCAGTTGTTGATCATCAACGACGGTTGAACCCAAAGATGATGGATGTTGTGAGAACTGAGATTCTCAAGCTTCTGGCCGCAGGTATTATCTACCCTATAGCTGATAGTAAGTGGGTAAGTCCGGTACATTGTGTTCCTAAGAAAGGAGGTACAACTGTGGTTCCTAATGATAAAAATGAATTAATACCCCAGAGAATTATTATTGGATATAGAATGTGTATTGATTACAGGAAGTTGAACAAGGCAACTAGGAAGGATCACTACCCGTTGCCGTTCATCGACCAAATGCTTGAAAGGTTATCCAAAAATACCCACTTTTGTTATCTCGATGGTTATTCTGGCTTCTCTCAAATTCATGTTAACACTGCCGATCAAGAGAAGACCACTTTTACTTGTCCCTTTGGTACTTATGCTTACATGCGTATGCCTTTTGGTTTATGTAATGCCCCTGCTACTTTTCAAAGGTGTATGTCTGCTATCTTTCATGGTTTCTGCGGGGATATTATGGAAGTCTTCATGGACGATTTCTCCGTCTATGGAACTTCTTTTGACCATTGTCTTCACAATCTTAATAAAGTTTGCAGAGATGCGAGGAGATAAATTTGGTACTCAACTGGGAATAGTGCCACTTCATGGTTAATGAAGGAATTGTTCTTGGTCACAAGATTTCCGAAAGGGGAATTGAAGTGGACAAGGCTAAGATCGAAGCTATTGAGAGGATGCCCTACCCAAGGGACATCAAAGGTATTCGCAGTTTTCTCGGTCATGCAGGTTTTTATAGAAGATTTATTAAAGACTTTTCTAAAACCTCAAGACCCCTCACTAATCTTCTCCAGAAGGACGTTCCTTTTGTATTTGATGAAAATTGTAAGGAAGCTTTTGAAGTCCTTAAGAAAGCTTTAATAAACGCTCCTATAGTACAACCACCTGACTGGAATTTACCTTTTGAGATTATGTGTGATGCAAGTGATTTTGCTATTGGAGCTGTTTTAGGACAAAGAGTTGATAAGAAATTGAATGTTATACATTATGCTAGCAAAACTCTTGATAGTGCTAAAAGGAATTATGCTACTACTGAGAAGGAATTCTTAGCTGTAGTTTTTGCTTGTGATAAATTTAGACAGTATATTGTTGATTCCAAAGTTATTATTCATATTGATCATGCTGCCATCAAGTACCTTATGACAAAGAAGGATGCCAAGCCAAGGCTTATCAGATGGGTACTCCTTCTTCAAGAATTTGATTTGCAGATTGTTGATAGGAAAGGAGAAGACAATCCGGTAGCGGACAATCTTTCAAGGATGGAAGATATACCGCATGATCCCATCCCAGTCAACAATAGTTTTCCAGACGAGCAACTTGCCGTTGTAAAAGTACAATCTCTTTCCGACCCTTGGTATGCAGATTATGCTAATTTTATTGTTGCAAAGTATTTGCCTCCAGGTTTAACACTTCAGCAAAGGAAGAAGTTCTTTCATGATTTGAGGCACTACTTCTGGGATGACCCACATCTTTTCAAAGAAGGTCCCGACGGGATCGTGAGGAGATGCATTCCGGAACATGAGCAGAAGGACATTCTCAGACGGTGTCATGATAGTCCCTATGGAGGACATCATGCCGGTGAGAGGACTGCACATAAGGTTCTTCAATCAGGTTTTTATTGGCATACTTTCTTCAAAGATGCTAGAAATTATGTTTTAGCCTATGATAAATGTCAGAGAGTTGGTAACATTAGTAGAAGGAATGAGATGCCTATGAATTACTCACTAGTGATTCAACCTTTCGATTGTTGGGGTTTTGATTTTATGGGTCCTTTTCCTTCTTCGCACAAGTACACTCACATTTTAGTAGCTGTTGATTATGTGACCAAGTGGGTTGAAGCAATCCCCACTGAAAGTGCTGATCACAAGACATCTTTGAAAATGCTTAAAGATGTAATTTTTCCTAGGTTTGGTGTACCAAGGTATCTCATGACTGATGGGGGATCACACTTCACGCACGGAGCTTTTAGAAAAGCTTTGGCTAAATACGATGTTAATCATAGAATTGCTTCACCATATCATCCTCAAACTAGTGGGCAAGTTGAGCTCACCAATAGAGAGATTAAGTTGATCTTGCAGAAGACAGTAAACAGAAATAGAAAGGACTGGTCAAATAAGTTAGGAGATGCTTTGTGGGCATATAGAACTGCTTACAAAAACCCCATGGGCATGTCCCCCTATAAGATGGTGTATGGCAAGGCTTGCCATTTGCCATTAGAGTTAGAGCACAAAGCTTTCTGGGCTGTTAGAGAGCTTAACGCTGACCCAAAATTAGCTGGTGAGAAGCGTCTCATGAACTTGACTTCTCTAGATGAATGGAGAAGTGAAGCTTACGAGAGCGCTAAACTGTTCAAGGAAAAGGTAAAAAAGTGGCATGATAGGAAGATTCTGAAATGTGAATTTAATGTTGGTGATAAAGTTTTGTTGTTTAGATCCCGTTTCAGGTTTTCTCCAGGTAAACTACTTTCCAGGTGGGAAGGACCATTTCATATTGAAGAAGTTTATCGGTCTGGTGCAATTAAGATTAATAATTTTGAAGGCACCAAACCTCAAGTTGTGAATGGGCAAAGACTTAAACATTACATAGCAGGAGACCCTGTCAATGTTGATGTGAATATAATATACACAACAACCCACGAAGAACATGTTGCAGCCCTGTTTCAGACGCCAGCAGAAGCAGAATAAAGAAAAGGTATGTAGTACAGTAAGGAAACATCGCGAACCGCCATAAAAGTTCCGTATTATGAGTTTCTACAAAATTAGTAAAATTCCGAGCCTAAGTGGAGCCGGAGACGACCTCCAGGGAGCAGGCGCCCCCCTGGCACGCCCCCCTGGGCCGCGCCGGGAGGCCGCCTGGACACCCGGGAGTCCGTCTCCGACCCCGCTTTGGTTCGTTACCTTCCTTTCTGTGCATAAATTTTTCCTATATATTTTCCCGGACTGTTCTGGCAATGTATCTCGCGATTTCGCGTGTTTTCTCTTCGATCTGTTTCTGCCAGGGAATCTTTCAGCTGAATTTAGGTGCCATGGCTTCTCCAAGCTCCCCCAAGGACGAGTTCGTCGTCAACGTCATCAACCCTTACCTCGCTGAGGTGAAGAAGCACCCTCAGGTTGTTCGGATGGAGGACGGTGTCCTTCATCAAGAAGATCTGAAGGGACCTATCAAGGAGGGGAGCGTCCAGGCCAGGCTGGAAGAACTGGAGCAAGAAGTCTTCGAGTACAAGAAGATGATCGAGCATGGTGTTGAAGCTAACTTTGACATCATCAACGAGCTGAAGAACTACTTCCTGAAGGAGATGAAGGAGATGTGGAAAAGCATCACCGCGTCTGAAGAAAGAATTATAGAGCTCCAAGGGCAAATTAATTATCTACATAACCAGAACTGTGAGTATGAACTAAGGTTTATGCGCATGGGTTTGGGTGCTGAATGCAGGATTCAGGAGACGAGCTTCTCATATGAGACTGGAGAACCCCTTCCATGGAAGCGTTTCGCCAAGGACTACTTGATCAACGCCAACAAGGATGATGAGTGAAATCTCCTGGGGTAATGGCATTCCCTTGGCTTGTTCCAAGCTTGGGGGAGTGCCCGGTATCATTATCTTTACCTTTTGTCTTTTAGAGTCAAGTAGAGTCGTATCATGTCTAGGGAGGTTATTATATGAGATAGGTGTGTGCATTGAGGTCTATCACTCCTTCGGTGAAGAATTGTATCCGTGAGTGTGGAGTCGTCCATGATGGAATATTAATGAGAAGTTTATTGGTTCCTTTTGCTGCACTCGGTATTCTCTTCACGCAATCGACCTTATATGATGATTCTTATGGGGAGTATTGACCTTATGTCAGGTATGGCTGTGAAAACTTTATTTAATCTTGGCAAACATAGCTTTGGTCATAACAACAAGCATGATTTTCTTAAAGTATCAACATAGCCAAAACCTTTATGTTATTACGTTTGAAGTGTTATGCTGACAAGGAAGACAACTTGATGTGTTATGCTTATTCCAATGTTCATGCTTTATATTGATTTGCATCTTAGTCATCATCAATTGTCTGTTCTTTCAAAACCTTTGCTAGCCTAACTCTGTACTAAGCGGAATTCTGCTTGTGCATCCATACCCTTAAGCCAATACCTTCCATATGAGTCCACCATACCTTCCTACTCGTGGTATTCCACTACCACCTCCTAAAGTACATAATTTATGTGTTATCCTCAAATGTTCAAAATCTTTTATTTTGTGCCTCTGTTTTAGCTCATGAGGAAGTAATAGCTAATCCATGATCTTTTTGAGTTGGACAAGCTTCACCCCGGGATTGCATGTATAATGTGCAAACCCATAATACGAGAAGGAACTGGCATTGAGTGCACCCGGCTCAAAAAGATAATATAACAAACAAACCCTCCTTCACGCTTTGTTCATGAGAAATCAGAAAACTTTGGCAGTGATTAACAAAGGAGAATAAGAGGATGTGATCGTCCTCGTGCGGGAGCCGTTCCTCGAAACTTGTCCAGCTCAAGAAGTAGTTGAGTTATCTATTAGCATTCGTTGACAAATCATGCACCTCTCAAAAACTTGTTTTCATTCTGTTTGATTTAAGGATAGCACATGAGTTTTCCCTACTACCCTAGAGCAGGGCCTATCTTTTAATTTTAAGTTGAGTCAGTTATTTCTACTTCCTTCTATTTATCAAAGAGAGCAGACGTTTGATGTTGATAAGGATTCATTCATATAAAGCTGCATTAAGATTTGTCATATCATATCCTTGTTGACATTATCATTCGATAAGTAAGTTGTTTGTCATGCCCAGCTAAGGCAAATATCTTCCTTTGTGTTAACACTTTCACTTCTTGCCTATTAACATGTTATTTCAAAAAGCTTCAATTGATCTCATCAAAATATAAGAGCAAAAGTTAAATCTATTTGTTGTTCTTTGACCAAAGGACATGTTTGCCATGATATAATGAGTTTCCTTAGCCCTACTTTCGAATATAAGTGTTATCGCTCTTTTATAAGGGCTTTATGAATTGAAGATAGTTGTTGAGGATATTTGAGTTGGTAAAGAAACTATGATGCTTCTCGTCCGTATTCTATTTATCGACACTTCACTCTCTAAACTTGTGGACATGTTTACCGAGTTCATATTCGCTTGGGGACAAGCGAGGTCTAAGCTTGGGGGTGTTGATACATCCAAAATGCATCACTATTTTGTATCATAATTTATCCTTATACATTGATATATTTCACGTTACGGTGATGTTCTTATGTTGTTTTGGTCTATTTTACACAGTTTGCAAACTTTCCGATGCCGAAGCAGCAGACGCAGGATTCAGCAGTAAAAAGTGGACGCTGAGTTGCTGAAGAAGAATACCTCCAAATTACCTGAAAATTGACGGGAGATATTTTTCAGACGGATCACGAAGGCACGCGAAAGGGCAACCAGAGGGGGGCCACAGGGTGCCCAGGCGCCCTGGGGGCGCGCCCCCCTGGCCGCGCCGGGGGGGCGCCTGGAGCCCCTGGCCCACCTCTGGCCGCCCCCTTTTGCATATATGCTCTCCGTTATCCAAAAACCCTAAGGACGAGAATTTTTAAGGAGTTCCGCCGCCGCTCCGTGGCGGAAACCTACAGAGAAGAAAAAGCCATCTCCGGCGGGCAGATTCCGCCGGGGAGATCACCTCCCGGAAGGGGAGATCGTCGCCATCGTCATCACCATCGTCACGGGCATCATCGAGATCATCATCAACATCATCCCCAACACCAGCACCATCTCCATCTTCATCCAAATCTCATCTTACAATCGCAACTTGTGTTGTAACTCGTACTACCTATCCTCTCTACTCCATCGGTGTTGATTACTACTTTGTGGTGAATGCTATTGAGTTTTTTTGGACAAATATTATTATGTCCAGATTGTTTATCACCTATTTATCCCCACTGATCATGATCTCCTTTATGTCTCGTGAGTAGTTACCTTAGTTCTTGAGGACATGGGGAAAGTCTTGTTGTTAGTAGTCATATGCTGTTGAAGTAATATGTGTTGTTTGATACTTAAGTTGCGTTGTCATTCTACTAGTGGTGTTGTGTGAGTCGAACACCCAACACTTCGCCTTATTAAGGACCTAGGAGAATACATTGTGTATAAAGAATGCTTATGGTGGGTTGCCGGAGTGACAAAAACCTGAACCCCAGTTCACACGCTTTTGCATAAGGGAATAATGGATCCTCGATCATATTGCTATGGTCAGGCTTTTGCCTTAAATTCTATCTTGTATTTGCGGATGCTTACAAGGTGTTTAATCATAAGAGTGCACTCATCTTAGACTAGAGAGTGTGCTAGCATAGATCCACCCACTCAACACTTATCAACACACAACATAGTATCGATACAGAATATGGTGAAAGCACATGACTACCTCTCCCGTGTGTCCTCAGGAACGCTTTAGTCTTTATAAGTTCAGCTGCTAGGCCTCTCCTTTGCTAAGAAAGGATTGGGCCACTTGCTACTCTCAGTGCCTTTTACATTGCTTGCTTTTACTTTCCAGTTACTTATATCGAGAAACCCCTAAAAAGTTATCTTTCAGTGCTTGCAGTAATTTCTTGCTCAGAATCGCTTATCAATACCTCTGGTCCTCGTTGGGTTCGACACTCTTACTTATCGAAAATGCTGCAATAGATCCCTTACGATTGAGGGTCATCATGTGTTTACCGTATTGCTTGCTTCTTCTCGTTAGTGCTTGTTCTGTTGCGATCGTGAGGATTCGTTCGTCTACTCGTGGTTCGTCTTCAAGGCTTCTTCTTCGTCTTCTTCACGTATCCGTTCTTCTTCCTTGCGGGATCTCAGGCAAGATGACCATAACCTTGGATACCTTTACTATCATTGCCGTGTTTAGTTGTCTCGATGCTATCGTTATATGTCGCGCTACCCATCTTTATTGTCAGCCGCTCTCCTTGTTGACATGAAACCTCTAACCTTTGACACTTTCCCAGCAAAACCATTGTTTGGCTATGTTACCCGCTTGCTCAGCCCCTCTTATAGCGTTGTTAGTTGCAGGTGAAGATGAAGATTGTTCCATGTTGGAACTTGTTGTTGGAATATCACAATATCTATTATTATTATTAACACACCTATATACTGGGCATGGGTGGAAGGCTTTGCCTTTTGCTCGGTGTTTTCTTCAACTCATGCCACCTTAGGAGCCGATAAACCGGCATTATGTTCTTTGATTTTGCGTTCCTTACACGGTTGGGTATATAGGGACCCCTTGACAGTTCGTCTTTGAATAAAACTCCTCCAGCAAGGCCCAACATTGGTTTTAATTTGCCTCATAATAACAACTTAATTAATTAATTAAAATTGCATAGGGGGTCGCGTCCCCGGGGATTCTTCTACATAGCAATGGGGCCAGTGCTGATGGTGTTGGTCCCAAATAGAGCAGCTTGCGGCGCCGCTCCTTGGAAACTTGGGGTATCTGGTCGCTGTAACCATAGCTCATCCGGACGTGGCCTGAGACGAGATACGCGCGGCTACTATCAGGGTGTCGGCACGCCGGGAGGTCTTGCTGGACTTGTTTTACCATTGTCGAAATGTCTTGTGCACCGGGATACCGAGCCTGATCGGATTTCCCTAAGATAAGGGGTAATAATTATTATTACTTCAGCTGATCGTGAGAGCTTGTGATGGGCTAAGGTGGGACACCCTTGCAGGGTTATGATCTTTCGAAAGCCGTGCCCGCGGTTATGTGGCATATTGGAATTTGTTAATGTCCGGTTGTAGAAAACTTGACAGAGGATCCGAAGTAAAACACACAACTGTGTGAGTAACCATGACGGCCTCTTTTCACTTTGAGAAGAGAACATGGTGGGGTTATGTTTGACTCGTAGGTAGTTCAGGATCTTTAGCGGTCACTACTAGATGAGACCGTTTGCGTAGATGCTCATCTTATTCTTGTACTCGTAAGTTAGCCACCATATATTGCTTAGCCGCTGCTGCAACCTCACCACTTTACCTCTTCCTACCTATTAAGCTTTGATAGTCTTGTTACCCATGGTTATGGGATTGCTGAGTCCTCGTGGCTCACAGATACTACAACAACAGTTGTAGGTTCAGGTTTCCGATGTCTTGACGTGAGAGCGATGATCGTTGTGTTGGAGTTCTTTCTTCTTCTTCTTCAGTCTTGGGTTAGGTTCCGGGTCGGCAGCCAGAGATAGCAGATGGATGTCTTTGTGCTTTTCATGTTTGCATCCGTAGTCGGATGCCTTGTATTGATGATGTTGTATTCATGTGACTTGCACGTATTGTTGTATCCCCTATGTATGTATGTAATGGTATGATGTAATGATATCCATCTTGCTAAGCGCCCGAAATGCGGTTGTGCCCCAATCGCGTAAGTGTCACGTGTTCGGGATAGAATCGCATCTTGGGCCTGACAAGTTGGTATCAGAGCCTCGACCGACCATAGGAGCCCCCTTGATTGATCGTAGTCTGGCCGTTGTCGAGTCTAGCAGAAAACTTTTTCTGAGTCTAGTTATATCGGAGAGTAGGATTTCTTTTTACTCCCCTGCCCCTTCGTCGCTCTGGTGAGGAATCTTGACGTAGGTGTTTTGAATTACTCCTCTTCCCCTTCAAATTTCTTTTAGGATCACGTGGTTAGTTTTCGTTTGTTGCGTTGTCAGTCTTTCATCTGGTGCATCTCTCGTCAAGTGGATTCGACCATCTTCTTCTTTGCAAGTTCAACCTCAGATTTTTTCAACCGACGGTGTTTCCCCGTCCGATGTTGTCTTTTCTTTTCCCTCCCGCCCACCCTTTTGCTTCTCGGACCGGAGTCCTTTATCGAGTATCCATCCTTCGTGTGAATCCTTTGCATTCTTTCATCAATTATTTCAACCGGTGAATTCTCGTCTAGCTCGTCATCATTCTTCTATTTTCTTTTCCGATTTCAATTCAAGTTTTGGGTGTTGTTCTATTCTTTCATTGGCTCAAGTGTTTTCCCTTGTCTGGTTCGCCTCTCGCCATTTAATTGTTCCGGAGTTCTGAAGATATCAAGAGATTTGTCTGTGTTCCAATTAATTCGAGGTTGTCACCTCCTTCGAGTCTTTGAATAATTTCCGGTGCATCATCTCCTTTTGTCAATCAATTCTCAACGGTGGTTTCTCTTCGGTGGGCTCATAACCCACAGGTCTTTTCCCAGGATCTTACCTGACTCTTCTAATTTTCCGGAGTGTTCCCAAATCCTTTTTAATTGTGACGTAAGTATGGATTCCGTCAGTCATATGCCTTCCAAAGTTCATTTTCAAATTCTTTTCATCATTGGTTCAACCTTTCTTCTTTTCATTCATCCGGAGTAGTTCTTGAATTCTTCTCTGTGTTCCTCCGAAGGCCATCTTTTCAGAAGATTTCTTCGTTCTCAGTTTTCAACTTTGTCCTCCAAATATTCTTCTTTGATGTCTCTTCGTTCGTCTCCATATTTTGTCCGGTGCTTCGTTCAAGTATTATTTAATCAATTCGTGATCCCTTCGTCTCTTGTATCTTAATTCTCCAAGTGCTTATTCTTCCCGGAGATTCATCCTCTTGTATTCACTCAATTTTATTCTTCATGGTGGTTCGTTCCTTTTCTTCACCCGGCTTTAATTCTTTACGGTGGTTCGCTCAAGAATTCTTTCTGGTGTCATCATATCAATGCATTCATTTTATTCCAATCCTACTAGTGTTTCTTGAATATTTTCCCGAGTTCGCTATATATCCCTCTTTAATCATTTCAACGGGAATAAGTAGTATGCAAATCCATTGCTTCTCATCAATTTAATTGGTGAATGATAAGCATAACATAAATCTTATTCTTTTCATCAAGTTGATTAGTCCCTTCCTTCGGAGTTTATTCTTGATGAATAAATTCTAGTTCCAAGTGCTTTAATCTTTTCTTTCCGGAGTTCATATTTCTCTCGGCTATATCGTCGGACCCCTGTCTAAATCATCGCAATATTTTAATCTTATTCTTTCCCCTTCATCATCCTTTTATTACAGGAGTTCTTCACGGTGACTCTTTCATGGTTTAATCATTCTTCAAGTGTTCAACAAATTCTTCTGGAGCAGCTCAAGCTTTATTCTTTTGCCTCTTGAGTGCAAATAATTCTCCGTATTCTTTTGAAGTGGAGTTTTGCATTTCTTCATTCTCAGCTAATCCATATTTTCGTTGCGGCATAATTCACCTCAAGTTTTGAGATGTTTTCATAACTCCACAACAAGCTTATTCTTTTGTTGTTGATTTTCTCAGCAACTCCGTTCAAGTCTTTCTTCCTCGTTCATGTCACTCGTGCTCAAAGTTGTCATTTTTATTCCGTTCTTTTCATCCAACTCTTTCAATTCTTCCGGAGGCATTGTGTTGTTGCTCTCGTCGAGCATCATTTTATCTTTTCAAGTTCTTGTCATATTCCATTCATGTTCAACCGGTGTGGTATTTCTTCCATTTTCAGCCGGTGTGCTGCCCAAATTCCTTCGTTTGAATTCCTTTTCTATCTCTTTAAACCGGAGTGGTTTCGAATTAATTATTGTTCCTTCAACTCGTGCTTCATATCCTTATCCTCTTGGTTCTCGTCTTATGCCTGATTGCTTATTTTACCGAAGCTTCTCGATCTCAATCTTCTCCGTTGCATTCTTCCTTTCAGGTGGCTCAACCTCTCAACGTTCTTTGGTTTCACTCTTTTGTCTTCGAAGAACTTTGTTCTTCCTTTTTCCCTTCCCTCTCGTTCCTAAGATCTCAGGACGAGATCTCTTGTTAGTAGGGGAGTGTTGTGACACCCCGAGACCGGTGCGCCAGGTGTCAGCCAGTTATTCGTGGTCGTTGCCATGTCATCTACTTGCGTGTTGCATCTTGCACAGTTGCCATGCTTGCCTTGTTTTGCTCATATCTTCTAGGCCGTAGCTCCGAATTAAACAAACTTTATATGAAACTTGACTAGAATTTCGTGTAGATCATCATGGTGCATGTTAACCTGCTGTTTAACAACTTTAACTTAAGGTTTGTTCAGATCTGGACTAATTTCAAACTATGCATATGAGGACTTACCGGATTTGTTATATGTAGATTCCGGCCTCATTTAAAACTTGTTGCTTGTGTTGTTTTTCTATGCTTCTACCTTGCCATGTATTGCATCAAATATAGACTTGTCTTGCATCATACTTGCTTGAGCATATTGTCATGTTCTTATGTTGTTTTTCTGTGCTTCCTGCCTTGCCATGTTTTGCATCATATATAGACTTGTCTTGCATCCTACTTGGTTGAGCATATTGCCATGTTCTTGTGTTGTGTGTTTACCGTATTGCTTGCTTCTTCTCGTTAGTGCTTGTTCCGTTGCGATCGTGACGATTCGTTCGTCTACTCGTGGTTCGTCTTCAAGGCTTCTTCTTCGTCTTCTTCACGGATATGTTCTTCTTCCTTGCGGGATCTCAGGCAAGATGACCATACCCTTGGATACCTTTACTATCATTGCCATGCTTAGTTGTCTCGATGCTATCGTTATATGTCGCGCTACCCATCTTTATTGTCAGCCCCTCTCCTTGTTGACATGAAACCTCTAACCTTTGACACCTTCCCAGCAAAACCATTGTTCGGCTATGTTACCCGCTTGCTCACCCCTCTTATAGCGTTGTTAGTTGCAGGTGAAGATAAAGATCGTTCCATGTTGGAAATTGTTGTTGGAATATCACAATATCTATTATTATTATTAACACACCTATATACTGGGCATGGGTGGAAGGCTTGGCCTTTTGCTCGGTGTTTTGTTCCACTCATGCCATCTTAGGAGCCGATAAACCGGCATTATGTTCCTTGATTTGGCGTTCCTTACACGGTTGGGTATATGGGGACCCCTTGACAGTTCGTCTTTGAATAAAACTCCTCCAGCAAGGCCCAACATTGGTTTTAATTTGCCTCATAATAACAACTTAATTAATTAATTAAAATTGCATAGGGGGTCGCGTCCCCGGGGATTCTTCTACATAGCAGGGGGGCAGTGTTGATGGTGTTGGTCCCAAATAGAGCAGCTTGCGGCGCCGCCCCTTGGAAACTTGGGGTATCTGGTCGCTGTAACCATAGCTCATCCGGACGTGGCCTGAGACGAGATACGCACGGCTACTATCAGGGTGTCGGCACGCCGGGAGGTCTTGCTGGACTTGTTTTACCATTGTCGAAATGTCTTGTGTACCGGGATACCGAGCCTGATCGGATTTCCCTAAGATAAGGGGTAATAATTATTATTACTTCAGCTGATCGTGAGAGTTTGTGATGGGCTAAGTTGGGACACCCTTGCAGGGTTGTGATCTTTCGAAAGCCGTGCCCGCGGTTATGTGGCATATTGGAATTTGTTAATGTCCGGTTGTAGAAAACTTGACAGAGGATCCGAAGTAATACACACAACTGTGTGAGTAACCGTGACTGTCTCTTTTCACTTTGAGAAGAGAACACGGTGGGGTTATGTTTGACTCGTAGGTAGTTCATGATCTTTAGCGATCACTCCCAGATGCGACCGTTTGCGTAGATTCTCATCTTATTCTTGTACTCGTAAGTTATCCACCATATATTGCTTAGCCGTTGCTGCAACCTCACCACTTTACCTCTTCCTACGTATTAAGCTTTGATAGTCTTGTTACCCATGGTTATGGGATTGCTGAGTCCTCGTGGCTCACAGATACTACAACAACAGTTCCAGGTGCAGGTTTCCGATGTCTTGACGTGAGAGCGATGATCGTTGTGTTGGAGTTCTTTCTTCTTCTTCTTCTTCTGCAGTCTTGGGTTAGGTTCCGGGTCGACAGCCTGGGATAGCAGATGGATGTCTTTGTGCTTTTCATGTTTGCATCCGTAGTCGGATGCCTTGTATTGATGATGTTGTATTCATGTGACTTGCCGTATTGTTGTATCCCCTATGTATGTATGTAATGGTACGATGTAATGATATCCATCTTGCTAAGCGCCCGAAATGCGGTTGTGACCCAACCACGTAAGTGTCACGTGATCGGGATAGAATCGCATCTTGGGCCTGACAGCCAAGGTGATGTCATATCCCTTCAAAAAAATTGCTAGATCATTAACTTTTGTAAAGATGTTAGTTTCTTCCTTTCTCATTGCAAATGAATCCCTCTCACCCTTAAGACGATGAGGATGGAAATCTTGAGACTTGAGGTGCTTTCATGTAATCTCTCAAGGGCCTCCCAAGCTCCTTCGTAGTGTCATGGAGTGAATGCAATTGACGATAATGAGATCAACACTCTTGATAATCATAGACAAAACAAGAAAGTTGATTTGCATTGCCTTCATTTCCGAGGGGGTTAGATGCATTAGACACACGCCAGACTAATATGTTCATCTGAACAATATGGGCTTGTAGACCCAGAAAGTCTAGAGCCTACTATTATAGCAACTTCCATCCTTCAACTTTGAATTTGTCTATAAATAGTAAGGATGGCAATGGGTAGGATATGGGTAGGGTAGAGCAATACCATACCCATACCCGTATAGTCAGTGGGTACAAAATTCTACCCATACCCGTACCCATGGGTATGAAAATTTACCCATACCCATACCCGGCGGGTACCCATACCCATCGGGTATGCAGCGGGTAGAACAAATAGTGCACAAGTTTTTCACATTTATACACTCATTGATAATACATTTGACAACAAAACAATTATCTCGGGCCAATAACAGGTAGATGAGCACAACATACTTATAAGTCAATAGGAGTAGACAAGTTACATGACATGTCAAGGATTAATTGTCAACAACTTAACATTAGTTCACAACCGGGCAGGGTATGGGTATACCCGTGGGTACAAGTCTATACCCGTACCCTACCCATGACTTAATGGGTATGGTATGGGTACTACCAATGGGTCAGAAAGTGTGCCATACCATGCCCATGCGGGTACGGTACCCGTGGGTAAAATTACCATCCTTAGTAAATAGGCCCTATGGAATGTACTGCCAACCACTCTCACTTCAAGAAACTCAATGGGAGGGCTATAACTCCAAGATCCGATTGAGTAGCTCTAGTATCGGATTCACCAAGTTGCATTATAAAGAGGGTACATTAAGCTTGTAAACAAGCCCTATGGGATGTACCACCACTCACCCTCACTTCAATAAACTCAATGGGAGGGCTAGAGGTTCAAGATCCGATCGAGTATCTCTAGTCTCAGATTCACGAAACCGTTCAGACCAACATCGAGAAATAGAACTTTGGAGTTGACCTGGTGAAGTCACATATGATCAAAGTCGAGGATCGATTCTATTGCTCCTCCCAATATAGTACAAGCTCGCGCCCCGTCTGGGCAAGTGAACCTATGGAAAAACATTAAAGATTTATTTTGTTGAGTGTACAGTGAAATTAGCTATAAGGTCGTCGTACACATCCATACCGACTCAACTTTGTGTCATAACTAGGGGTTCAAAGCTACCCATAATGTCTAGTTTTCTTCGACGGTGACAACATGTTCTTGAGACATTAGTAGACACATGTATATTATATGTAATAACAAGAGGTAACTTACCATAGTAAGTGCTTTGAGTTCGACATTGCTAGTAGTCACATTGGCAAAGTTTCAACCCGCCTTTTCTTAAACTTTCTTCCATGGAGCGCTGGCTCCCTCTCCAACAGCAAGGTCGTTGAGCTATCTGCTTGCACAAGTCAACCACTGTTTGGTCAAAGTCGACAACCTTTGTTTTTGTTTCTGGATTACATGCATCAAAGAAGTAGATGAGTTCTGGATCCCGGGCAGAATACACAAAGATTATATGTTTTGGTCCCTCAACTATTGGTTGATGGTGGGTTTGGTACCTTGAAATTCCCTACCGTACACATTGAACGTTGAACTTTGAAATTATATAAATTTGGAACATGTCCTCAATCGACAGGGTTCGACTGTTGACATCTGGTGGTTAAAAAAAATTATAAAATGGAAATTATAAAAGTTGAGGGAAAACATCTTTCTCATTTTTCTCTCTCTAAAAGATAGAAAATCCTTTCAATTAAGAGATATTTAGTAATAATATGGGGAACATTGATAATTTAAAAATAGACAAGAGATCGTTAAAGCGGAAACTTATCACAAAAAACATGAACGTTGCTTTCGTATAAATAAAGAAACATGAATACGTCTTTTTTATCCCTAGGTTATTGATTGATTGTAGATATGTTCCCATGGAATACAATAACATTATCCTTCCACTCTAAACTTTGAGACTAGTCAAATTTAATTTAGTCCCTTGCCCTAGTCAAAGTGGTATGACCGATGGCATGGTGGTCACTAGAAATGAATTTATACAAGGGGAAAACTAAAAATTAGGCGAACACACTTAATATATAAAAATTAAATAAAATATAATTAAAATAAAGAATTATTGGTATAATATTAAGAACCAAGGACTACATATATGTATAAACAATTGAGAAAAGGAGGAACTCATTATACAAAACATTAATTATTGCTTTACGTAAGAATATGCAAACATGAAAAATACTTTTCTCCATAACTTGATTTTTCTGTCGATTGTAGATTATATCTCATGAACCACAATACCATAATCTAGAATGTCAAACTTTGAATTGGGCAAATTTGGTCCATGATCCAAGTTGAGCTATGACCTCACATGATAGTGGTTAGAAAGCATTTATGCAACAAAAATAGATATAATCTTGCCGAATAATACAAGAACCAAGGATTTATATTTAATAAACAACCCGATAAGACAGGAGGTACCCAGAACTTAAACCACTATTTGTTGCTTTCTTTCCAACATTTACTTCTTGATGGTGTACTTCTCAATTGTCATCTAGCTGAATTTGGTACTTACTTAAATATAAGTCTAAATATGGACCTTATAAAAAAGACATCAAGCATTTTGTTTGGCCTCTGAGCTATTGGTGTATTATAGTTTTGGTTCGTTAATCTACAATACGATACATTCTAAACTCCTAAACTTTGAAACTGGACATGTTTCATCCTTGGGTATTGGTGGTATGAGCGATTGCATGACGGTAGTTAGAGAACATATACAGAAGAGGAATTACAGAAAAATATCTTTCTTAATAAACTGAAATTTATTTTGGAAAATTAATAGTTGGTTTTTGGAACAATATTGGTGACATAGGTTATTTAAAACATTTAAGAAATAAGGAATGAGAAACTCATAAATACTAAAACATAAAATTGAGGAAAAGGGACAAACGCAATATAGTAAGACTAATTGAAGATCAAACCATTAGATGTTAACTTTCTTGGTTTTTGTTTTAAATTCTTATGAATTGGTCATTTTGTTGCTGACTTTCTTAAAGCATCCCATTAATAATTTCCCGATTTAGGTAACTTAATATAATATATCTATTTCCATCACTTTTTTATTCGTATATTTTTGTAAGACGCTTTTAACTTCTTATTGCCTTGTTTTGTCTTACATTTAGAATTTTTTCTTCTGATTGTGGCGCCTCATTTACAAACCACATCGCCAGTTAAGTCATTTTGACCCACTAAAATGTAAAGTCATTTTGACTAAGAAATGTAGTCCATCTATTTTCAAAACTTTATTGTCCACCATGTGTGTTACTAGTGTTTGGGATATCAAATCTGACATCGATCGGAAGCAGATGGATAAGGAGATAAATCTTTTTCAAAGTAAAGGACTCCTTTGGTTCATGTGATAGGAATATCATAGGAATAAAAAAATCATAAGAAGTGAGATGACACGCACAGGCGGCGGACGCGGTAGGACGAAGTGGTGCGCTGGCCCTATCTTGATTTTTTTTACTATGTATACGTATACATCGATCTGATTTGATCTGATCGCTAATAATAATCGTCAAACATTTTGTTCTGCCGTGATTTAACGCGGACATCTTATCAGCCCGTAACCAACCTCGCTATCCCACAATCGCACGCCGGCACACACACTACCTTGCTCGAGCCTCATTCGATCCAGTCGTCCACGCCGCCACGCCCGCCCGAACGAGAGAGTCCACACACACAGGAGAAAAGACGAACCCTAGCGGCATGTCGGGGCGGCAACAAGCAGAAGCTTAGGCGAGGGCGACGGCCAGCAGCAACGAGCGCGGGGACAACACAACAGCGGCATGAAGAGCTCTGAGATGTTGGGTAACGTAGCATGCAATTTCAAAAAGCTCCTACGCTCACGCAAGATCTATATAGGAGATGCATAGCAACGAGAGAGGGAGAGTGTGTCTACATACCCTCATAGACCGAAAGCAGAAGCGTTTGACAACGCGGTTGATGTAGTCGAACTTCTTCTAGCTTTGACCGATCAAGCACCAAACATACATCACCTCCGAGTTCTGCACACGTTCAGCTTGATGACGTCCCTCGTCTTCTTGATCCAGTAAGATGTCGAGGAAGTAGATGAGTTCCGTCAGCACGACGGCGTGGTGACGGTGACAGTGATGTGGTCTGCTCAGGGCTTCTCCTAAGCACTACGAAGATATGAACATGGGAGTAAACTGTGGAGGGGGGCGCCACACACGGCTAACAGATATTGTTTGTGCTAGGGTGTGCCCCCACATATATATATGGGTGGGGAGAGAGGAGGTAGCCAAGGAGGCGCCAAGTAGGCCGAATCCTACTTGGGGCCTTCCTATGGCCGGTGCCTCCCCTTTGCTTATTTATCGGAGGGGGAAGGAAAGAGGAGGGAGGAGGGAAGGAAGGGGGAGGCCGAATCCCCCTTTCCTTCTTCCTTCCCCTCTTTCCTTCTTCTCTAGTGCGGCCCATATTGGGGGGCGCAGCAGCCCCTGGTGGCTGATGTGTTTCCCCTATTGGCCCACTAGGCCCATATCTTATGCCGGGGGCTCCCGGAACCCCTTCCGGTGACCCGATATGTACCTGATACCCTCTGAAACACTTCCGCTGTACGAATACGATCATCCTATATATGAATCTTTACCTCTCGACCATTTCGAGACTCCTCTTCTTGTCCGTGATCTCATCCGGGACTCCCAACATCATTCGGTCACCAAATCACATAACTCATATAATACAATATCATCATCGAACATTAAGCATGCGGACCCTACGGGTTCGAGAACTATGTAGACATGATCGAGACACCTCTCCGATCAATAACCAACAGCAGAACCTCCATGCTCATATTGGCTCCTACATATTCTACGAAGATCTTTATCGGTCCAACCGTTATGACAACATACGTTATTCCCTTTGTCCATCGGTATGTTACTTGCCCGAGATTCAATCGTCGGAATTTTTATACCTAGTTCAATCTCATTACCGACAAGTCTCTTTACTCATTCCGTAATACATCATCCTACAACTAACTCATTAGTCACTTTGCTTGCAAGGCTTCTTATGATGTGTATTACCGAGAGGGCCCAGAGATACCTCTCCGATACTCGGAGTGACAAATCATAATCTCAATCTATGCCAACTCAACAAACAACTTCGGAGATACCTGTAGAGCATCTTTATAATCACCCAGTTACATAGTGACGTTTGATAGCACACAAGGCATTCCTCCGGTATCCGGGAGTTGCATAATCTCATAGTCGAAGGAATATGTATTTGACATGAAGAAAGCAACAGTAGTAAAACTAAATGATCATTATGCTAAGCAAACGGGTGGGTCTTGTCCATCACATCATTCTCCTATTGATGTTATCCCGTTATCAAATGACAACTCATGTCCATGGTTTTGAAACCTTAACCATCTTTGATCAACGAGCTAGTCTAGTAGAGGCTCACTAGAGATATAATATTCATGCTAGAATTGTATTTGTCTATGTATTCATGATAAAGGTTTTCGATCAATACAATTCTAGCATGAATAATAAACATTTATCATGAATAAGGAAATATAAAATAACAACTTTATTATTGCCTCTAGGGCATATTTCCTTCAGTCTCCAACTTGCACTAGAGTCAATAATCTATATTACATTGTAATGATTCTAACACCCATGGAGTCTTGGTGCTGATCATGTTTTGCTCGTGGAAGAGGCTTAGTTAATGGGTCTGCTACATTCAGATCCATATGTATTTTGCAAATCTCTATGTCTCCCTCCTTGACTTGATCACATATGGAGTTGAAGCGTCTCTTGATGTGTTTGGTTCTTTTGTGAAATCTGGATTCCTTCGCCAAGGCAATTGCTCCAGTATTGCCACAAAATATTTTCATTTGACCCGATACACTAGGTACTACACCTAGATCAGAGATGAACTCCTTCATCCAGACTCCTTCATTTGTTGCTTCTCAAGCAGCTATGTACTCCGCTTCACATGTAGATCCCGCCATGACGCTCTGCTTGGAACTACACCAACTGACAGCTCCACCATTCAATAAAATTACGTATCCGGTTTGTGACTTAGAGTCATCCGGATCAGTGTTAAAGCTAACATCGATGTAACCATTTACGACGAGCTCTTTGTCACCTCCATAAACGAGAAACATATCATTGGTCCTTTTCAAGTACTTTAGGATGTTCTTGACCGCTGTCCAGTGATCCACTCCTCGATTACTTTGGTACCTCCCTGGCAGACTTATGGCAAGGCACACATCAGGTCTAGTACACAACATAGCATACATGATAGAACCTATGGCTGAGGCATAGGGAATGAATTTCATTTTCTCTCTATCTTCTGCAGTGGTCGGGCATTGAGTCTGACTCAACTTCACACTTTATAACACAGGCAAGAACCCTTTCTTTGATGGATCCATTTTGAACTTCAAAACTTTATCAAGGTATGTGCTTTGTGAAAGTCCTATCAAGCGTCTTGATCTATCTCAATAGATCTTGATGCCAAATATATAAGCAGCTTCACCGAGGTATTTCATTGAAGAATTCTTATTCAAGTATCCTTTTATACTATCCAGAAATTCTACATTATTTTTATCAACAATATGTCATCTACATATAATATTAGAAATGCTACAGAGCTCCCACTCACTTTCTTGTAAATACAGGCTTCTCCGAAAATATGTACAAAACTGTATGCTTTGATCACTTCATCAAAGCGTATATTCCAACTCCGAGATTCTTGCACCAGTCCATAGATGGATCGCTGGAGCTTGCCTACTTTGTTAGCACCTTTAGGATCAAAAAAACCTTCTGGTTGCATCATATACAACTCTTCTTTAAGAAATCCATTAAGGAATGCAATTTTGACGTCCATTTGCCAGATTTCATAATCATAAAATGCGGCAATTGCTAACATGATTCGAACAGACTTAAGCATCGCTACGGGTGAGAAAGTCTCATCATAGTCAACTCCTTGAACTTTTCGAAAACCTTTCGCAACAAGTCGAGCTTTGTAGACAGTAATATTACAATCGGCATCAGTCTTCTTCTTGAAGATCCTTTTATTCTCTATGGCTACCCGATCATTGGGCAAGTCCGCCAAATTCCACACTTTGTTCTCATACATGGATCCTATCTTAGATTTCATGGCCTTAAGCCATTTATCGGAATTTGGGCTCATCATAGATTCTTCATAGTTCGAAGGATCGTCATGGTCTAGTAACGTGACTTCTAGAATAGGATTACCGTACCACTTTGGTGCGGATCGTGCTCTGGTTGACCTACGCGGTTCGGTAGTAACTTGATATGAAGTTTCATGATCATCGTCATTGGATTCCTCCGTAGTTGGTGTAGGCATCACTGGAACAGTTTTCTGTGATGAGCTACTTTCCAATTTGAGAGAAGGTACAATTACCTCATCAAGTTCTACTTTCCTTCCACTCACTTCTTTCGAGAGAAATTCCTTCTCTAGAAATGTTCAATTCTTGGCAACAAAGATCTTGCCTTCAGATCTGTGGTAGAAGGTGTACCCAATTGTTTCCTTAGGGTATCCTATGAGTACACACTTCTCCGATTTGGGTTCGAGCTTATCAGGCTGAAGCCTTTTGACATAAGTGTCGTGAGCCCAAACTTTAAGAAACGCCAACTTAGGTTTCTTGACAAACCGTAGTTCATATGATGTCATCTCAACGGATTTAGACGGTGCCGTATTTAACGTGAATGCAGCTGTGTCTAATGCATAACCCCAAAACGATAGTGGTAAATTGGTAAGAGACATCATAGATCGCACCATATCTAATAAAGTACGGTTACGACGTTCGGACACACCATTACGCTGTGGTGTTCCTGGTGGCGTGAGTTGTGAAACTATTCCACATTGTTTTAAATGAAGGCCAAAATCGTAACTCAAATATTCACCTCCGCGATCAGATTGTAGAAATTTTATTTTGTTGTTATGATGATTCTCTACTTCACTCTGAATTTTTTTGAACTTTTCAAATGTTTCAGACTTGTGTTTCATCAAGTAGATATACCAATATCTGCTTAATTCATTTGTGAAGGTCAGAAAATAACGATACACGCCGCGAGCCTCAACACTCATCGGGCCGCATACATCGGTATGTATTATTTCCAATAAGTCATTGGCTCGCTCCATTGTTCTGGAGAACAAAGTTTTAGTCAACTTGTCCATGACGCATGGTTCGCAAGTATCAAATGATTCATAATCAAGTGATTCTAAAAGTCCATCTACATGGAGTTTCTTCACGCGCTTTACACCAATATGACCTAAAAGGCAGTGCCACAAATATGTTGCACTATCATTATCAACTTCACATCTTTTGGCATCAATATTATGAATATGTGTATTATCACTATCGAGATTTAACAAAAATAGACCACTCTTCATGGATGCATGATCATAAAAGATATTAATCATATAAATAGAACAACCATTATTCTCTGATTTAAATGAATAACCGTCTCGCACTAAAGAAGATCCAGACATAACGTTCATGCTCAACTCTGGCACCAAATAACAATTATTCAGGTCTAAAACTAATCCCGAAGGTAGATGTAGAGGTAGCGTGCTGATGGCGATCACATCGACATTGGAACCATTTCCCATGCGCATCGTCACCTCGTCCTTAGTCAATCTTCGTTTAATCCGTAGCTCCTACTTCGAGTTACAAATATGAGCAAACGAACCAGTATCAAATACCATGCGCTGCTACGAGCATTAGTAAGGTACACATCAATAACATGTATATCCAATATACCTTTGTTCACTTTGCTATCCTTCTTATTTGCCAAATACTTGGGGCAGTTCCGCTTCCAGTGACCAGTCCCTTTGTAGTAGAAGCACTCAATTTCAGGCTTGGGTCCAGCTTTGGGCTTCTTCCCGGGAGTGGCAACTTGCTTGCCATTCTTCTTGAAGTTCCCTTTATTTCCCTTGCCCTTTTTCTTGAAACCAGTGGTTTTGTTAACCATCAACACTTGATGCTCCTTCTTGATTTCTACCTCCGCAGCTTTGAGCATTGCGAAGCGCTCGGTAATTGTCTTCTCCATCCCTTGCATATTATAGTTCATCACGAAGCCTTTATAGCTTGGTGGCAGTGATTGGAGAACTCTGTCAATAACACTATCATCTGGAAGATTAACTCCCAGCTGAGTCAAGTGATTAAGATATGCATATATTTTGAGTATGTGTTCACTGACAGAACTGTTCTCCTCCATCTTGCAGCTATAGAACTTGTTGGAGACTTCATATCTATCAACTCAGGCATTTGCTTGAAATATTAACTTCAACTCCTGGAACATCTCATATGCTCCATGACGTTCAAAACATCTTTGAAGTCCCGATTCTAAGCCGTAAAGCATGGCACACTGAACTATCGAGTAGTCATTAGATCGAGCTTGCCAGACATTCAAAACATCAGCATCTGCTCCTGCAGCAGGCCTTTCACCTAGCAGTGCATCAAGGACATAATTATTCTACGCATCAATGAGGATAATCCTCAAGTTACAGATCCAGTCCGTGTAGTTGCTACCATCATCTTTCAACTTAGCTTTCTCTAGGAACGCATTAAAATTTAAGGGAACGGTAGCACGGGCCATTGATCTACAACATAGATATGCAAATACTATTAGGACTAATTTCATGATAAATTAAGTTCAGTTAATCAAATTACTTAAGAACTCCCACTTAGATAGACATCCCTCTAGTCATCTAAATGATACGTGATCCAAATCAACTAAACCATATCCGATCATCACGTGAGATGGAGTAGTCATCAATGGTGAACATCTCTATGTTGATCATATCTACTATATGATTCACGTTTGACTTTTCGGTCTCCAGTGTTCCGAGGCTATATCTGTACATGCTAGGCTCATCAAATTTATCCCGAGTATTCCACATGTGCAAAACTGTATTGCACCCATTGTATGTGAACGTAGAGTCTATCACACCCGATCATCACGTGGTGTGTCAACATGACGAACTATAGCAACAGTGCATACTCAGGGAGAACACTTATACCTTGAAATTTTAGTTAAGGGATCATCTTATAATGCTACCGCCATACTAAGCAAAATAAGATGCATAAAGGATAAACATCACATGCAATCAAAATATGTGATATGATATGGCCATCATCATCTTGTGCTTTTTATCTCCATCTCCAAAGCATCGTCATGATCTCCATCATCATCGGCTTGAGACCTTGATGGGCCTCGAACCCCTCGTTGGTTACCCCAAGTGGAAGGTGTAAGATGTAGTAAGTAGAAGTGTTTTCCCCTAGCAAAGATGCCAAGGATCGAATCCCCAGAGACTCCTAGGTTCAACAGGTAGGTGTCAACTGATAACGGCGCAATTAGCAATCAACGTGGACCTGCACACAGATACAAATAACTTTGCTCCCAACGAGTACAGAGAGGTTGTCAATCTCTCCGGCCTTGTAGTTCACAAAGGGTTAAAAGCAACATGATAGTAGTGATAGATAGTGTTTTGCAATAGTAAATAAAATAGCGAAAAGTAAATAGTGTATGTGATCAATGATGGTAATATGGACCGGAGTCTCATGATGTTCACTAGTGATGTTTCTCTCCCAAAAGACGATAAAACAGCTATGTGAGGTAACAAATTACAGCTGGGCAATTGACAGGACCACGAACGCAAACCAATGCTGACTATATTGCAAGAAAGGTTGAGGTTCAAAGCATGGGCGGTACGCCAAAGTAAGTAGACCGAAATCCATCTGCATCTACTACTAATCATCCACCTTGAGATATCTATCCAGAACATCTCGCTGGTATTAAGTTGCGGGTCCCACCCATAGTGTAAACTCAATGCAACAGACAACTGCATTAAAAGAACTTTGCGTAAAGTAAACAATCCTTGCACCCGCGGGCACAAGCACCGTTGTTTTCCCCCTTGTGGCAACAGCACATCCCCTAGACTCATGTTTCTGTCACTCAAGCTAGTCATCGAGGGGCATGAACCCACAATCGAGCATAACGTTCCCTCTTGGAGTCACTACCTACTACTTGGCCAAAGCAATAAATAACAACGGAGAACATGCAAGAATTACTTATGAACTAAAATATAAAAGAGGTGAATCAAATATATTACTCAAGATCAATCTGAACATAATCTCATAATCCATCGGATCCCAGCAAACTCAACATAGCAACATCATCAGGATTACATAGGTGCCTCGATCATGTAGGGCAGCTCACGAGGACTAATTAGTGAAGCACAAGAACGGGAGGAGAACATCACATAGCTACTGGTCATGGACTCATGGTCCAAGGGAGACTACTCACGAGTCATCCGGGAGGCGTCCATGGTGGTGGAGAAGCTCCCGATGGTGATCCTCCCCTCCGACAGGGTGCCGGGAAGAGTTCTCCTGGTGCTCCCGATCTTGGAAGCTGCGGCGGCGGCGGAACAGAGATGGGATCGCGAAAAGAAGTCCTGTTTCGAGGGTTTCGGAGAGTCCTTTAAATATATGCCAAAGTAGGGCACCGGGGGGCTCTCGGGGGGCCGAGGCGCCCCCCCGGCGTAGCCCGGGGGGGGGGGGGGGCGCCCACAGGGCGCCTAGAGCCCCTGTGCCCCCCAGGTTGTCCTTCGGACGCAGTGTTGTTTCCGGTTCGCTGATTTTTTATATAATTTTTCTGGGCAGTTCTCGAAACGTGAAAACCTGAAATACAAAAACAGCCGAAAACAGAAACTGGCACTGGGGTGCACTGGATTAGTAAGTTAGTCCAAATATGATCAAAAGTGTATGGAAGTGTATGAATATCATAGCAATATCACCCAAAAGTGGCATGGAGCAAGCAGAAATTATAGATACGTTTTGGACGTATCAACATCCCCAAGCTTAATTCCTGCTCGTCCTCGAGTAGGTAAATGATAACAAGCATAATTTCTGTGGTGACATGCTATTAACCATATAAGACTTTCTCATAGTCATATGACAAAAGCTTACTGAGACAATGATTCTAAAGTAATTAAGTTGCCTCAAGAGAAAATCACAAATGACTGAAAGTTTTACAACATGAAGCTGAAACATCAAAAAGATTTGCAATGAACATGATGTGCAAATATGATAAAGTGATATCTAGCTTGCCCCCTTTAGTGATGCAAAACATAAGTGTAGGGGCACCTTCAAGGTTTAAGTGATGACTAGATACAATCATTTCAGAATAAACGATATCACAATCATGCAAAAGACAATGCTACTTTGGGACAATGCACATTACACTCAGAATGACAATCATGCTCTCAGTAGTTGATGCTTGAAGTGCTAAAGCTTTTTATTTTGAAACATGGAAGCAATTGTGTCAACAGTAGTAGTACTTTATATGTGTCATGCATAAAACATCTTATAAGTTGCAAGCCTCATGCATCGAATACCAATAGTGCTCGCTCCTTGTCCTAATTAGCTCGGATCCCCATGGGTTATCATTGCATTTCATATGTTTTAACCAAGTGTCACAAAGGGGTACCTCTATGCCACCTGTACAAAGGTCCAAGGAGATAGATCGCATTTGATTTCTCGTTTTTGATAGATCTCAACTTGAGGACATCCATACCGGGACAACATAGAAAATGGATGATGGACTCCTCTTTAATGCATAAGCATATTCTCATGAGAGATTGAGGATTAAGGTCCAAGCTAAAACTTCCACCATGATGCATGGCTTTGGTTGGCGGCCCAATGTTCTTCTCTAACAATATGCATATTAATTCAACCCACGGTAAATCACCCTTACTTCAGACAAGACGAACATGGATAGCAACTCACATGATATTCAACAAAAGTGTGACAGTTGATGGCGTCCCCAGAAACATGGTTACCGCTCAGCAAGCAACTCATAAGAAATAAAATACATAAGCAACATATTATTTACCACAATAGTTTTTAGGCTACTTTCCCATGAGCTATGTATTGCATGGTTAATTTGCTTAGTGCAGGTGGAGGTTAGCAAAAGACTGGGAGCGACCAACTAAGAGAGCAATGACGGTCATAATCATGCAGAGCGACAAAGCAATATTGAATCAGGCATGGTAGTTATATCGCTACTCAGAAACAAAAGATCATCAAGGCTTGACAGACTTTCTTTACAGTCTTGAATATGCGTGAGCATACGCCAAGTCAATCAAAATAAATTCTCAAAGGAAGATATTACTAAACCATACCACATCATAGGCAAACAAACCAAGTTGGTACTCCAATGACACATTGGGAACCCCCCAGCTATTCGAGATTAACCAAAAGAAAACCTGAACTACTAAGCACCATCATGAAAGTAGCATCTTTATCATAGACACATTAACCCATGCAACGGAAGCAAACTCTCTTAATAAGGTGAGCATGGTAATTAAAGAGAGTTCAAGCAACCAACTAAATAAAAGCTCTTGAAAAGATAAGCATGAATACTAAGAGCAGAGCACGATAGTAGCTATTAAAAGATAAAGAACACACACAACATAGATAGACATGAAAATTCTATGTAATGTTCTAGGTAGAGGTGGAGCGTGTTTCTCTCCCACATAAAGGAATGCTGAGTTCCGACTCGTTATGAAAAAGTAAAAAGGAAAACTAAAAGCAAGACGCTCCAAGCATAGCACATAACAGATGAAGTGATAAAAATATAGCGGAACGAAAGACGAACTGATAATGTTGATGGAGAAGGGGATGCACGGGGGCATCCCCAAGCTTAGACGCTTAAGTCTCCTTGAATATTTCTTGGGGGTGCACGGGGGCATCCCCAAGCTTGAGCGCTTGACACTCCTGAATCTTTTTATCATCTTCCCTCGCACACTTGAAAACTCCCTTCATACACAACTCATCATAATCTGATTAGCGAGGTTAGTACCCTTAATAAAATAATTATAACTTGCTGGAAATAAGGATATTCTTGAAGTTCTACTGTTTCTCAAGATTGCCAAAAGGTTTTTGCAAAGAAAAAGCAAGTTCTCAATTTGCAAAGTGAAGGTAAGGCAAAACAGGACAGAATCTGTGAAAAACAGAACAGCTGGCAGTAATTGACCTGTTCGGGATACTTCTGCAACTCAAATAAAAAAACTCAGAACTGACGCACGAAAGACAATTATATAGAGAACGCTGTCGAAGAAATTCAGACCAAAAAGATGGTCTGGTGATTTTATACGAATTTTTCTATCCAAGGACAGAATCTGTTTCCTGGACAGCACCTCACAACTTTTGAACTTTCTAGCAATCAGAGGCTATACTTGGCACAAATATGAAAAGCAAAGATACAATGATGATGCTACAGCAGTAAACAACATCAAGACACAACAAAAGCAAAAAAATTATTCATGTGGGCTGCCTCCCAAAAGCGCTTTCTTTTATGCCTTTAAGCTAGGCATAATGCAAAGATCAAGTTTTATCAAGAGTAAAAGAATAACTAGCCCGTACAACGGACTCAAAAGGTAACTTGACCTTCTTACGAGGGAAGTGTTCCATCCCTTTCTTGAGAGGAAACTGAAATTTTATATTACCCTCTTTCATGTCAATGACAGCACCAACGGTGCGCAAAAAGGGACGTCCCAAAATAATTGGACATGAAGGATCACATTCAATATCCATAATAGTGAAATCAACGGGCACATAACTATCATTGACAACAATAAGAACATCGTCGATCCTCCCCAAAGGTTTCTTTATGGAAGAATCAACGAGACGAACACCAAAAGAACAAGAATCATAAGGTTTCAATTTAAGCATATCATATATCCTTTTGGGCATAACAGAGGTACTAGCACCAACATCACATAATGCATAACAAGAGAAGTCATTCAAATAAATTTTTATCATAGGATCCCAACCATCTTCTAGCTTTCTAGGTATGGAGGCTTCTACTCTAAGTTTCTCCTCCCTAGCTTTGATGAGAGCATTAGTGATATGCTCTGTGAAGGCAAGGTTAAGCGTGCTAGTGCGGGGATCTCTAGACATCTTGTGAAGGAAATCAATAACTTCGGTAAGAGTGCAATTATCAAAATCAAGGTCACGAGCATCAAGTAAGGTAGTAGTGGTGTCCTTAATGTTCACCTGTTTGGTAGTTGACATAGCATCACCATTAATAGGTCCATTGGGACCAGGAGTACATTGGGTGCTAAGAGTGTCAACATCCTCAATAACTTGGATAGTAGCAACAGTATGGTGGGTAGCAAGGCTCTTAATTCTTTCCTCTTCCTCCCTTTCTCTAGCCCATCTTTCTTTAAGCTTAGCCATCATCCTAATGTTTTCATTAATTTGCACTTGAGTAGCATTAATAGGGATGACTTCCCTCTCCTTAAGTGGAGAAGTTTCAATTTTTAGCAATTTTAACTCATTGGCTAAGTGGTCTACTTTAAAAGAAAGATCATCTAGTTTATGTAGTTTCTCTTCTACATTCTTATTAAAGGCTTTTTGGGTAGTGATGAAATCTCTAAGCATGGTCTCTAGTTCAGTATTGGAGTTCTTGGTACTAGGATAAGCATTGTTGTTCCCATAAGAGTTAGAGGGGAACGGTCTAGGATTGTTACCAAAGTTACTCCTATAAGCATTGTTGTTGAAATTATTTCTAGAGATAAAGTTAACATCTACTTGTTCTTGAGCAATCAAAGAATTTAAAGGAACATCACGAGGATCAACAGTAGATTGCTTCGAAAGTAGAGACATGATCAAGTCAACTTTTTCATTGAGGGAGGAAATCTCCTCGACAGAGTTTACCTTCCTACCTGTTGGAGCGCGTTCGGTGTGCCATTGGGAATAGTTGGTCATCATCTCATCGAGAAGCTTTGTGGCAGCACCAAGTGTAGTTGACATAAAAGTTCCTCCCGCGGCCGAGTCTAACAAGTTCCGCGAGGTAAAGTTCAAGCCTGCATAAAAAGTTTGGATAACCATCCAAGTAGTCAAACCGTGAGTAGGGCAGTTCTTGATAAGAGACTTCATACGTTCCCAAGCTTGGGCAACGTGTTCATTATCCAATTGTTTAAAATTCATGATGTTACTTCTAAGTTGGATAATCTTAGCAGGTGGATAGTATTTTCCGATAAAAGCATCTTTGCACTTGTCCCATGAATCTATGCTATTTCTAGGCAAAGACTGAAACCAAATTTTAGCTCCTCCTCTCAAAGAGAAAGGAAAAAGCTTAAGCTTAACAATATTACCATCTATTTCTTGGTACTTTTGCATATCACAAAGTTCTACAAAGTTGTTCAAGTGTAAAGCAGCATCATCTCCAGCACCGGAGAATTGTTCTTTCATGACTAAGTTAAGTAAAGCTGGTTTAATTTCATATGAAGGTGCTGAAGTGGCAGGTGTAGTGATAGGTGTGCTGATAAAGTCATCGTTGTTGTGACTAGTGAAGCCACACAACTTGGTGTTCTCGGTGGAACCCATAGTAGCAAGCAAGCAAGATAACTATTTTTGTGATTTTCGATAAAAGAAACTAAAGCAAAAATGAAAGGTAAACTAACAAGACTAAAAAGCAAAGGTAAAAGATAGCATGCAACTCCCCTATCCTGAAGAGTGGAGTCCCCGGCAACGGCGCCAGAAAATACTCCTTGATGGGCCTCGAACCCCTCGTTGGTTACCCCAAGTGGAAGGTGTAAGATGCAGTAAGTAGAAGTGTTTTCCCCTAGCAAAGATGCCAAGGATCGAATCCCCAGAGACTCCTAGGTTCAACAGGTAGGTGTCAACTGATAACGGCGCAATTAGCAATCAATGTGGACCTGCACACAGATACAAATAACTTTGCTCCCAACGAGTACAGAGAGGTTGTCAATCTCTCCGGCCTTGTAGTTCACAAAGGGTTAAATGCAATATGATAGTAGTGATAGATAGTGTTTTGCAATAGTAAATAAAATAGCGAAAAGTAAATAGTGTATGTGATCAATGATGGTAATATGGACCGGAGTCTCATGATGTTCACTAGTGATGTTTCTCTCCCAAAAGACGATAAAACAGCTATGTGAGGTAACAAATTACAGCTGGGCAATTGACAGGACCACGAACGCAAACCAATGCTGACTACATTGCAAGAAAGGTTGAGGTTCAAAGCATGGGCGGTACGCCAAAGTAAGTAGACCGAAATCCATCTGCATCTACTACTAATCATCCACCTTGAGATATCTATCCAGAACATCTCGCTGGTATTAAGTTGCGAGTCCCACCCATAGTGTAAACTCAATGCAACAGACAACTGCATTAAAAGAACTTTGCGTAAAGTAAACAATCCTTGCACCCGCGGGCACAAGTACCGTTGTTTTCCCCCTTGTGGCAAGAACACATCCCCTAGACTCATGTTTCTGTCACTCAAGCTAGTCATCGAGGGGCATGAACCCACAATCGAGCATAACGTTCCCTCTTGGAGTCACTACCTACTACTTGGCCAAAGCAATAAATAACAACGAAGAACATGCAAGAATTACTTATGAACTAAAATATAAAAGAGGTGAATCAAATATATTACTCAAGATCAATATGAACATAATCTCATAATCCATCGGATCCCAGCAAACTCAACATAGCAACATCATAAGGATTACATAGGTGCCTCGATCATGTAGGGCAGCTCACGAGGACTAATTAGTGAAGCACAAGAACGGGAGGAGAACATCACATAGCTACTGGTCATGGACTCATGGTCCAAGGGAGACTACTCACGAGTCATCCGGGAGGCGTCCATGATGGTGGAGAAGCTCCCGGTGGTGATCCTCCCCTCCGGCAGGGTGCCGGGAAGAGTTCTCCTGGTACTCCCGATCTTGGAAGCGGCGGCGGCGGCGGAACAGAGATGAGATCGCGAAAAGAAGTCCTGTTTCGAGGGTTTCGGAGAGTCCTTTAAATATATGCCAAAGTAGGGCACCGGGGGGCTCTCGAGGGGCCGAGGCGCCCCCCCCCCCCGGCGCGGCCCG
>LR738715.1:733548078-733570822 GCA_902687465.1 Secale cereale
CGCAGCAGCCCCTAGTGGCTGCGGTGTTTCCCCTCTAGGCCCATTAGGCCCATATCTTTTGCCAGGGGCGCCCCGAACCCCTTCCGGTGACTCGATATGTACCCGGTACCCTCTGGAACACTTCCGGTGTCAGAATACCATCGTCCTATATATCAATATCTGCCTCCCGACCATTTCGAGACTCCTCATCATGTCTGTGATCTCATCCGGGACTCTGAACAACATTCGGTCACCAAATCACATAACTCATATAATACAATATCGTCATTGAACGTTAAGCGTGCGGACCCTACAGGTTCGAGAACTATGTAGACATGATCGAGACACCTCTCCGATCAATAACCAACATCGGTACCTGCATATTCATATTGGCTCCTACATATTCTAATAAGATCTTTATCGGTCGAACCGTTATGACAACATATGTTATTCCCTTTGTCCATCGGTATGTTACTTGTCCGAGATTCGATTGTCGGTATGTTTATACCTAGTTCAATCTCATTACCGGCAAGTCTCTTTACTCATTCGGTAATACATCATCCCACAACTAACTCATTAGTCACTTTGCTTGCAAGGCTTCTTATGATGAGTATTATCGAGATGGCCTAGAGATACCTCTCCGATACTCGGATTGACAAATCCTAATCTCAATCTATGCCAACTCAACAAACACCTTCGGAGATACCTGTACAACATCTTTATAATCACCCAGTTACGTTATGACGTTTGATAACACACAAGGCATTCCTCTGGTACTCGGGAGTTGCATAATCTCGTAGTGAAGGAATGTGTATTTGACATGAAGAAAGCAATAGCAGTAAAACTGAACGATCATTATGCTAAGCTAACAGGTGGGTCTTGTCCATCACATCATTCTCCTAATGATGTGATCCCGTTATCAAATGACAACTCATGTCCATGGTTAGGAAACCTTAACCATCTTTGATCAACGAGCTAGTCTAGTAGAGGTTCACTAGGGACATAGTGTTTGTCTATGTTTTCACACATGTATTAAGGTTCTCGATCAATACAATTCTATCATGAATAATAAACATTTATCATGAATAAGAAAATATAGAATAACAACTTTATTATTGCCTCTAGGGCATATTTCCTTCACGAGCGCGCGTGGGGGCGGGGCCATTTCCTTGCGGCTAGGACCTTGTGCGAGGTTGATGTCCAGGAGGGCCCGCCATCCCCGGCGCCGGCGGCTAGTTCGAGCGCGTGATGGTGCGAGCTCGAGGGCCATAAAGAGAAATGGATAGGAAGGGGAAAGGAATGGCAAAGAAGAAGAGCATACGTCATTTCTATGAATATTAGGACAGGATGGGGATATAATGTAGTGATTAATTTCAGATTTTATGTGAAGAATTGCAAATTTTAAGAGATACTTTGAGGTACTTGGTGGTAGTCGCATCAGCTCCAATGCAAGTACTACCCAGGAAAGTGGCGACGCTAACGCTCCAGGCCAATTTGTTCATCAAAATCAAGCGAATACCATGGAAATAAAGATTGCAAATTCCCCGCCCTCTCAATAAGTGGAAGAAGAAATTCCAGATTCCGTGGAAGCCCTAGTCGAGGAGAATGTTGAGATTCTAGGAGACGAAGGTATAATCATTTTTTCAATGGACTACATAATGGATGATTTGGGACTTCACATTCCACTTGATGGATTTAGCCCCAATATTAGGGATGACGTTAGATTTCCTTACATAGAGATGGTTCCATCCCAGGTTTCCCAATTTCCCACCAAATAAAGATGAAATATGCTTTTGAGCACTAAGGTATAAGTATTTTGAAAGGTTGGAATATAGTGTTTCCAAGAAAAAAATCTTACTATAACTATTATTTCTTTTTAAACATGACCGGATGGACGATAAATTTGGTGGTGAGGTTTTCTCCAAATTGGGGTATGACAATTGGAAATATGCAGTCGCAGCATTCCGTAAGCATGTTGGTGGGGGCAATTAGCATCCACAATATGTCAAAGACAGCATGTGAAGATTTCACAGATCAGAGGGCAAGTTTGAAAACTAAAGTAACAACGTACAACAAAGAGTCACTTGTTTGTTCTTCTATTTAAAATATGTTTGCATTTTCATTGTACTTGGCTATTCTGTTTAGGATTATATGAAAATATTGGTGTGCACTATTGGTTTGTATTATTTATGTTGGTTTTGCATAATTTTTTTTTGGCTTAAGAGTTCGCCCCACCTAAAAAATAATTCATCCTCCGCCACTGATGACATGTATTTTAATTTCTACAGGAAAAGAGATAACACTTGATTCCCAGGATAAGAATTTTTCCATTAGGTGTAGGCTAATATTTTTTTATTTTAAAATGTGAAGGATTAATTCTTATCCTTCACACGAATATGAATCGACCAAAGGGTTTCAAAGTTTTTTTTCTTTTTTGACGAATTCCTTCTTTAGAATTTCTATAAAATTCCTCTAAATCAAATGAGGCCGACAAAACATTCCATGTAAGAAGTTAATCTAGTTGTAGTATTAGGTTTGGTCAAGTATTAGTCCAACAAATCTTAGTACTAGTCGTTCTAGTGTTTAGGTTAGAAAACGGACAAGTGTTTGTACGCGTCTGAGTTGCGTCGTATTGGTTGCCGAGTCGGCAACGGTTTCGACGCGGCAGCGTTGTATCCCTTTATATATATACGAGAAAACCTGAAAAGATGCGAGTTGTACGCACCACAAAAATCAGTTTCGCTCAAGTAGTTTGGTTCGCAGGTTTCCGGCAAGAGAGTCGCCTACAGACGCACATACAAGCCAGCCTCGTATACACACGTACGGCCAGAATCGATTAAGCTGCGTGCTAGCTTGTGTCTAGCTAGCTTGCACCGGGGGTTTTGGCTTCCGGTGAATATAAGCAAGGTTTCAAAACCAACATTTCATGCCGGACGTAAATGACACCTCACCCTACGTGCACAGAAGATCCTGGCCCTTTGGCCGCTTTGCACGATGAACACCAGGCTTCCGAGGCAGGAGAGGAGAGTGGGGAGAGGGGGAGCACTGACAGGTTATAGACCAAGTGGTGTCAATGCCATGCCATGCAGCAGCCGCAGCTGCAGGAGCAGAGGAAGCCAGGAGCATACGGCGACAACGAGACAGACACCAACTGTAAACGCCAAGGCCACAGGCTAGCAGGAACCCCATCCATCCACTGCTGAAGCTTCTCTCGCCATAATTAGCACTGTTCACAGTGCCCTGGCTTTACACGAGAATAGGCTGGGCCCGAAACGCAGCGGCTCTCTTGGCCTCGATTGCCTCCTCGTGGCGAGACGTGCGCCGTCCGCTCGTGCCTAGACGGCCGCGATGACGGTCCCGCGCTAAATGACATCCTTGGGGTTTTAAACCCCGTTGGCTATACGTACACTAGTGGCTTAGGGCAACTTCAATGGGCTGATCAAACGGACACCGATTTGTCCGCTTTTTATTTGTTTGGGTCTCCCGTCCGCGCGTCTGTGTCTTTTTTTTTGTTTGGATTGGCCTGTGCGTCCAATGGGTCCGGAGCATTTTGGACATGTCCGCGTAGGCGTTCGATCGAACACCGGGTGGGTGAGCTCCCGCCTCGCCTCGCCCCGCAGCTCGCCACACCCCCGCTGTAATGCCCCGGATGTAACACTTTCCCTATATGGCAATATATAAACTTTGGCTTCATCAATTGCTTTCCGGGTTCTTTATTTTCGGGTTCTTCGTTTTGTCGTGTGCGTGTGTGCATTTCATTCATGTCATGTTGTCATGTGCATTGCATTGCATTTGTGTTGTCGTTTGCATCCGGTCCCACTCGTCTCTTCCCGTTGTCCGTTTCGAGTTCCGACGCTCTCACACGTGCCCGTGGCATCACCGAGTGCTTCTTTCGTGTGTGGCCATGTAACATTTCCGGAATGAAGTGAGACTTGTCGTGCGATGTTGTTTTGATATGTGTAGGCCGCCTGTCAAGTTTTGTCGCGTTTGGAGTTCGTTTGGTACTCCAACGGTTAACCTAGTGGGTTAAAAGAACCTCTTCTTTGAGACCCAAGACCCCCTCCACAACAGCCCACCAACCCAGCACAACCTTTCCCATCATCTCGTTCGTCGAATTGTGATCGCGTGGCCAAAAACCGCTCCCCATTTGGAGTCTCCTAACTCCTCGTGCCTATAAAAACGTCCTCATGTTCATTTTCTCGCCCAAAAACCCTAGATCCAACCAATCATCCCCGAGCCGGACACGTCCGACCGCCGCGGACATGTCCAGCCGACGGCCGGACCAATCGCGTGCGGACACGTCACCGCCGCCGCTCCCCACCGCGCCGGCCGCCTTCGGGCCCGTCCGCCCACGCGCCGCAGCTCCGCGTCCCCATCGCCTCCGGTCGCCGCCCCGCCGTCACGGCCGCGCCACCACCCGCAGGCGGCCGGATCCCGCCCTCCGCTGCCGGGAGCTCGCCGCCGGCCCGCAGCTCACCGCGGGCGCATCTCCTCCGGCCCCGACCCCCCAAGCCACGCCGCCGCCCTTCGAGCCCTCCGCCGCCGGCGCAAGGACGCCGCCCCGAGCCTCTAGCTCCTCCGGGCCCTCGCCGGCCTCCTCCGGCGTCGTTGCCGGCCGGAGCAGCCGAGGCCGCCGCCCGCCGCGGCCGATTCAGCCGGCGCGCCTGCGATCCGATCCAGGAGCCAGATCGGCCCGATCCGGGGCTGGAAACCCTAACGGGCCGCGCCCGTTTCGCCGTTGACCCGTGGACCCGCTCCACTTCCCGGCGACCCGACCCATTGACCCTCTGAGGTTGACCCCGTTTCCTCTAAGTCTTTTTGCGTTTTAGTTGTCGGATGCATTATTGTGATGGCTATAACTTTTACTGTGCTTGTCCGTTTTGTGCATATGATATATCAAAATGACCATGGTGATGTGTACTACGTTTTGTTCCATTGTGTCATGCTTGTTTGAGTCCATCTAGATGTCTTAATCTTCATGACAAGAGTGCTACTTGATATAAACTGCTGCTACTTGTTATTTTCATGCCATGTTTGAGATGTGATAACTTGGTGCATGTTTATCCAAATGAAGCAAATGATATGTCAAAATGTTCATCATGAGATGCTCTACATGTTGGTTGCTATAGCTTGCATGTTAGAGTTCATATTGCCATGTTTATCTCTGTTGCAAAAGTGCATATGGCTGTTTGGTTTTGTAACTTGTTACGAGATGCCTAGTTGAGGAGCTCGTTGCTATTGATGTGTTTGTCCCCATGTCACATGCTCATATGTTTTAGATTCCCCATCATGTGATCTTTGCTGTGGTGCAAACCAATTGCCATGATATGCTTTGAGATGACTTAAACATGCTCACAAACATGCCATGATAATGTTACTGTTTTAACACTTAGTGAAATTTCACTAAGTCTGGAATCTGTAATATCCTGATGCTATGTTTGCTTGATGTCCTAGGCAAATCCATGATAGTTTTGGGGTGGACATTGATCATTCCTTGTTGTATATGTTGTTGTCTATCCATCCATGTCCTCACTTGCTCATTTGGGTTGTTGTAGCTTATTTAATTCTTGCTCCCAAGTTGCTATAAAATATTGCTGTCAGGTTTTTATTGTCATGATCAAAATGTTGTAGCTTGTTGCTATTGATCCATGCCTCCTATGGAGATGCTCCAATGGAGTTGTTTGCTGTAGGATATGTCTACTTCATGTCGATGCTTCTTGTCACCATGTTTGAGTGCTGTAGGATATATATTGCTTGCTCCAAAGTTGCTATGTGGCTGTTAATTTCAGCTTTGCATTGTTTCTTGTTTCGGGTGTATCTTTTAGTCCGTTGCTCCGTTTTGAGCAAGTCCTATATAAAACTTGTGTGATTTTGCATGTAGATTCATAATATCTTCTTATTTACATGTTTGGAGTATGTTTGCTTGATGGTTGGGTGCATCTTGCACCGTTGCCATGCTTATCTTGTTTTGATCATATCTTCTAAACCGTAGCTCCGTTTTAAACAAACTTTATATGAAACTTGACTAGAATTTCGTGTAGATCATCATGGTGCATGTTAACTTGTTGTTTATCAACTTTAACTTAAGGTTTGTTCAGATCTGAACTAATTCCAAACTATGCATATGAGGACTTACCGGATTTGTCTCAATTAGTTTCCGGCCTCATTTAAACCTGTTGTTTCTTGTGTTGTTTCTCTATGCTTCCTATCTTGCCATGTTTTGCATCCTAAAGAAACTTGTCTTGCATCCTAATTGCTTGAGTATATTGTCTTGTTCTTGTGCTATTTCTCTGTGCTTCCTGTGTGGTCATGTTGTGCATCCTAAGTGCATCTGCAGTGCATCCTAAGTGCATCATACATGCATCCTGTAGTTTGCGCATTGCACCTTGTTGATTTCGTGCCTCGTGTGTTCTTGTGTTGAGTAGAGCCGGAAGCCGAGACCGAGTACGAGAACGAGGTTACTACTGAGGTTGAGAACGAGGAGCCGTCTTACGATCCCATCGACAACTCGACAGGCAAGATGACCTGACCCAGATATCATTACTATCTTTGCCTATTGCTAGAAGTCTCGCTCTTTAGCTCATTGCCTCGATGCCCATGTTTGTCTGTCAGCCTCCTATTGTAACCATGAATCTGTCTAACCACCCTACCTATGCAAACCTTTGATTGGCTACGTAGGCTTCGCTCAGCCCCTCTTATAGCATTGCTAGTTGCAGGAGAAGATTTGAAGATTCTTGCTTCATGTTGAAGCTTGTTGGGATATCACTATACAAACTCTTAAATGAAATCATCTATATATTGGTAATGGGTGGAAGGCTGAGCCTCTTGATTGGTGATTTGTTCCACTCATGCCGCCCTAGGAACCATATAAACCGGTGTTATGTTCCTTGATTATGCGTTCCTCACACGGTTGGGGTTATGGAACCCCCCTCGATAAACCGCTTAGCGCTAAGTCTTTTCCAGTAAGTCTGTCAGGACCCCGATCCTAAGTCACACCGGTCTAGCTGTAACACGTCATATCACTTTGCGGCCTCACGCACGGTATCCCCATGGGTGCCACCTTACCTGGCCCGGGACCGTTTGCGCATTTTGGCTCACGTATATGACAGTGTCGCTAGCATCCATATGACAGAGAACCTGGGCCGACATGGCTAGTTATAAACCAAAAGTGGCACTAAATTACAGAGACAGGCATCCATGACCCAGCAACGAACGTGTCGGTCATCAACGTATGAACCCAAGTCGTAGCAAGCTACATGGACTTAAAGGAACAACGCGTGACATTTCCCCTAAGGGACAGACACAGGAACGAAGAAGGACACATGCCGGCCAGCCTACGTGTTCCGAGTAGTAGCAAGCTACCAAGGCTCATTGGAATCACTAGGAGGCATTTCCCTGTAAGATAGGCTACCAAAGGAAAACAACTAGGTGTCGGATCCCACACATACCAAGCATTTCAATCATACACGCAATATGCTCAATATGTGCAAATACAACATTGCATCACAACAGAACTCTATGACTCAAAGTACTTTATTTAAAAGGCTCCAAGAGCCATACATAACATATTCATACTGGTAGGGGTCACATGACCCAACACTCAAGTCATACAGTCATACAAGCACAAGCGGAAGCTACATGTCTGAGTACAGACAACTTAGAAAATAAAACAGGCTTGGTGTAGCCTGACTATCTACAAGGCCCTTCACAAGCTCCAGATCACCGTCTGGGTGTCAAGCTACTCGTCGACGTCAACGTCTATGTAGAACCCATCAGCAGGGGCAGGGTTCTCCTCTGCAACAGTTATTAAGCAAACATGAGTACAAAGGTACTCAGCAAGTCTTACCACAGAACCTATCATACATGCAACATTATCAAAGGGGGTAGTGGAGTTTATAGCAGAATGCCAGCTTAGACCTTGGCTAACCTATACTACAACTCTCAACGGATTGCAAGATGTTATTACGAACACGAGTCCTCTACTCACCGCATCAATACACTACCGAGGATCCTCTTCCGTCATCCTACGGAAGGGCCATCCACGGCACTCACACTTATCTTGAGGCTTTTAGTAGTGTCCATCAACTTGTCTATGAACTGTAAGAGCAACCAAGTTGTTCGTACCGCGAACAACGGCTATTCGAATAGTTTGATAACCCTGCAGGGGTGTACCTCTTCACACACACTTCCACCACTTATCGCCGTTTACTCGGCGTGTACTCAGCAACCTTCAAGCGGAAGCCCAGCGAGGGTGTCGGCCACGACCTGACTAACTACTCAAGTCTCTCGTCCAGGTTTATCGCCTATTTGGGTTCCATCCGTGGGGAGATCCGGCCGGGGTGTCGCTCACGGCCCCAAACGATGTGTACAGGGTTCCCGAGTCACCAAACGGGCAACCGGTACACCGTGCCACGTACCTGTCGCATCACAACCCACCCCGAGGGTCAGCGTTGTGCACGACCTCCAGTAAGCTATAAACACCAGAAACTAATTGCAACTCCTGGACAGAGATCAAGGGTAATTAATAAGCCGAGAGGGTCAATTAAGGATCCCAATGCGTGGTAGTAGCTGTAACTTGAACCACACATACAGATCTCGGGTCCTATGGACGATTCCAATGAAACAACCCACCATGTACTCCTACATGGCCTTTCATCGATACCTTTACCAAGCGTATTCCACACTTCCTTCTCTTTATCGGTAAGATCATGTCACTCTGATCCATCACCCAGATGAATCAGACCAGACACAACTCTAAGCATAGCAGGCAACATAAACAAATAGCATGGTGGATCACACATCACATGGCTCAAACAACTCCTACACATGCTAGTGGGTTTCAACTATTTACTGTGGCAATGATAGGTCATGCAAGGGAATAGGGTTCAACAACCGCAGCAAATAGCAGTTTACTCGCTGTTGCCTTAATGCAGTAAAAGAGAGCAGGAGCGAGAAGATTGGTTTTGTATCGGAATGATCAATGATTGCTTGCCTGACAAGGTAGTTGTCGGGTACTGCTCTTCAACTGGATACGCAGCAGTATCCTCGGGAGCAGGACCTAACACAGGGAATACCGACGATACAATCATTAACAAACAAATGCAACAATATGATGCATGCTTATGACATGGCAAGATGCATGTGTGTTAGCTAATGTAACTAAAACCAGAAGGGTTTGAACCTATTTGAATCAAGGATTCAAATTGAAGTTCAAACTATTATTTAAATAAGTGCATTATCATGTTTTTGATGTAAACAGCAACTTAACTTGTTCAAACATGCACGAAACCAGTGCCATCAGAAAGATTGGATTTTTCTGATCATTTTTCATATATAAATCTTTTCCATCTGAGCTATGGTTGATTTTATATGATTTTTAGAAGTTTTGGGTATTTTCTGGAATTTCCTGAATTACTATTAAACCTAAAAATCCCAGAAAAACCTTTACTGCATCAGCATGACATCATGCTGACGTCAGGCAGTCAACAGGGCCAGTCCAAGTCAAACCTGACCAGTGGGTCCCTCATGTCAGTGTCACAGCTAATTAACTGAGTTAATTAGAGTTAAACTAAAACTAATTAGCTATCAGTGGGGCCTGGGCCCACGTGTCAGTGACTAAACTAATTAACTAATTAAATTAAATTAACACCTAAACTAGGTTTGACTTGCAGGCAGGGCCCACATGTCATTGACCCAGGGGGTCAAACCCGTGGTCAAAACAGGTCCAACTTGCCGGCGTTTAGCCGCCGGCGAGGCCAAACGCGGCGGCGCGCTTCGGAAAACGCCTACGGTGCACGGTTCGAGCTGCGGTTGGGTGCATTGGATAGCCCTTGCTGTTGCGCGTCGGATGGTGGTGGTCGCCGGACCTGGGGTGGCCGGAGACGACGGCAACGAGCTCGACGGCGGCGACCGGCGTCGGGCGTGTGTGGAGAAACGGCTGCAGGGGCCTAGGCGATGCGTGCGTAGCACCGTTCGCATCTACGTGCTGCGGTGAGTAAGTTGGACGGGTGCCAGTGACCAAATGGTCACCGGAGCATCACCGGCGGCGAGCACGGCGGCGGTGCGTGCGGGCGAGCTTCGTGCAGTGCGTTACAGGGCAAAAGGAAGCCAACGGAGAGGGGGAAGAGGTAGCTAGGCTCACAGGGGTTGCGGCAAGCACCGGAGCGAGCTCGGGGGTGGTCGGAGCTGAGCAGAACGGCGAGGGGGATCTCCGCGGCCGGAGTTGGGGAAGAAGAGGTCGGGGGCGTCTCCAGGGCGGGCGAGCGCTCGGGGCTCGGCCTGTTCGAAGCAGTCGAGGACGGCGGAGACGATGGACACCAAGGCGGAGCTCAGGGACGACGGTGGACGCGGCTTCTACGACGGTGCGATCACGGCGGCGCCGGCCATGGCGCGGGGAGAGCGGAGGAGAGGAACTGGGGGGAGGTGGAGGTGTCTGCGGGGTCGAGGAGGACGTGGACGACCGAACCATCCATCCAGGACGGCGAGGGGGTGAAGCAAGGTGGCGGGCAGCTGCGTGGCGCGCGGCGCGGTCGCTGTCGAGCACCTGCCTGCCTGCCTGGCCAAGCCAAGCAACTCGCTGGAGCGGCAGCTGGGCTGGGCCGGCAGGTGGGCCGGGTGGGCGCCAGGTAAGCTTTCTCTCTCCCTTTTTTTCTATTTCCTTTTCTGTTTCATTTCTTTTGCAACTTTGTTTAATTAAATAAAATGCCAAAGCATTTTTGTAACTCATAACACTTGTCATACCTGCTGTATATAATATGAACAGTAGGAAACATTATAGTTTATGATTATTTGAGCATTTAAAATATTTTGTAGCATTTAAATGCCCAAATTCAAATACCATATGATTTAATCCAAAGCCCTAGATTGTCCTAGGAAAATGTGCACCATTTTTGGCAGAGGTTTAGGACCAAGGCAGAAATGATGAACATTTTGAAGGGCATTTTGGGTACATTGGAAAATATTTCATCAAACCCTAGTTGTTAGGGGAGGGGTGCTGGGGTTTCTGTTAATCCCATTTCAATTTTCTTTGAAAGTAGACATGATGCACACTCTAGTCAGGTCCTAATGCAAGTGCTAGCTAGGGATGTGACAACTCACCCCCACTTAAAAGAATCGCGTCCCGAGATTCGGGTTCCTCCGGAAAGAGGGTGGGGTACTCAAGTCGAAGACGATCCTCCCTTTCCCAAGTAGCTTCACTCTCGGAATGATGTGACCATTGAACCTTGAGAAACTTGATATTGTGGCGTCGAGTGGTGCGCTCAGTTTGATCAAGAATACGAACGGGGTATTCTCGATATGTGAGATTGTCTTGGAGATCAAGCGTTTCGTGGTCCACTCCGCGGATAGGATCCGAGAAGCAACGCCTGAGCTGAGAAACGTGGAAAACATCATGAAATCTGGAGAGGTGCGGAGGTAGTTCCAATTGGTAGGCAACTTCTCCTCGTTTGGCAAGAATGCGAAAAGGACCGATGTAACGAGGGGCCAATTTGCCTTTGATACCGAAGCGATGGGTTCCCTTAAGAGGAGTAACCCGAAGGTAAGCCTTATCGCCGACTTCAAAAGTCACAGCCTTATGATGACTATCATATTGGCTCTTTTGGCGAGAATGGGCTGTTTTCAATCTCTCACGAACGATGCAAACTTGTTCTTCTGCTTCCTGGATCATATCCGGGCCAAAGAATTGTCTTTCCTCGGTCTCTGACCAGTTAAGAGGTGTTCGACACCTTCGTCCATATAGAACTTTAAAGGGAGCTTTACCCAAGCTGGCTTGATAACTATTGTTATAAGCGAATTCGGCAAATGGAAGACACTTTTCCCATTCCACACCGAAAGAAATGACAGAGGCTCGAAGCATGTCTTCCAGAATTTGATTGACTCGTTCCACTTGACCACTTGACTGCGGATGGAAGGCAGTACTGAAAGAGAGATGAGTTCCCATAGCATTCTGGAAACTTTCCCAAAATCGGGAAGTGAAAAGACTTCCACGGTCTGAGTTAATCTCCAACGGTACACCATGTAGTGATACTATCCGAGAGATATATAAGTCTGCTAGCTGGCTAGCGGTAATACTCTCCCGAACAGGCAGGAAATGAGCTACTTTAGAGAGGCGGTCGATAACGACGAAGATAGCATTATTCCCTTTCCTAGACCTGGGAAACCCGGTAATGAAGCCCATACCGACTTTATCCCATTTCCATTCAGGAATAGCTAGAGGTTGAAGGGTGCCAGCAGGCCGTTGATGCTCTGCTTTGACTCGACGACAAACGTCGCAGTTAGCAATGAACTCAGCGATTTCTCTCTTCATCCTAGTCCACCAGAATCTTTGACGTAGGTCTTGATACATTTTGGTACTACCGGGATGAATCGTGAGAGGAGATTCATGAGCCTCCTTAAGAATCATCTGTCGTAGTTGTGGTTTCTTGGGTACCACCAAGCGGTTCTCGAAGTACACTACACCTCGATCATCCATAGAGAAGCTTCTAGCAACTCCGCTAGCAATGTTCTCCTTGATCCGAGATATGCCTTTATCATACCGCTGGGCAACTATGATTTGATCCATAAGGGTAGGTTTCGCCACCAAGGTGGAAAGGAATCCTCGAGGAACAATGTGAAGGTTAAGCTTACGAAATTCCTCGTGGAGAAGTGGTTGACTTTGTTGTAACATTAAATTGTTACAATATGACTTACGACTTAGTGCATCAGCCATGACATTGGCCTTTCCAGTAGTGTAAGTGATTCCTAAGTCGTAGTCGGTGAGCAACTCAACCCAACATCTTTGCCTGAGATTTAGATCCGGTTGGGTGAAGATATACTTCAAACCTTGGTGATCAGTGAAGATTTCACATCGATTACCAAGGAGGTAATGTCGCCATGTTTTGAGTGCATGGACTACAGCTGCAAGCTCTAAATCATGAGTAGGATAGTTATCCTCATGTGGACGCAACTGTCGAGATGCGTATGCAATCACTTGACGATCTTGCATGAGAATGCAACCTAGTCCTTGTCGCGAGGCGTCGCAATAGATTATAAAATCCTTGGAAAAATCTGGTGGTACCAGTACAGGTGCAGATGTCAGGCGTCTTTTCAGTTCCTAAAAACTGGACTCGCACTGTGGGGTCCACTCAAACTTTTTATCTTTCTTGAGGAGTTCGGTTAGAGGTTTAGCAACCTTGGAGAAGTTCTCGACGAAACGTCGGCAATAGCTCGCTAAGCCAAGAAAACTCCTAACTTGCTTGACCGATTCAGGGGGAGTCCAATCAAGGACGGCTTGAACCCGCTCGGGATTGACAGCAATACCCTTGCCAGAGATCACATGACCTAGATAGGTTACTTCTGGCAACCAAAATTCACATTTAGAGAATTTGGCATAAAGGCGGTGCTCTCGAAGCTTCGTCAATACCAGCCTTAAATGCTCGGCATGATCTTCCTTGTTCTTGGAGAAAATGAGTATATCATCGAGGTATACCACGACGAATTTATCCAAATACTCCATGAATATAGAATTCATTAACCGAGAAAAGGTAGCTGGGGCATTGGTTAATCCGAAGGACATGACGGTGTACTCATATTGGCCATAACGTGTAACGAAAGCCGTTTTAGGAATGTCCCCGTTCTTGATTTTGATTTGATGGTAGCCCAACCTCAAATCCATCTTAGAGAAGACTGAGGATCCAGCGAGCTGATCATACAGGTCGTTGATCCTGGGAAGCGGATACTTATTCTTTATGGTGACAAGATTGACAGGTCGGTAATCTACAACCATCCGCTCCGTTCCATCCTTCTTCTTGACGAAGAGGACGGGGTAAGCCCAAGGGGAAGAACTAGGACGGTTGAAACCTTTTTGCAAAGACTCATCGAGTTGTTTCTTTAGCTCAGCTAATTCTAGTGGTGCCATCTTATAAGGTCTCCTAGAGATTGGGACAGTTCCAGGGATAAGATCTATCACGAACTCGACATCTCTGTCAGGTGGAACTCCTGGCAGTTCTTCTGGAAAAACATCCGGAAAGTCACGGACTACCGGGATATCTTCGAGTTCTGGTAGAGGGCTGGCATTAAGAGAGTAGAGCTGACGTTCAGCCATTCGAGTCAAGACATTGACTATCTTGCCAGATGGATGTGTAAGTTGAACAGTCCTAGTAAAGCAATCAATTTTGGCGTAATGGGTTGTCATCCAATCCATACCCAAAATGATAATTATGTCCGAGGACTTGAGAGCGATTAAAGATGCAAGGAAAACAAGTCTATCGACAAGGATTTCATTTCCATGGCTTACCCTAGAGGTTTGCCACTTTTAACCAGGAGTTTGAATAACCATGGAAGTAGGCATGTCACAAAAAGTCATGTTGTGCAATCGAGCATAGCTCTCATATATGAACGAATGGGATGCTCCAGTATCGAAAAGAACAGATGCCGGATGGCAGTTTATGAGAAGCGTACCAAGGACGACGTTAGGATCCTCATAAGCTTCTTCGGCAGAAACATAGTTGACATGACCACGTGCAGTGGGGATTGGCTTGACATAGTTCACCTTGCCGGTTGGCTTACCACGGCCAACGGGTTTTCCTGGCTGATTCTGGGGGCAATCACGCATGTAGTGTCCCGGTTCTCCACACTTGAAACATGTCACAGTGGTGGTGCGTGGAGCAAAGTTGGAAGGTGGACCTCCATAGGTCTTAGCAGGTGCAAACTGTTGAGTTGGGCGAGGCGCCTCATAGGATGGCCTCGGTGTATACTTGGGTGGTAGAGCAGTGTTAGGAACCCACACACGGCGCTTGTGAGAGCCAGAGCCGGATGAGGAACCAAGGTCTCGAGTATACTTGCGGGTGGCCTCGAAGTCGGTCTGGCCTGTCTCAGCACTGATAGCCTTGTTAACCAACTTCTGGAAGGAAGTGCACTCGTGCAGACGTAGATCTCGACGAAGTTCAGGGCTGAGTCCCTTGCGGAACCTCGCCTGTTTCTTGGCATCGTGGATACTTCCTCAGGTGCATAGCGTGCCAGATTACCAAACTCACGACTATAGCCATCCAAAGTTAAACGGCCCTGGGTGAAATTGCAGAATTCCTCCCGCTTGCGATCCATGAGAACTTCCGGAATGTGATGTTCACGGAATGCCTCACTGAACTCAACCCAGGTAGTGACTTGGCCAGCAGGACGCATAGCTTCAAAGTTTTCCCACCAAAGACTGGCAGGGCCCTCAAGATGGTAGGCGGCGTAGATAACCTTGTCAGCTCCGGCCACACAGGCAGAGTGTAGCTTGTGGGTGATACTACGTAGCCAGTCATCAGCATCCAGAGGTTCAGTGGAGTGATGGAACTTTGGTGGACACATCTTGATAAAATCGTGGATTGACACCACGTCATTCCTCTGACGGAACCCAGTGTTCTGCTCTATGCGTTCTAGCAGACGGTTGGTCTCTCTCTTGTTCCGTTCTGCTTCAAGCATAACTTCCGCCAAAGAGGGTGGCTGGGGCAGATTTCCATCTCTAGCCCCACTAGCCTCACCCTGCTCCTGAGCAGCAGGAGTGTTGCGAGTGTTGACCATCCTAGGAAAACAAAACAACGGTTTAGACAAGGATGGCAAAAATTTGACATAGAAGTGCAGAATGTAATGGATGAGACAGAATGCAGAGATGTTCATCCGTACGACATGGTAATATAGGAACTGCTATATATACACCAGTGGTCATACACACCATACAAAGTTTAGTACAAGTCAAGGCTAAAGTACAACTGCGGTGAAAGACGATACATCCCATCAGAGGCATTCCAAGCTCCTATACATTATTTAACTACACCTCCGGAATTCAGTACACACTAAGTCATATTCCACAAGACGCGCATGACTGTGGAAATACAACTACTACAATACTACTACTACCACGGACTAGCTCAGACATTCGCGTAGTAATCCTCGTAAAGATTACCACCGTAGCCTGGAAGTGGTACAGATGGATCTTGGAACTCGCGAGCACTCGAAGGTTGTGGACCATAGGGGCATGGGTGTGGTCTCGGTCCCGATGCTGGTGGTAACCGACGCCCACGTGGAGGTGTAATACCCCCAACGTCACGCCAATCCATGCGATCAGGCAGACGAGTCCGCACATGATACAAATCCCGCATGTCCAGATATCCGGCGTGCACAGCAGGTGCAAGCCGTGTCAAAGTAGTCCAGTGAGCGGCTCGGGTGTTATACAGCTCCATTCGGAGGGCACGGACCTCACGGTCCCTATCCTCCAACATCTGAACAGTAGTCTGAAGCAGTGGCTCTTCATGAGCAGCATCAGTATACAGACCAGTGTAGTAGCCTTCCTCTCCGGGGAGTGAGGCTGGCATGTAACAGAACTCAGTGTTTAGCAACAGGGCATGCCTAGCACGGAGAATGGTCATCATCGAGTAAGCGGCATCCTGCACTGCCATCTCGATGGTAATCCCGAGTCCATAAGACCAATGGATGGGATCATTAGCTCCGAGATATGAGGGGTATATCCGGACTGTGCAGAAATACTGACTTTGATTGAAATCCCGGTACTGTTCCTCCACGGTGTATTCAGGATACCAGCGATAACCGGTCTCAGTCATCACACGAACTAGCATGGCCGTGTGACCGGGCACATTAATGCACCGAGTCAAACGAACCACTTGGTGAGGGATGCGACCAGACATCTGAAACACGGAGTAATGCAAAGGCATTACTGTTTCTGGAAGAAATCGGGCAGCATAACAACTGTAAATGCTCAAACAAAGATTTGAGACATCATACAAATGATAGCATAGCCACTCAACAATTCCATATCAAGGTTCCGGTTCAACAATCATCATACTAAAAGGATAGAAACTGAACTGAGGCTTGAAACCAACAATCCTAAGAGTCTACGGATTAGTAACACGTGAACCTAGTAAGGATAAGAGGCCTAGTCCTAAATCCCCGTAGAAAGAATAGACACTCAGATCAGAAGGGCATAAGGTAACGGAGTAAAAAGAGCCTTACGTTCCCTTCCACAATCAATTCCCCTACATATAACTAAGAATTTTTCTAGACTCAACATCGACCAGTTTGGCTTGAGAAACCTACAGGCAGTCCAGCTCTGATGCCAACGCTGTCAGGACCCCGATCCTAAGTCACACCGGTCTAGCTGTAACACGCCATATCACTTTGCGGCCTCACGCACGGTATCCCCACGGGTGCCACCTTACCTGGCCCGGGACCGTTTGCGCATTTTGGCTCACGTATATGACAGTGTCGCTAGCATCCATATGACAGAGAACCCGGGCCGACATGGCTAGTTATAAACCAAAAGTGGCACTAAATTACAAAGACAGACATTCATGACCCAGCAACGAACGTGTCGGTCATCAACGTATGAACCCAAGTCGTAGCAAGCTACATGGACTAAAAGGAACAACGCGTGACATTTCCCCTAAGGGACAGACACAGGAACGAAGAAGGACACATGCCGGCCAGCCTACGTGTTCCGAGTAGTAGCAAGCTTCCAAGGCTCATTGGAATCACTAGGAGGCATTTCCCTGTAAGATAGGCTACCAAAGAAAAATAACTAGGTGTCGGATCCCACACATACCAAGCATTTCAATCATACACGCAATATGCTCAATATGTGCAAATACAACATTGCATCACAACAGAACTCTATGACTCAAAGTACTTTATTTAAAAGGCTCCAAGAGCCATACATAACATATTCATACAGGTAGGGGTCACATGACCCAACACTCAAGTCATACAGTCATACAAGCACAAGCGGAAGCTACATGTCTGAGTACAGACAACTTAGAAAATAAAACAGGCTTGGTGTAGCCTGACTATCTACAAGGCCCTTCACAAGCTCCAGATCACCGTCTGGGTGTCAAGCTACTCGTCGACGTCAACGTCTATGTAGAACCCATCAGCAGGGGCAGGGTTCTCCTCTGCAACAGTTATTAAGCAAACATGAGTACAAAGGTACTCAGCAAGTCTTACCACATAACCTATCATACATGCAACATTATCAAAGGGGGTAGTGGAGTTTATAGCAGAATGCCAGCTTTGACCTTGGCTAACCTATACTACAACTCTCAACGGATTGCAAGATGTTATTACGAACACGAGTCCTCTACTCACCACATCAATACACTACCGAGGATCCTCTTCCGTCATCCTACGGAAGGGCCATCCACGGCACTCACACTTATCTTGAGGCTTTTAGTAGTGTCCATCAACTTGTCTATGAACTGCAAGAGCAACCAAGTAGTTCGTACCGCGAACAACGGCTATTCGAATAGTTTGATAACCCTGCAGGGGTGTACCTCTTCACACACGCTTCCACCACTTATCGCTGTTTACTCGGCGTGTACTTGGCAACCTTCAAGCGGAAGCCCAGCGAGGGTGTCGGCCACGACCTGACTAACTACTCAAGTCTCTCGTCCAGGTTTATCGCCTATTTGGGTTCCATCCGTGGGGAGATCCGGCCGGGGTGTCGCTCACGGCCCCAAACGATGTGTACAGGGTTCCCGAGTCACCAAACGGGCAACCGGTACACCGTGCCACGTACCTGTCGCATCACAACCCACCCCGAGGGTCAGCGTTGTGCACGACCTCCAGTAAGCTATAAACACCAGAAACTAATTGCAACTCCTGGACAGAGATCAAGGGTAATTAATAAGCCGAGAGGGTCAATTAAGGATCCCAATGCGTGGTAGTAGCTGTAACTTGAACCACACATACAGATCTCGGGTCCTATGGACGATTCCAATGAAACAACCCACCATGTACTCCTACATGGCCTTTCATCGATACCTTTACCAAGCGTATTCCACACTTCCTTCTCTTTATCGGTAAGATCATTTCACTCTGATCCATCACCCAGATGAATCAGACCAGACACAACTCTAAGCATAGCAGGCAACATAAACAAATAGCATGGTGGATCACACATCACATGGCTGAAACAACTCCTACACATGCTAGTGGGTTTCAACTATTAACTGTGGCAATGATAGGTCATGCAAGGGAATAGGGTTCAACTACCGCAGCAAATAGCAGTTTACTCGCTGTTGCCTTAATGCAGTAAAAGAGAGCAGGAGCGAGAAGATTGGTTTTGTATCGGAATGATCAATGATTGCTTGCCTGACAAGGTAGTTGTCGGGTACTACTCTTCAACTGGATACGCAGCAGTATCCTCGGGAGCAGGACCTAACACAGGGAATACCGACGATACAATCATTAACAAACAAATGCAACAATATGATGCATGCTCATGACATGGCAAGATGCATGTGTGTTGGCTAATGTAACTAAAACCAGAAGGGTTTGAACCTATTTGAATCAAGGATTCAAATTGAAGTTCAAACTATTATTTAAATAAGTGCATTATCATGTTTTTGATGTAAACAGCAAGTTAACTTGTTCAAACATGCATGAAACCAGTGCCATCAGAAAGATTGGATTTTTCTGATCATTTTTAATATATAAATCTTTTCCATCTGAGCTATGGTTGATTTTATATGATTTTTAGAAGTTTTGGGTATTTTATGGAATTTCCTGAATTATTATTAAACCTAAAAATCCCAGAAAAACATTTACTGCGTCAGCATGACATCATGCTGACATCAGGCAGTCAACAGGGCCAGTCCAAGTCAAACCTGACCAGTGGGTCCCTCATGTCAGTGTCACAGCTAATTAACTGAGTTAATTAGAGTTAAACTAAAACTAATTAGCTGTCAGTGGGGCCTGGGCCCACGTGTCAGTGACTAAACTAATTAACTAATTAAATTAAATTAACACCTAAACTAGGTTTGACTTGCGGGCAGGGCCCACATGTCATTGACCCAGGGGGTCAAACATGTGGTCAAAACAGGTCCAACTCGCCGGCGTTTAGCCGCCGGCGAGGCCAAACGCGGCGGCGCGCTTCGGAAAACGCCTACGGTGCACGGTTCGAGCTGCGGTTGGGTGCGTTGGATAGCCCTTGCTGTTGCGCGTCGGATGGTGGTGGTCGCCGGACCTGGGGTGGCCGGAGACGACGGCAACGAGCTCGACGGCGGCGACCGGCGTCGGGCGTGTGTGGAGAAACGGCTGCAGGGGCCTAGGCGATGCGTGCGTAGAACCGTTCGCATCTACGTGCTGCGGTGAGTAAGTTGGACGGGTGCCAGTGACCAAATGGTCACCGGAGCATCACCGGCGGCGAGCACGGCGGCGGTGCGTGCGGGCGAGCTTCGTGCAGTGCGTTACAGGGCAAAAGGAAGCCAACGGAGAGGGGGAGGAGGTAGCTAGGCTCACAGGGGTTGCGGCAAGCACCGGAGCGAGCTCGGGGGTGGTCGGAGCTGAGCAGAACGGCGAGGGGGATCTCCGCGGCCGGAGTTGGGGAAGAAGAGGTCGGGGGCGTCTCCAGGGCGGGCGAGCGCTCGGGGCTCGGCCTGTTCGAAGCAGTCGAGGACGGCGGAGACGATGGACACCAAGGCGGAGCTCAGGGACGACGGTGGACGCGGCTTCTACGACCGTGCGATCACGGCGGCGTCGGCCATGGCGCGGGGAGAGCGGAGGAGAGGAATTGGGGGGAGGTGGAGGTGTCTGCGGGGTCGAGGAGGACGTGGACGACCGAACCATCCCTCCAGGACGGCGAGGGGGTGAAGCAAGGTGGCGGGCAGCTGCGTGGCGCGCGGCGCGGTCGCCGTCGAGCACCTGCCTGCCTGCCTGGCCGAGCCAAGCAGCTCGCTGGAGCGGCAGCTGGGCTGGGCCGGCAGGTGGGCCGGGTGGGCGCCAGGTAAGCTTTCTCTCTCCCTTTTTTTCTATTTCCTTTTCTGTTTCATTTCTTTTGCAACTTTGTTTAATTAAATAAAATGCCAAAGCATTTTTGTAACTCATAACACTTGTCATACCTGCTGTATATAATATGAACAGTAGGAAACATTATAGTTTATGATTATTTGAGCATTTAAAATATTTTGTAGCATTTAAATGCCCAAATTCAAATACCATATGATTTAATCCAAAGCCCTAGATTTTCCTAGGAAAATGTGCACCATTTTTGGCAGAGGTTTAGGACCAAGGCAGAAATGATGAACATTTTGAAGGGCATTTTGGGTACATTGGAAAATATTTCATCAAACCCTAGTTGTTAGGGGAGGGGTACTGGGGTTTCTGTTAATCCCATTTCAATTTTCTTTGAAAGTAGACATGATGCACACTCTAGTCAGGCCCTAATGCAAGTGCTAGATAGGGATGTGACAAAGTCCCAACATTGGTACTCCATTTGCCTAATAAGTAAAACTTGCATAGGGACTAGCTATCCCCTTTTATTAATCAACCCCCGGGCCAGTGCTCCACATGAGTGTTGGTCCAACCGAGCAGACTGCAGGGCCGCCTTGGGGAAACCCGATGTATTTGGTATTTTCCTGTAGGCTGTCTCATCCGGTCGTGGCCTGAGACTAGATACGCGCGGCTACTGTCAGGGTGTCGGCACGCCGGGAGGATTTGCTGGATTAGTCTTACCTTAGTCGGAGTATCTTGAGCACGGGATTCCGAGAATACTCGGGCCTTCCCACCTTGGAGTTGCGACTCCGCGGATCGTGGGCTTGTAATGGGCCAAGTTGGAACACCCCCGCAGGGTTTTGAACTTTCGAAAGCCGTGCCCGTGGTTATGTGGCAGATGGGAATTTGTTAATATCCGGTTGTAGAAAACTTGACACCATGTTCAAAACACACTACCATCGTGAGTACCGTGACGGTCATTTTCCGAAAGGGGTCCGGGAAGTGAACACGGTGGGGTTATGATTGACGTGCTTAGTTAGGATCACTTCGTGATCACTTTATCGCTCGTGGCACTTCTCCTCTCGCTCTCAACACGTAAGCTAGTGCTAGTGTACCTGCAGCCTTTTATTCTTTCTTCAGTCTTGTTCCACACCCAAGGCTTAGATAGTTATGCTACCCGGGAACGGGATTGCTGAGTCCTCCGTGGCTCACAGATTCTACACCACACCAGATGTAGGTACTCAGGTGAACTACTCAGGTGACGGCACAGAGCTGTACTGGGAGTACGATGAAGAGCGTAGCCGATACTATGTGCACTATCTCGATGATTAGTAGTGGTTTCTACTAGGGGCGATTCGGACCTGTGGCTTTATGTATTTTGGTATCTTTCATTTGGATCTTCACCCGTAGTCGGGTTGTGATGTTTTTTGGATGATGTTTGTCTATGTAATGAATTGTGTGACGTGGCGAGTGTAAGCCAACTATCTCTTTTCCTTTTCATCCCTATTTTACATGAGATGTGCAAAGATACCGAACTTGAGATCATTCCAGAATGGGCTTATACCTTTAAGTCGTGCCTCGACACGTAGGAGGTATAGTCCCATCCTGGGCATTACACCCGCGCCTGCTGAGCTAGCCCGCGAGCTCGCCTCCGCTCCACCGTCCCGCCCTGCAGCTCGACACCACGTCCCGTCTGATACGTCCAAAGCGTATCTATAATTTCTGCTTGCTCCATGCCTCTTTTGGGTGATATTGCTATGATATTTATACACTTCCATACACTTTTGATCATATTTGGACTAACCTATTAACTTAGTGCACCCCAGTGCCAGTTTTTGTTTTCTGCTGTTTTTGTATTTCAGGTTTTCCCATTACGAGAACTGCCAGAAAAATCCCGGAAAAATTATATAAAAAAATCAGCGTTCCATAAGCTTCCCAACAGCCAAAGTACAGCCGGAGGGGGGCCACCAGGGCTCCAGGCGCCCTGGTGGCGCGCCCCCCTGGCCGCGCCGGGGGGGGGGGGGCG
>LR738715.1:733570931-733583026 GCA_902687465.1 Secale cereale
GGGGGGGGGCGCCTGGCCCCCCCGAGCCTCCGCTGATGCCCCCCTTTGGCATATATTTATATCGCGTCCCGAAACCCTCGAGATGGGAACCCTTTTTCGCGATCTCATCTCTGTTCCGCCGCCGCCGCCGCTTCCAAGATCGGGAGCACCAGGAGAACTCTTCCCGGCACCCTGCCGGAAGGGAGGATCACCACCGGGAGCTTCTCCACCACCATGGACGCCTCCCGGATGAGTTGTGAGTAGTCTCCCTTGGACCATGGGTCCATGGCCAGTAGCTATGTGATGTTCTCCTCCCGTTCTTGTGCTTCACTAATTAGTCCTCGTGAGCTGCCCTACATGATCGAGGCACATATGTAATCCTTATGCTGTTGCTAAGATGAGTTTGCTGGGATCCGATGGATTGTGAGATTATGTTCAGATTGTGTTTGAGTAATATATTTGATCTACCTCTTTTATATTTATGTTCGTAAGTAATTCTTGCATGTTCTCCGTTGTTATTTATTGCTTTGGCCAAGTAGTAGGTAGTGACTCCAAGAGGGAACGTTATGCTTGATTGTGGGTTCATGCCCCTCGATGACTAGCTTGAGTGACAGAAACATGAGTCTAGGGGATGTGCTGTTGCCACAAGGGGGAAAACAACGGTGCTTGTGCCCGCGGGTGCAAGGATTGTTTACTTTACGCAAAGTTCTTTTAATGCAGTTGTCTGTTGCTTTGAGTTTACACTATGGGTGGGACTCGCAACTTAATACCAGCGAGATGTTCTGGATAGATATCTCAAGGTGGATGATTAGTAGTAGATGCAGATGGATTTCGGTCTACTTGCCTTGGCGTACCGCCCATGCTTTGAACCTCTACCTTTCTTGTAACATAGTTAGCATTGGTTTGCGCACATAATTCTGTCAATTGCCCAACTGTAATCCGTTTACCTCACATAGCTGTTTTATTGTCTTTTGGGAGAGAGACATCACTAGTGAACATCATGGGACCCCGGTCCATATTACCATCATTGATCACATCCGCTATTTACTTTACGCTTTTACTTACTATTTGCAGCATTACCTATCACTACTATCACTTGCGTTTGATCCTTTGTAAACTACAAGGCCGGAGGGATTGACAACCTCTCTGTACTCGTTGGGAGCAAAGTTATTTGTATATGTGTGTAGGTCTACGTTGATTGCTAATATCTGGCCCCGTTAGCAATTGACACCTTCTTGTTGAACTGGGAGTCTCGGGGAAATCGATCCTTGGTATCTTTGCCAAGGGAAAACTTCCGCTACACTGCATCTGAAACCTTCCACTTGGGGTAACCAACGAGGGGCGAGAAGCCATCAAGCAAAGTTTTCTGGCGCCGTTGCCGGGGACTCCACTCTTCAGGATAGGGGAGTTGCACCCTATCTTTTACCTTTGCTTTTTAGTCTTGTTAGTTTACCTTTCAGTTTTGTTTTAGTATCCTTTATCGAAAATCACAAAAATAGTTATCTTGCTTGCTTGCTACTATGGGTTCCACCGAGAACACCAAGTTGTGTGACTTCACTAGTCACAACAACGATGACTTTATCTGCACACCTATCACTACACCTGCCACTTCAGCACCTTCTATGAAATTAAACCTACTTTACTGAACCTAGTTATGAAAGATCAATTCTCCGGTGCTGGAGATGATGCTGCTTTACACTTAAACAATTTTGTTGAACTCTGTGATATGCAAAAGTACCAAGAAATAGATGGTAATATTGTTAAGCTTAAGCTTTTTCCTTTCTCCTTGAGAGGAGGAGCTAAAATTTGGTTTCAGTCTTTGCCTAGAAATAGCATAGATTCATGGGACAAGTGCAAAGATGCTTTTATTGGAAAGTACTATCCACCTGCTAAAATTATCCAACTAAGAAGTAACATAATGAATTTTAAACAATTGGATAATGAACACGTTGCCCAAGCTTGGGAACGCATGAAATCTCTTATCAAGAACTGCCCTACTCACGGTTTGACTACTTGGATGCTTATCCAAACTTTTTATGCAGGCTTGAACTTTACCTCGCGGACCTTGGTAGATTCAGCCGCGGGAGGAACCTTATGTCAACTACACTTGGTGCTGCCACAAAGCTTCTCGATGAGATGATGACCAACTATTCCCAATGGCACACCGAACGCGCTCCAACAGGTAGGAAGGTAAACTCTATCGAGGAGATTTCCTCCCTAAATGAAAAAGTTGACTTGATCATGTCTCTACCTTCCAAGCAATCCTCTATTGATCCTCGTGATGTTCCTTTAAATTCTTTGATTGCTCAAGAACAAGTAGATGTGAACTTTATCTCTAGAAACAATTTTCATAACAATGCTTATAGCAGTAACTTTGGTAGCAATCCTAGACCGTTCCCCTCTAATTCTTACGGGAACATGATGTCTACACACGCTTCTACTCTTGTAGACTATGTTGGGCCTCCAAGCGCAGACGTTTGTAGGACAGCAGCAATTTCCCTCAAGTGGATGACCTAAGGTTTATCGAACTCAGGGAAGTAGAGGTTGAAGATGGTCTCTCTCAAGCAACCCTGCAACTAAGATACAAGAAGTCTCTTGTGTCCCCAACACACCTAATACACTTGTTAGATGTATAGGTGCACTAGTTCGGCGAAGAGATGTTAAATGGCAAGTGATATGGATGGCAAAACAAAGTAATATAAATCTGTAATAAAAAGTGCAGCAAGCAAACAAGTGGTAAACGTGAGCATCAATGGTATTGCAATGGTGGAAACAAGGCCTAGGCTTCATACTTTCACTAGTGGCAACTCCCAACAACATTAACATAATCGAATCACATGATATTTCCCATAAAACATGCAAAGGGGACGCACTCGGAGGTCATTCCTTCGTGGTCAAGAGAGGACGAGAATTATGTAGGGCTACAAAAGCACACCTCAAAGTTCGTAGTTCTCAATCTAAGGATTTCCCAATGTCACCGCGGCCATCCAAAGAGAGTCCCACAATCACCACAACATATCTAAAGGATAGTCAAAGACAAGCACCAAGAGACTCTCAATCTTCAATCAACACACAAGAGAGGAAATCACTCATGAAAATATTGTTCTAATCCATGTCCAATAGACCGCTGTCACCTTGGTCTCGAGGATTATACTAGATAAAGACAAGTGAGTACATCAATCCAATACATAGAGGAAGGGGAAATATCATGGGATCACCCTAGATTAACATAGCCTATGATCACAACGAAGATCACATCATGGGAGAGAGAATTGACCACATAGCTAGTGGTAAGAACCTCAGCCCCGAGGAGGAACTACTCCCGCATCATGGAGAGAGGAAGCAACGTCGATGGAGATGAATCCGGGGGCACTTCCCCGTCCCGGCAGGGTGCCGGCGCATGAATTCTGGTCCCCCGAAGCTTGATGGCGATGGCGGCGGAGATCGGAATCGCGTCTGGAGAAAAGGGGTCTGGAATCAGGGTTTCCGCGACACGGTGTAAATATATGCCAAAGGGGGGCATCAGAGGGGGTCAGGGGTGCCCAGGCGCCCCCCCGGCACAGCTAGGGGGGGGGGCGTGGGCAGGCCGCCCGGAGCCCCTGTGGGTCCCCTCCGGCCCTACTTTGGCCGCATGGAAGCTTCCGGAACGCTGATTTTTTATATAATTTTTCTGGATTTTTTCTGGCAGTTCTCGTAATGTGAAAACCTGAAATTAAAAAATAGCCGAAAACAGAAACTGGCACTGGGGTGCACTGAGTTAATAGGTTTGTCCAAATATGATCAAAAGTGTATGGAAGTGTATAAATAACATAACAATATCACCCAAAAGAGGCATGCAGCAAGCAGAAATTATAGATACGTTTTGGACGTATCAACATCCCCAAGCTTAATTCCTGCTCGTCCTCGAGTAGGTAAATGATATCAAGAATAATTTCTGTGGTGACATGCTATTAACCATATAGGACTTTTTCATAGTCATATGACAAAAGCTTACTGAGACAATGAATCTATAGTAATTAAGTTGCCTCATGAGAAAATCACAAAGAACTGAAAGTTTTACAATATGATATTGAAACATGAAATAGATTTGTAATGAACATGATGTGCAAATATGATAAAGTGATATCTAGCTTGCCCCCTTTAGTGAAGCAAAACATAAATGCAGGGGAACCTCCAAGGTTTAAGTGATGACTAGATACAATGATTTCAAAATAAACGATATCACAATCATGCAAAAGACAATGCTACTTTGGGACAATGCACATTACACTCAGAATAACAATCATGCTCTCAGTAGTTGGTGCTTTTAAAAGAAGGTGGAGACTCTCGAACCGTGGCTTTTGTTGGCAAGGTTGAAAACCCGTAGTCGGAAACAAAGACAAAACATGTACCAGAGCTCTTGGTTTTAAAACAGAGGTAATAATTTTTTTTAGATCATGCATGTTTCGTCAACGAATGCTAGCAGACAACTCAATCACTTCTTGAGATGGACAAGTTTCGAGGAACGGCTCCCGAATGAGGACGATCACATCCTCTTAATCTCCTTTGTTTATCACTGCCAAAGTTTTCTGATTTCTCATGAACAAAGCGTGAAGGAGGGTTTGTTTGTTATATTATCTTTTTGAGCCGAGCGCACTCAATGCCAGTTCCTTCTCGTATTATGGGTTTGCACATTATACATGCAATCCCGGGGTGAAGCTTGTCCAACTTAAAAAGATCATGAATTAACTACTACTTCCTCATGAACTTAAAACAGAGGCACAAAATAGGAATGCTTTTTCTTTGAATAAATTCGAGATGGTACATGCAAGTCTCCGTTAGGAATAGCAGGTAAATACCATGTAGGAAGATATGGTGGAATCATATGGCATAACTGGATTAAAAGGATGTGGATGCACAAGCAGTCAGTCCGCTTAGTACATGGGAAGGTTAGCAAAAGACGGGGAGCGACCAACTAAGAGAGCAATGACGGTCATAATCATGCAGAGCGACAAAGCAACATTGAATCAGGCATGGAAGTTATATCGCTACTCAGAAACAAAAGATCATCAAGGCTTGACAGACTTTCTTTACAGTCCTAAATATGCGTGAGCATACGCCAAGTCAATCAAAATAAATTCTTTGAGGGAAGATATTACTAAACCATACCACATCATAGGCAAACAAATCATGTTGGTACTCCAATAACACATTGGGAACCCCCCCAGCTATTTGAGACTAACCATAAGAAAACATGAACTACTAAGCGCCATTATGCACGTAGCATCTTTATCATAGACATATCAACCAATGCAACGGAAGCAAACTCTCTTAATAAGATAAACATGATAACTAAAGAGAGTTCAAGCAACCAACTAAACAAAAGCTCTTTAAAAAGATAAGCATGAAAGTTAAGAGCTAAGCATGATAGTAGCTATTAAAAGACAAAGAACACACACAGCAAAGATAGACATGCAAATTCTATGTTATGTTCTAGGAAGAAGTGGAGCGTGTTTCTTTCCCACATAAAGAAAGCTGAGTTCCAACTCGTTATGAAAAGCTAAAGAAAACTAAAAGGAAAACTAAAACAAGACGCTCCAAGCATAGCACATAACACATGAAGTGATTAAAATATAGTGGAACGAAGGACGAACTGATAATGTTGATGGAGAAGGGGATGCACGGGGGCATCCCCAAGCTTAAACGCTTGAGTCTCCTTGAATATTTCTTGGGGGTGCATGGGGGCATCCCCAAGCTTGAGCGTTTGACACTCCTGAAACTTTTTATCATCTTCCCTCGCACACTTGAAAACTCCCTTCATACATAACTCATCATAATCTGATTAGCGAGGTTAGTACCCATAATAAAATAATTGTTCCTTGCTGGAAATAAAGATATTCTTGAAGTTCTACTATTTCTCAAGATTGCCAAAAGGTTTTTGCAAAGAAAAAGCAAGCTCTAGGTTTGCAAAATGAAGGAAAGGCAAAACAGGACAAAATCTATGAAAAACAGAACAGCAGGTAGTAAATGATTTTTCCGGGGCACTTCTGCAACTCTAATAAAAAAACTCAAAACAGACGCACGAAATAAAATTATATAGAGCACGCTGTCGAAAAAATTCAGACCAAAAAGATGATCTGGTGATTTTATACGAATTTTTCTATCCAAGGACAGAATCTGTTTCCTGGACAGCACGTCACAACTTTTGAACTTTCTTGCAATCAGAGGCTAAACTTGGCACAAAGCTGAAAAATAAAGATACAATGATGTTGCTACAGTAGTAACAAACATCAAGACCACTAAAACTGAAAGTAAACATAACAAGGGTTGTCTCCCTAGAGCTCTTTCTTTATAGCCATAAAGATAGGCTTAAGACTTTAATGATGCTCTCGTAGGAATAAGAGTTGAAGAACAAAAGAGAGCATCAAGTAGAAAATACCAAATACATTTAAGCCTAACATGCTACATATGCATAGGAATATTGCAATAGAATAATTCATTGAAGCACAAAGCAATAAGCATAGGAAGACAAAACAAGTGCAGCTTCAAAACCTTCAACATAAAGAGAGGGAACTTGATATTATTGAAATATCTATAAGCATATGTTCCCTTCTCATAATAATTTTCAGTGGGATCACGAATAAACTCAACAATATAAGCATCACATAAAGCATTGTTACCATGATCCACATGCAAAGAGGTACTCTTACTCTCCACATAAGCATCTTTGGGGAGCCCATGGTTAGGACTTTTTAGCATTAACGTTTTCAGTCTCCCCCAAGCTTGAGCAATGCTTTCTCCGTCACGAGACCTAAAGTTATAGATATAGTTCCTGTCTCAATGAATTTCATGAAGAGGATAAAACTTAGTATAAAAGAGAGACATAAGCTCTTGCCCATCAAGCAAGTGTGGGTTATCGAGATGCTTATACCAATTTGAAGCTTTATCTATAAGTGATACGGCGAACAATTTCCTCATGACAAACTCCCTTGATACACCTGCAAGCTTAAATAATGAACGTAGTTGTGACAGATATAGCAAGTGTTCACCGGGATGTCTGTCTCCTGCATAACGATTAGCCAAAATATAATCGATAATACCAGCCGGTATTTTATAGAGCACAATTTCAGTAGGAGGAGGAGCAACCACCACAGGTGTGGGGCGTCTTCCCACAAGCAACGAACTAAGAATGCGGTTTTCCATAAACATAACTAGTGAAATAAAAACAAGAAACAAAAAGATTTAATTGCAAGATCTAAAGATATACCTTCAAGCACTCATTTCCCCGGCAACGGCGCCAGAAATAGCTTGATGTCTACACACGCTTCTACTCTTGTAGACTATGTTGAGCCTCCAAGCGCAGAGGTTTGTAGGACAGCAGCAATTTCCCTCAAGTGGATGACCTAAGGTTTATCGAACTCAGGGAAGTAGAGGTTGAAGATGGTCTCTCTCAAGCAACCCTGCAACTAAGATACAAAAAGTCTCTTGTGTCCCCAACACACCTAATACACTTGTTAGATGTATAGGTGCACTAGTTCGGCGAAGAGATGTTAAATGGCAAGTGATATGGATGGCAAAACAAAGTAATATAAATCTGTAATAAAAAGTGCAGCAAGCAAACAAGTGGTAAACGTGAGCACAAATGGTATTGCAATGGTGGGAACAAGGCCTAGGCTTCAAAATTTCACTAGTGGCAACTCCCAACAACATTAACATAATCGAATCACATGATATTTCCCATAAAACATGCAAAGGGGACGCACTCGGAGGTTATTCCTTCGTGGTCAAGAGAGGACGATAATTATGTAGGGCTACAAAAGCACACCTCAAAGTTCGTAGTTCTCAATCTAAGGATTTTCCAATGTCACCGCGGCCATCCAAAGGAGTCCCACAATCACCACAACATATCTAAAGGATAGTCAAAGACAAGCACCAAGAGACTCTCAATCTTCAATCAACACACAAGAGAGGAAATCACTCATGAAAATATTGTTCTAAACCATCTCCAATAGACCACTGTCACCTTGGTCTCGGGGATTATACTAGATAAAAACAAGTGAGTACCTGAAATACAAAAACAGCCAAAAATAGAAAATGGCACTGGGGTGCACTGAGTTAATAGGTTAGTCCAAATATGATCAAAAGTGTATGGAAGTGTATAAGTAACATAGCAATATCACCCAAAAGAGGCATGGAGCAAGCATAAATTATAGATACGTTTTGGACGTATCAGAACAACAATGCTTATCCTAGCACCAAGAACTCCACTACTGAACTAGAGATTATGCTTAAAGATTTCATCACTACCCAAAAAGCCTTTAATAAGAGTGTAGGAGAAAAACTAAACAAACTAGATGATCTCTCTTTGAAGGTAGACAATTTAGCCAATGAGGTAGAATTGCTTAAAATTAGAACTTCTCCTCTTGAGGAGAGGAAGGTCACTCCTATGAATGCTATTCAAGTGCAAATTAATGAAAATATTAAGATGATGGCTAAACTTAAAGAGAGATGGGCTAAAGAAAGGGAGGAAGAAGATAGAATTAAGAACCTTCCTACCCACATCACTGTTGCTACTATCCAAGTTGTTGAGGATATCCAAACTCTTAGCACCCAATGCACTCCTGGTCCCATTGGACCTATTAATGGTGATGCTATGACTATAAAAACTACCAAACAAGTGAACCTAAAGGACACCACTACCACCTTACTTGATAGTAGTGACCTTGATTTTGATAATTGCACTCTTACCGAAGTTATTGATTTCCTTCACAAGATGTCTAGAGATCCCCGCACTAGCATGCTTAACCTTGCCTTCACAGAGCATATCACTAATGCTCTCATCAAAGCTAGGGAGGAGAAACTTAGAGTAGAAGCCTCCATACCTAGAAAGCTAGAAGATGGTTGGGATCCTATGATTAAAATTAAGTTGAATAACTTCTCTTGCTATGCTTTTATGTGATGTTGGTGCTAGTACCTCTGTTATGCCCAAAAGAATATATGATATGCTTAAATTGAAACGTTTTGATTCTTGTTCTTTTGGTGTTCCTCTCGTTGATTCTTCCATAAAGAAACCTTTGGGGAGGATCGACGATGTTCTTATCATTGTCAATGACAACTACGTTCCCGTTGATTTTACTATTATGGATATTGAATGTGAACCTTCGTGTCCAATTATTTTGGGACATCCTTTTCTACGCACCGTTGGTGCTACCATTGACATGAAAGAGGGGAATATAAAATTCCAGTTTCCTCTCAAGAAAGTGATGGAACACTTCCCTCGAAATAAGATTAAGTTACCTTTTGAGTCCGTTATACGGGCTAGCTATTCTTTTACTCTTGATAAAACTTGATCTCTATGCATTATGCCTAGCTTAAAGGCATAAAAGAAAGCGCTTTTGGGAGGCAGCCTACATGAATAAAATTTTGTTTTGCTTTCGTTGTGTCTTGATGTTGTTACTACAGTAGCATCATCATTGTATCTTTGCTTTTCAATTTTGTGCCAAGTGTAGCCACTGATTGCAAGAAAGTTCAAAAGTTGTGACGTGCTGTGCAGAAAACAGATTCTGTCCTTGGATAGAAAAATTCGTATAAAATCACCAGATCATCTTTTTGGTCTGAACTGTTTCGACAGCATGCTCTATATAATTGTCTTTCGTGCTTCTATTTTGAGTTTTTTGATTAGAGTTGCAGAAGTGCCCCGAAAAAATCATTTACTACCTGCTGTTCTGTTTTTCACAGATTCTGTCCTGTTTTGCCTTTCCTTCATTTTGCAAACCTAGAGCTTGCTTTTTCTTTGCAAAAACCTTTTGGCAATCTTGAGAAACAGTAGACCTTCAAGAATATCCTTATTTCCAGCAAGGAAAAATTATTTTATTAAGGGTACTAACCTCGCTAATCAGATTATGATGAGTTATGTATGAAGGGAGTTTTCAAGTGTGCGAGGGAAGATGATAAAAAGATTCAGGAGTGTCAAGCGCTCAAGCTTGGGCATGCCCCCATGCACCACCAAGAAATATTCAAGGAGACTCAAGCGTCTAAGCTTGGGGATGCCCCCGTGCATCCCCTTCTCCATCAACATTATCAGTTCGTCTTTCGTAACACTATATTTTAATCACTTCATGTGTTATGTGCTATGCTTGGAGCGTCTTGCTTTTAGATTTATTTAGTTTTTCATAACGAGTCGGAACTCAGCTTTCTTTATGTGTGAGAGAAACACGCTCCACTTCTACCTAGAACATAACATAGAATTTTCATGTCTATCCTTGCTGTGTGTGTTCTTTGTCTTTTAATAGCTACTATCATGTTCAGCTCTTATATTTCATGCTTATCTTTCCAAGAGCTTTTGTTTAGTTGGTTGCTTGAACTCTCTTTAATTACCATGCTCACCTTATTAAGAGAGTTTGCTTCCGTTGCATTGGTTGATATGTCTATGATAAAGATGCTACGTGCATGATGGCGCTTAGTAGTTCATGTTTCTTATGGTTAGTCTCAAATAGCTGGAGGGTTCCCAATGTGTTATTGGAGTACCAACATGATTTGTTTGCCTATGATGTGGTATGGTTTAGTAATATCTTACTTCAAGAACTTATTTTGATTGACTTGGCGTATGCTCACGCATATTTAAGACTGTAAAGAAAGTCTGTCAAGCCTTGATGATCTTTTGTTTCTGAGTAGCGATATAACTACCATGCCTGATTCAATGTTGCTTTGTCGCTCTGCATGATTATGACCGTCATTGCTCTCTTAGTTGGTCGCTCCCAGTCTTTTGCTAACCTCCACCTGTACTAAGCGGACTGACTGCTTGTGCATCCAAATTCCTTTAAACCAGTTATGCCGTATGAGTCCACCATACCTTCCTACATGGTATTTACCTGCCATTCCTAACGAAGACTTTCATGTACCATCTCGAAATTATTCAAAAAGAAAAAAAAATGCATTCCTATTTTGTGCCTCTGTTTTAAGTCCATGAGGAAGTAGTAGTTAATTCATGATCTTTTTAAGATTGGACAAGCTTCACCCCGGGATTGCATGTATAATGTGCAAACCCATAACACAAGAAGGAACTGGCATTGAGTGCGCCCGGCTCAAAATTAATATAACAAACAAACCATCCTTCACGCTTTGTTCATGAGAAATCAGAAAACTTTGGCAGTGATAAACAAAGGAGATTAAGAGGATGTGATCGTCCTCATTCGGGAGCCGTTCCTCGAAACTTGTCCATCTCAAGAAGTAATTGAGTTATCTGCTAGCATTCGTTGACGAAACATGCATGATCTAAGAAAAATAATAATTATTACCTCTGTTTTTAAAACCAAGAGCTCTGGTACATGTTTTGTCTTTGTTTCCGACTACGGGTTTTCAACCTTGCCAACAAAAGCCACGGTTCGAGAGTCTCCACCTTCTTTTAAAGCACCAACTACTGAGAGCATGATTGTCATTCTGAGTGTAATGTGCATTGTCCCAAAGTAGCATTGTCTTTTGCATGCTTGTGATATCGTTTATTCTGAAATCATTGTATCTGGTCAACACTTAAACCTTGGAGGTACCCCTGCATTTATGTTTTTCTTCACTAAAGGGGGCAAGCGAGATATCACTTCATCATATTTGCACACCATGCTCATTACAAATCTATTTGATGTTTCAATACCATATTGTAAAACTTTCAGTTCTTTGTGATTTTCTCATGAGGCAACTTAATTACTACGGATTCATTGTCTCAGTAAGCTTTTGTCATATGACTATGAAAAGTCCTATATGGTTAATAGCATGTCACCACAGAAATTATTCCTGTTATCATTTACCTACTCGAGGACGAGCATGAATTAAGCTTGGGGATGTTGATACGTCCAAAATGTATCTATAATTTCTGCTTGCTCCATGCCTCTTTTGGGTGATATTGCTATGATATTTATACACTTCCATACACTTTTGATCATATTTGGACTAACCTATTAACTTAGTGCACCCTAGTGCCAGTTTCTGTTTTCTGCTGTTTTTGTATTTCAGGTTTTCCCATTACGAGAACTGCCAGAAAAATCCCGGAAAAATTATATAAAAAATCAGCGTTCCAGAAGCTTCCCAGCAGCCAAAGTACAGCCGGAGGGGGGCCACCAGGGCTCCAGGCGCCCTGGTGGCGC
>LR738715.1:733583068-733685817 GCA_902687465.1 Secale cereale
GGGGGGGGCGCCTGGACCCCCCGAGCCTCCGCTGATGCCCCCCTTTGGCATATAGTTATATCGCGTCCCAAAACCCTCGAGATGGGAACCCTTTTTCGCGATCTCATCTCTGTTCCGCTACCGCCGCCGCTTCCAAGATCGGGAGCACCAGGAGAACTCTTCCCGGCACCCTGCCGGAGGGGAGGATCACCACCGGGAGCTTCTCCACCACCATGGACGCCTCCCGGATGAGTTGTGAGTAGTCTCCCTTGGACCATGGGTCCATGACCAGTAGCTATGTGATGTTCTCCTCCCGTTCTTGTGCTTCACTAATTAGTCCTCGTGAGCTGCCCTACATGATCGAGGCACATATGTAATCCTTATGCTGTTGCTATGATGAGTTTGCTGGGATCCGATGGATTGTGAGATTATGTTCAGATTGTGTTTGAGTAATATATTTGATCTACCTCTTTTATATTTATGTTCGTAAGTAATTCTTGCATGTTCTCCGTTGTTATTTATTGCTTTGGCCAAGTAGTAGGTAGTGACTCCAAGAGGGAACGTTATGCTTGATTGTGGGTTCATGCCCCTCGATGACTAGCTTGAGTGACAGAAACATGAGTCTAGGGGATGTGCTGTTGCCACAAAGGGGAAAACAATGGTGCTTGTGCCCGCGGGTGCAAGGATTGTTTACTTTAAGCAAAGTTCTTTTAATGGAGTTGTCTGTTGCTTTGAGTTTACACTATGGGTGGGACTCGCAACTTAATACCAGCGAGATGTTCTGGATAGATATCTCAAGGTGGATGATTAGTAGTAGATGCAGATGGATTTCGGTCTACTTGCCTTGGCGTACCGCCCATGCTTTGAACCTCTACCTTTCTTGTAACATAGTTAGCATTGGTTTGCGCACATAATTCTGTCAATTGCCCAGCTGTAATTCGTTTACCTCACATAGCCGTTGATAACCCTCAACCGTAAGGGATCGAGATAGTTTTCGCGGGTAAGAATGTAATGCCCCGGATGTAATACTTTCCCTTTTGGGTATATAATATATCTCCGGCTTCATCTATTTCCATTCCGGGTTCTTTCTCTTTCGGGCTTTCGTCGTTTTGTTGTGTGAGTGTGTGGCATTCATTCATATCATGTAGACATGTGCATTGCATTGCATTTGTGTTGTCGGTTGCATCCGGTTAGTCGTGTTTCTTCCCGTTGTCCGTTTCGCGTTCTGGAGCTCCCTCACGTGTCCGTGACGTCCCGTAGGCCTACTTTGTGGTTCGGGCGTTTAACGTTACCGGTGTGCCGTGAGGTTGTTTTGTGTGTTGTTGTTTTGTTGTGTGCAACCCGCCTCTCAAATCTCGTCTCGTTTGGACTCCGTTGACTTTTCCATCCGTTGTTCGTGTGGGCCCGATGTGCCTTCACTTCGTGTCCCGGAAACACCCCTACTGCAGTCTCTTATCTCCTCCTAGGCCTTTTAAATCTACCCCCGCGATCGGATCCGTCGGATCGCGATCGGAGGGCTCCTAGCGCCCCTAAATCCCCTCCTAACCCTAAAAACTGCTATATATAGACCCCTCTAGGTCTATTTTGGCATCCCCTATTGTTTTTTTTCTCAGATCCAATCTTCCTTCTTCTCCACTGAAAATATCCTCTGATCCCGAGGAGGATCCCTCGATCGACCGAGCCGCCGGCCTCGACGCAAGTCAACGAGGCAGCGACCCTGGTGATCTGGAGCTCGATCGCTGCCTGGGCGCGAGGGCCCAGGTCCCCACTTCGTCGCTAGGAGGCCACCCTCGACCGCTGCTTCCCCCGTCGACTGAGCCGGCTGGGCCGATCCAGGCGCCGGCCCGTACGCCGCCTCCACTCCGCGTCCAGGTCCCCACTTCGACGCCCTTCCGCGCCTGGGCCACCGGGCCGCATCTCGGCAGTCGCCAGCCGCCTCCGTGACTGGGCCGCCTGGCCTTCTTTGTCCCGCGGGCCCAGCCGCCGCCCAGCCGCCGCCGCGTCGGGGCCTCCCTCCAGCCGCGGGCCGCCGCCCCGCTTCGCCCCGCGGGCCCAATCGCCTCCCGCGTGCCGCCGCGAAGGCCCAGTCGCCGGGCCCGTCTTCTTCTTTTCCCATATCTGATCTGCTAAGGTTGACCCCCCCCCCCCTAAAACTAATAAGTCCCTGTTACTTGTTGTCTGATGCTATGTTTGACCATGCATATCTTTTACTGTGTTGCTCCGTTTTGCGCGTGTAATATGTCCAGACGTTCGTGGAGTTGTGCTCTACGTTTCCTCTGTTGTAGTCATGCATGTTAGAGATCATCTAGGTGCTTGTTTTGATGTTGCAAGAGTGCATCATGATATAAACTGCTGTTATGTGATATTTTCATGCCACCTTTGCCATGTGATATCTTTTAGCTCGTTTGTTCAAATGATGCAAATGACATGTCCACGTGTTCGTCTTGCCACGAACTACGTGTTGTATGTGATAGGTTGCATGGTAGATTTATTATTGCCTTGTTATCATCGTTGCAAAGTGCCATGTGGCTGTGATGTGTTTTCACTTGTTATGAAATGCCATCTTGTTGAGCTCGTTGTAATCGTTGTGTTCACCTCATTGATGCATGCTTGTGTGTTTCGGGATCACCTTCATGTGCACTTTGATGAGGTGCTTACCTCTTGCCATGTTTAGTTTCGAGGTGACTTAAACATGCTACTTTTGATGCTATGATGATATTGCTGTTTTAGGACTTAGTGGTTTTTCACTAAGTCTGAAATCTGTAACGTTCCGATGCCATGTTCGTGTGATGTTCTAGGACAAAGCATGATAGTTTTGGAGTGGATTTTGATTGTTCCTTGTAGTATATATTGTTGTATTTCCATTCATGTCCTCACATGTCTATTTGAGTGGCTGTAGCATGTTTATCTTTTGCTCTAAAGTTTCAATAAAATTCTGCTGCCAGAATTTTATTGTCAAGTTCAATATGTCCAAGATCATTGCTATTGATCCGTGACTCCGTTGGGGGTGCACCTTGGACATAGTTGCTGTACTATATGTCTAGTTTGTGTTCATGCCTTTTGACATGTTATTTAAATGCTGTAGCTCAATTATTTTGAGCTCCGAAGTTGCTATGTTGCTGTAATTTTCAGCTTTCGCTCAAATCTTGTTTCGGGCATAACTTTTAGCCCGTAACTCCGATTTCAGCGAATCTTATATCAAACTTGATTGTTTTTCTGTGTAGATTAATAATATCAGATTGTTATCATGTTTTGAGGTGTTTTGCTTGAGTGATGTTTTACGTGCTCTGTGTGCATCCTTAGTGCATCCTTCATGCATTCATCTTTTTCGAGTGCGCATTGCATCTTGTTGATTGGTGCTTGGTGTGATTGTCTTGTTTAGAGCCGGAAGCTGAGACCGGGTATGAAGTTGAGCACGAGGTTTCCAACGAGGTTGAGCACGAGGACCCTTCTTACGATCCGAACGACTTCTCTTCAGGCAAGATGACCGAACCCCGATAACATTACTATCTTTGCCTTTTGCTAGTAGTCTCGATCTATAGTTTTGCCTCGATGCCCATGTTCTTCTTGTCAGCCTCCTACTTGTAACCAATTGCCATGTTTAACCAACCTACCTATGCAAACCGTTGCTTGGCTAAGTACGCTTCGCTCAGCCCTTCTTATAGCATTGCTAGTTGCAGGTGAAGATCGAAGATGCTTGCTTCATGTTGAAGTTTGGTTGGGTTATATCACACTATATAAATGCTTTAAATGAAATCATCTATATATTGGCAAGGGTGGAAGGCTAAGCCTTTTGCATGGTGATTTGTTCCACTCATACCGTTAGGATCCGTATAAGCCGGTATTATGTTCCTTGATTATGCGTTCCTAACACGGTTGGGGTGTATGGGACCCCCTCGATAAACCGCTAGGTGCTAAGTCTTCTCCAGCAAGTCCCAACATTGGTACTATTTGCCTAATAACTAAATAACTTGCATAGGGAGTAATTAACCCGAGTTCTTAATCAACAACCCCGGGCCAGTGCTCCTCATGAGTGTTGGTCCGAAACGGGGGTCCTGCGGGGTCACCACGAGGAAACTCGAGGATTGATATAAACCCGTAGCATCGCCCATCCGGTCGTGTCCTGAGACTTAGATACGCGCGGCTACTATCAGGGTGTCGACACGCCGGGAGGATTTGCTGGATTAGCCTTACCTTAGCTTGGTATATCTTGAGCACGGGATTCCGAGGATACTCGGGTCTTCCCACTTTGGAGTTGCGACTCCGCGGATCGTGGGCTTGTAATGGGTCAAGTTGGAACACCCCTGCAGGGTTTGAACTTTCGAAAGCCGTGCCCGCGGTTATGTGGCAGATGGGAGCTTGTTAATTCCGGTTGTAGATAACTTGACACAATGTTTCTAATACACTACCAGCGTGTGTTCCGTGACTGTCAATTTCCGAATAGGGATTCGGGAGTTGAACACGGAGGGGTTATGTTTGTGAGCTTGTAGCTAGGATCACTTCGTGATCACTTCTCGCCGAGGCCTTCTCTTCTCGCTCTCACTTACGTAAGCTAGATGCTAGTTGCTGCTGCAGACACTTGTTCTTTTCTTCAGCCTTATCCTCACCCAAAGGCTTTGATAGTTCTGTTACCCGGGAACGGGATTGCTGAGTCCTCTGTGGCTCACAGTTACTTCACACACCAGATGCAGGTCCAGCTGTGAGCTATCCAGGTGATGACACCGAGCTGGATTGGGAGTACGACGAGGAGCGTAGTCGGTACTACGTGCGCTACCCGGACGATCAGTAGTGGAGTCTCTTACTAGGATTCGATCCGCCTGTGGTTTATTTATCTGAGTTCGGTACTTTGACATTTGGCTTTTGCCCTTAGAGGGTTGTGATGTTCTTAATGTATGATGTTTGAGACTTGTACTGTAATTCTGTGACGTGGCGAGTGTAAGCCAACTATTTTCAGTTTACTATCCCCTCTTTTACATGAGTTGTGCAAAGATTACCGAACTTGAGATCATTCTAGGATGGATTTATGCCTTTAAGTCGTGCCTCGACACGTAGGAGGTATAACTCCATCCTGGGCATTAAAAGTTGGTATTCAGAGCCTTCTCCGACCTAGGAGCCCCCACTGTTTGATCGAATCGTTGACGGTCGAGTCTAGGCACACACTGAAAACTTTTTGGGTCCTATATTATATCGGAGAGTAGGATTTCTTTGTTTCTCATCCCCTTTCTCTCTGGTGAGGACTCCTGACGTCTACTCTTGTCTCTACTATCTTCAAAATTTGCACAAATTTTTTTTAGGAATCCCGCGAGTATTCTGGGATTGTTTCGATGTTCTTGTGACAAGGATATTGTTCCCGATGCCTCCTGTTACCGAGGAGTTGAGCTTCGGGGTATCATTGTAACAAGCATATCGCGGCAGTACTAAATACTTAAGACGGCCGACATCGAAAATCTCCCCTATACGGCCAGTGGCAAGATAACCCCGACATCACCCAGTACTGGGGAGGTAGTTCGGGAGTATTGCCATAGCTTGTTATAGTGGATGCTTTTCGAAGGTCCGAGGTACACAGTTTCCGAGAAAGACTGGTTATGTGTTGAAGCATGGATACACCTGGATGTAGGTTAGAGTTGATTGCGCGGTGCTTCCCGTGTATCCCCAACACCTGATTGCATAACTGGAATCTTTCGGAAATCTATAGGTGGGTTTTATCCAGTAGATCATAGGCATTCTTCCAACGAATGTAGGTTAGTGAGTTCGGGGTTCGACATTGAGTGAAGAGGTTATATGACCGATGTTACTATCAGGAGTTGCATCTTAAAGGGTCCTTGGCTATGCTGATCCGGGGATTGCAAAACCTTTTCGTAACGCGTTCATATGCTTTCAGCACAAAGATGTTAGAACGAAACTCCTCTCTTGTGTTTGTTCATGTCCGTAACTTGTTGCTTTTTCTTATTTTATCCTTTTGATCCCTATGTGGCTTCTCGTGAAGATTGATGTTATCATTTACTGAGAAATTTCATTCGTTCCTCTTGTTCGGATGATTTCATTCGTTCTTATTGTTCGAATGATTATTGTGAAGACTTGTTGCAATTCATTCCATTGATTCAGCTTATTCCTTTTGTCAATCAATTGCTGATTCGTGGTCATCTCTTACAGGATGGCTCCGAAAAAGGTTCCGAATGCTAACCCAGAGGTGTAAGAGGTCCCAGAGCATCCTCCTTCCCCTCCTCCTCCGCCTGAGGCTTGGAGAGCAATTATCCAGACTACAGCTCAGAACACTCAGTTGATGATGCAGATGATGCAGCAAATGCAAGCTATGCAAGCTAATCAAGCTAATCAGGGTGTTCCAGTGAATCAAGGCAACTTCTTCCAGCAGCACCATGCTACTCTCAACCAGTTCCTGGCTAACAATCCTAAAGCTTTCAGTTACTGTGTCGACCCTCTTGATGCTGAGGATTGGTTGACCGACATAAAGAAGCATTTTGAGTGCAGTAACGTGAAGGAAGATGACTATGTGAAGTTTGCAGCCTTCCAACTGAAAGATCAAGCAGCTGACTGGTGGCAGCAGTACAAAGACTCCAGGCCGGGTCAAGTGATATCTTGGGAGAATTTCTGCAAGGATTTCCGCTCACACCACATTCCTACAAGTGTCATCGAGGGTATGCGTGAGCAATTCCGCAACCTCAAGCAGGGCTCCATGACAGTCTATCAGTATAATGTCAAGTTCCAAAACCTCGCTCGCTATGCAAAGCAAGACATTCCTGATGCCAAGAGTAAAATCTATCAGTTCCGTGGAGGTCTCAAAGATGAACTTCAGCTTGCTCTCACTTTGTTCGAGCCCGATGAATTCGACAAGTTCTATAACATGGCTTTGAAACAAGAAGCAGCTCAGCTTAAGATGGAGGCTTCTAAGAAGAGAATTCGAGATGCTGTTCACTCTTCCTCATCGTCTCAGATGGTCTCGAAGCAACAGAAACTCTGGCTTCCTCCTCCTCCAATGATTCGAGCTCCTTACAACAACTCCAACAACTTCAACAACTCCAACAACAAGAACTCTAGTGGTCGTGGTTTCTCCCACCCACCCAACTCCAACAAGCAGTCCAAGCAACAGTTCCAAGATCCAAGACTAAATGCTCCTCCTAACCGTCCACTTTCTGAGGTGACTTGCTACAAGTGTGGCCAGAAGGGTCATTATTCCAACAAGTGCAACAACCCAAGGCGCCTTCCGCCCCCCTCCTGTCGGTACCGCTATGGTCAAGCATGATCCAAAGGCAGCAAGGGTCAATCTGATGAATGCAGCACAAGCGGAGGCTTCTTCTGATGTCATTTTGGGTAACCTTCCAGTTAACTCTATCCCTGCTAAAGTGTTATTTGATTCGGGTGCTTCTTGCTCTTTCATGTCATATCCATTTGCATCCAAGCACGATTTTGTCACCAAAAATCTGCCAAGGGAGTTAACAGTTATTTCTCCCGGAAGACGAATGCACTCCACTGTCTATGCTCCGGATGTTTCTATTCGCATGGGTGATTATCGATTTTTGGCTTCTCCGGTGATTCTCGGCAATTCTGACATCGACCTCATCCTCGGAATGGATTGGCTTTCTCAGCATGATGCTCACATTGATTGTGCTCAAAAGGAAGTCAAGATGACTCATTCTGATGAAGATGTGATTATCTTCGCCTCCAGGGATAATACTATCCGGCTTTTCTCTCTTAATGATAAGGGCGAAATTAATGCCATAAATCAAATTCCTATGGTGAACGAATATCAAGACGTCTTTCCAGAAGAACTTCCAGGCATGCCTCCACACCGTCAGGTGGAGTTTGTCATTGAACTCGAGCCGGGCACTGAGCCTGCTTGCCGGCGTCCATACAAGCTCTCTCCGGATGAATTGAAGGAATTGAAGAAGCAGCTTGATAAGCAGGAGAGTATGGGTCTCATCAGACCGAGTACATCTCCGTGGGGCTGTGGTGTCTTATTTGTCAAGAAGAAAGATGGCACGGAGCGTCTCTGTGTTGACTACCGGCCGTTGAACAAGAAGACGATTAAGAACAAGTATCCGCTCCCCAACATCAACGAACTCTTTGAGCAGCTCAAAGGAGCTAAAGTGTTCTCTAAGCTTGACCTCCGAATGGGCTATCATCAAATTCGCATTCGCGAGGAAGACATTCCCAAGACGGCCTTCAGAACGAGCTACGGTTCATACGAGTATACCGTCATGTCCTTCGGTCTCGCCAATGCTCCTCCTACCTTTTCAAGGATGATGCATTACATCTTCAACCCCTATACGGGCGAGTTCGTGCTTGTGTATCTGGATGATATTCTGGTGTTTTCCAAGAATGAAGAAGATCACAAAAAGCACTTACGTCTGGTTCTTGATCGACTCCGAGAGCATAAATTCTATGCCAAGTTCTCCAAGTGCGAGTTTTGGCTCGATAAGGTTTTGTACCAGGGCCACATCATCTCAGCTGACGGTATTGCGGTTAATCCCGAGAAAGTTGAAGCAATTGTCAACTGGGAAGCTCCATAGAACGTCAAGCAGCTCCGCAGTTTTCTGGGTCTTGCCAGCTATTGCAGAAGATTTGTTGAAAACTTCTCCAAGATTGCCAAGCCTCTTTCCAACCTGCTTCAGAAGAATGTCAAATACTTTTGGTCTCCCGAATGTGAAGTGGCATTCAAAACCCTCAAAGAGAAGCTTGTTTCTGCTCCAGTTCTGACTCCTCCGGATGAAACCAAGCCCTATGAAGTATTCTGTGATGCTTCTCTTCAAGGTCTTGGTGGTGTGCTTATGCAAGATAAGAGAATTGTGGCATACACTTCTCGTCAGCTCAAGCCAAGTGAGAAGAACTATCCCACACATGATCTCGAGCTAGCAGCTGTGGTACATGCTCTGATTACGTGGAGACATCTGTTGTTGGGCAGAAAGGTCGACATCTTCACTGATCACACGAGCTTGAAGTACATCTTCACACAGCCGCATCTGAACCTCCGTCAGACTCGTTGGGTCGAAATGATCCAAGAGTACAATCCCAGCATTGAATACACTCCAGGCAAGGCGAATGTGATTGCAGATGCTTTGAGCAGAAAGGCATATTGCAACAGCCTTCTTATCAAGCCGTACCAGCCCGAGCTTTGTGAAGCATTCAGGAAGCTCAACCTTCAAGTTGTTCCGCAGGGTTTTCTTGCAAATCTCCAAATTGCTCCTACCTTGGAAGATCAAGTCCATGAGGCCCAGCTCAGTGATACCATGGTGAAGAAGGTGAAACATGGGATTGCAAAGGGCACTCCAAAATACAAGTGCTTCCGTGTTGATGAGAGAGATACCTTGTTCTTCGAGGACAGACTCGTTGTTCCTAAAGGTGATCTCAGGAAGCTCATAATGGAAGAAGCTCATGATTCTCTCCTTTCCATTCATCCTGGCAGTTCCAAGATGTATCAAGATATCAAGCAATCTTACTGGTGGACACGCATGAAAAGGGAGATTGCCCAATTCGTGAACGAATGTGATGTGTGCAGAAGAGTGAAAGCATAACATCAACGTCCAGCCGGTCTTCTCCAACCTCTTCCTATTTCCGAGTGGAAGTTCGACCACATTGAAATGGACTTCGTCACTGGCTTTCCTAAATCCAAGCGAGGCAATGATGCTATCTTTGTGGTGATTGACAAGCTTACTAAAGTCGCTCACTTTCTTCCAGTCAAAGAATCAATCAATGCAGCTCAACTTGCAGAGCTGTACACTTCCAGAATTGTGTCCCTACATGGCATTCCTCAAGTGATATCCTCAGACCGTGGAAGCTTGTTCACATCAAGGTTCTGGGACTCCTTTCAGTCCGCCATGGGCACTAAGATCAGGTTCAGCACTGCCTTTCACCCTCAGACTAGTGGTCAAGTCGAGCGTGTGAATCAGATTCTAGAAGACATGCTCAGAGCCTGTGTCATCTCCTTTGGCATGAAATGGGAAGACTGCCTTCCATTTGCCGAGTTCTCTTACAACAACAGCTTTCAAGCAAGTGCAGGCAAAGCACCGTTTGAAATTCTATATGGCAGAAAGTGCCGTACCCCTCTCAACTGGTCTGAAACAGGCGAACGTCAACTTCTTGGAAATGACTTGATCTCAGAAGCCGAAGAAATGTGCAAAGTCATACATGAGAATCTCAAGGCCGCTCAGTCGCGTCAGAAGAGCTACTATGACGGAAAGCATCGTGATTTGGCTTTCGACATCGGTGATCATGTCTATCTCCGAGTTTCTCCGATGAAAGGAACCCAAAGATTCGGTATCAAAGGAAAACTTGCTCCTAGATACGTCGGGCCTTTCAAGATTCTTGGCAAAAGAGGCGATCTAGCCTATCAGCTCGAGCTCCCTTCCAACTTTGCAAATGTTCATGATGTCTTCCATGTGTCTCAGCTTCACAAATGCTTCAAGGCACCTGAGCGCATGATTCCGTTTGAGGAGATTGATCTCCAACAAGACCTTTCCTACCGAGAGCATCCAGTTGCAATTCTCGAAGAGACCGAACGCAAGACTCGCAACAAGTCCATCAAGTTTCTGAAAGTCAAGTGGTCACATCACACAGACCAAGAAGCTACCTGGGAACGAGAAGATCATCTTCGTTCCGAGTACCCTTCCTTTTTCCAGTCCTAGATCTCGGGACGAGATCTTTTTGTAGTAGAGGAGAGTTTGTAATGCCCCGGATGTAATACTTTCCCTTTTGGGTATATAATATATCTCCGGCTTCATCTATTTCCATTCCGGGTTCTTTCTCTTTCGGGCTTTCGTCGTTTTGTTGTGTGAGTGTGTGGCATTCATTCATATCATGTAGACATGTGCATTGCATTGCATTTGTGTTGTCGGTTGCATCCGGTTCGTCGTGTTTCTTCCCGTTGTCCGTTTCGCGTTCCGGAGCTCCCTCACGTGTCCGTGACGTCCCGTAGGCCTACTTTGTGGTTCGGGCGTTTAACGTTACCGGTGTGCCGCGAGGTTGTTTTGTGTGTTGTTGTTTTGTTGTGTGCAACCCGCCTCTCAAATCTCGTCTCGTTTGGACTCCGTTGACTTTTCCATCCGTTGTTCGTGTGGGCCCGATGTGCCTTCACTTCGTGTCCCGGAAACACCCCTACTACAGTCTCTTATCTCCTCCTAGGCCTTTTAAATCTACCCCCGCGATCGGATCCGTCGGATCGCGATCGGAGGGCTCCTAGCGCCCCTAAATCCCCTCCTAACCCTAAAAACTGCTATATATAGACTCCTCTAGGTCTATTTTGGCATCCCCTATTGTTTTTGTTCTCAGATCCAATCTTCCTTCTTCTCCACTGAAAATATCCTCTGATCCCGAGGAGGATCCCTCGATCGACCGAGCCGCCGGCCTCGACGCAAGTCAACGAGGCAGCGACCCTGGCGATCTGGAGCTCGATCGCTGCCTGGGCGCGAGGGCCCAGGTTCCCACTTCGTCGCTAGGAGGCCGCCCTCGACCGCTGCTTCCCCCGTCGACCGAGCCGACTGGGCCGATCCAGGCGCCGGCCCGTACGCCGCCTCCACTCCGCGCCCAGGTCCCCACTTCGACGTCCTTCCGCGCCTGGGCCACCGGGCCGCATCCCAGCAGTCGCCAGCCGCCTCCGCGACTGGGCCGCCTGGCCTTCTTCGCCCCGCGGGCCCAGCCGCCGCCGCGTCGGGGCCTCCCTCCAGCCGCGGGCCGCCGCCCCGCTTCGCCCCGCGGGCCCAATCTCCTCCCGCGCGCCGCCGCGAAGGCCCAGTCGCCGGGCCCGTCTTCTTCTTTTCCCAGATCTGATCTGCTAAGGTTGACCCCCCCTAAAACTACTAAGTCCCTGTTACTTGTTGTCTGATGCTATGTTTGACCATGCATATCTTTTACTGTGTTGCTCCGTTTTGCGCGTGTAATATGTCTAGACGTTCGTGGAGTTGTGCTCTACGTTTCCTCTGTTGTAGTCATGCATGTTAGAGATCATCTAGGTGCTTGTTTTGCTGTTGCAAGAGTGCATCATGATATAAACTGCTGTTATGTGTTATTTTCATGCCACCTTTGCCATGTGATATCTTTTAGCTCGTTTGTCCAAATGATGCAAATGACATGTCCACGTGTTCGTCTTGCCACGAACTACGTGTTGTATGTGATAGGTTGCATGGTAGATTTATTATTGCCTTGTTATCATCGTTGCAAAGTGCCATGTGGCTGTGATGTGTTTTCACTTGTTATGAAATGCCATCTTGTTGAGCTCGTTGTAATCGTTGTGTTCACCTCATTGATGCATGCTTGTGTGTTTCGGGATCACCTTCATGTGCACTTTGATGAGGTGCTTACCTCTTGCCATGTTTAGTTTCGAGGTGACTTAAACATGCTCCTTTTGATGCTATGATGATATTGCTGTTTTAGGACTTAGTGGTTTTTCACTAAGTCTGAAATCTGTAATGTTCCGATGCCATGTTCGTGTGATGTTCTAGGACAAAGCATGATAGTTTTGGAGCGGATTTTGATTGTTCCTTGTAGTATATATTGTTGTATTTCCATTCATGTCCTCACATGTCTATTTGAGTGGCTGTAGCATGTTTATCTTTTGCTCTAAAGTTTCAATAAAATTCTGCTGCCAGAATTTTATTGTCAAGTTCAATATGTCCAAGATCATTGCTATTGATCCGTGACTCCGTTGGGGGGTGCACCTTGGACATACTTGCTGTACTATATGTATAGTTTGTGTTCATGCCTTTTGCCTTGTTATTTAAATTCTGTAGCTCAATTATTTTGAGCTCCGAAGTTGCTATGTTGCTGTAATTTTCAGCTTTCGCTCAAATCTTGTTTCGGGCATAACTTTTAGCCCGTAACTCCGATTTCAGAGAATCTTATATCAAACTTGATTGTTTTTCTGTGTAGATTAATAATATCAGATTGTTATCATGTTTTGAGGTGTTTTGCTTGAGTGATGTTTTACGTGCTCTGTGTGCATCCTTAGTGCATCCTTCATGCATTCATCTTTTTCGAGTGCGCATTGCATCTTGTTGATTGGTGCTTGGTGTGATTGTCTTGTTTAGAGCCGGAAGCTGATACCGGGTACGAAGTTGAGCACGAGGTTTCCAACGAGGTTGAGCACGAGGACCCTTCTTACGATTCGAACGACTTCTCTTCAGGCAAGATGACCGAACCCCGATAACATTACTATCTTTGCCTTTTGCTAGTAGTCTCGATCTATAGTTTTGCCTCGATGCCCATGTTCTTCTTGTCAGCCTCCTACTTGTAACCAATTGCCATGTTTAACCAACCTACCTATGCAAACCGTTGCTTGGCTAAGTACGCTTCGCTCAGCCCTTCTTATAGCATTGCTAGTTGCAGGTGAAGATCGAAGATGCTTGCTTCATGTTGAAGTTTGGTTGGGTTATATCACACTATATAAATGCTTTAAATGAAATCATCTATATATTAGCAAGGGTGGAAGGCTAAGCCTTTTGCTTGGTGATTTGTTCCACTCATGCCGTTAGGATCCGTATAAGCCGGTATTATGTTCCTTGATTATGCGTTCCTAACACGGTTGGGGTGTATGGGACCCCCTCGATAAACCGCTAGGTGCTAAGTCTTCTCCAGCAAGTCCCAACATTGGTACTATTTGCCTAATAACTAAATAACTTGCATAGGGAGTTATTAACCCGAGTTCTTAATCAACAACCCCGGGCCAGTGCTCCTCATGAGTGTTGGTCCGAAACGGGGGTCCTGCGGGGTCACCACGAGGAAACTCGAGGATTGATATAAACCCGTAGCATCGCCCATCCGGTCGTGTCCTGAGACTTAGATACGCGCGGCTACTATCAGGGTGTCGACACGCCGGGAGGATTTGCTGGATTAGCCTTACCTTAGCTTGGTATATCTTGAGCACGGGATTCCGAGGATACTCGGGTCTTCCCACTTTGGAGTTGCGACTCCGCGGATCGTGGGCTTGTAATGGGTCAAGTTGGAACACCCCTGCAGGGTTTGAACTTTCGAAAGTCGTGCCCGCGGTTATGTGGCAGATGGGAGCTTGTTAATTCCGGTTGTAGATAACTTGACACAATGTTTCTAATACACTACCAGCGTGTGTTCCATGACTGTCAATTTCCGAATAGGGATTCGGGAGTTTAACACGGAGGGGTTATGTTTGTGAGCTTGTAGCTAGGATCACTTCGTGATCACTTCTCGCCGAGGCCTTCTCTTCTCGCTCTCACTTACGTAAGCTAGATGCTAGTTGCTGCTGCAGACACTTGTTCTTTTCTTCAGCCTTATCCTCACCCAAAGGCTTTGATAGTTCTGTTACCCGGGAACGGGATTGCTGAGTCCTCTGTGGCTCACAGTTACTTCACACACCAGATGCAGGTCCAGCTGTGAGCTATCCAGGTGATGGCACCGAGCTGGATTGGGAGTACGACGAGGAGCGTAGTCGGTACTACGTGCGCTACCCGGACGATCAGTAGTGGAGTCTCTTACTAGGATTCGATCCGACTGTGGTTTATTTATCTGAGTTCGGTACTTTGACATTTGGCTTTTGCCCTTAGAGGGTTGTGATGTTCTTAATGTATGATGTTTGAGACTTGTACTGTAATTCTGTGACGTGGCGAGTGTAAGCCAACTATTTTCAGTTTACTATCCCCTCTTTTACATGAGTTGTGCAAAGATTACCGAACTTGAGATCATTCTAGGATGGATTTATGCCTTTAAGTCGTGCCTCGACACGTAGGAGGTATAACTCCATCCTGGGCATTACAAAGAATAACCCAATTTATTGATTCGAGACACGAGGAGCCAAAGAGTATTTATAAGCTTTGACAGTTGAGTTGTCAATTCAACCGCACCTGAAATATACTTACTTGCAACAAAACATAAATGGTAGCAGTGATATGATAGTGATGATAATGATAGTAAAAGTGAACAGCAAAAGTAAATAGTAAAGGTAAATGGCAAAAGTAGCAACTAGTGACAAGCAGGGTTTAAAACACTATAGGCTAGGGAGATGGATGGTTGGGCGCTGGATGGATGAGATATATCATGATTCTAACTTGGGGCACGGCACACGGAAAAGTAATGATCATCTAGGCAAATATCAAACATTAGGCATGTATCCCGTAGGTAGTTGTGCGTGCTTGCAATAAGAACTTACACAACATCTTTTGTCCTACCATCCCGCTACGAACGGGGCCAAAAGGAACTTATGGAGATTAAGGTGCTCCTATCAAAGAGCACCGGAACAAAGCAATGAACTCAATGGATACATGTAATCCTCAAACTACGGACCATCCCCTTTGGTGTCCCAAGCTGTCACTTTTGGGATCGCCGGTTCCGAACCGTAACAGGTGCAAACAACTCATAGATAGGATCAAGAACACAAATATATTCATGCAAACACATATGGTTCAGATCTGAAATCATGGCACTCGGGCCCTAAGTGTCAAGCATTAAGAATAACAAGTTGAAGCAAAGATGATAAACACCATAGTAGATGATAGGCAACATGCCCCCAACGATCTGACAAACTACTACATGATCTAACTCATCCAATCCCTACCATTCCATTCGCCTACAGCAGGGGATTACTCACATATGGAAGGAGAATTCATGGAGGGATGATGGAGTGGTGATGATGATGATGATGATGGCGACGATCTGCCCTCTCCGGAGGCCAATTCAGCCTCCAGATTAGCCCTCACGAAGAAGAACAGAGGGTGGAGGCGGCTCCGCGACGAAAACTGCGAAAAGAACTTCTGATCTGGGATTTCTCCGTCGCGAGCTAAATACGAGTCAAAGTAGGGCACCAGGGGAGGTGGGGCCCACCCAGGCGACCCCCCGGCGCGGCCAGGGGCTGGGCCGCGCCACGAGGGCGCCTGGGCACCCCCTGGCCCCCCTCTGGCCCCACTTCTGGCTCCGGGTTCCTTCGGGTGCGTGGATTTTCTGTGATTTTTCGTGGATTTTTCTGAGATACCTAAAAATCCGTTTTCCTGCACACAATAAAACCATACAGGCAGCTCTGCTGAAAACAGCGTTAGTCCGGGTTAGTTTAGTTCAAATCATGCAAGAATGAGGTCAAAACAATATCAAAAGTGTTTGGAAAAGTAGATACATTTGAGATGTATCAACTCCCCCAAGCTTAGCATATTGCTTGTCCTCAAGCAATTCAGTTCAACGAACTGGACGCGACAAAGAAAACTTTGACAAACTCTTTTGCTTCATTAGATGTATATAAGCATGTACTACGAAAAGAGTCTAGCAAGTATTGAAACAGTACTATGAGGACAATGCACGGAGCAATCCCTCTTTCGAGTGACCAATCACAAATACCTAAAAGTAATTAAATAATATATTACTGAAAATCAAGACAAGATCACATTGCACATAGCTTGAGCATATTAGGGTGGTATCTCGCTAGCCTCCATGAGTGAAGCAAAACATAAATGCAGAAACTCCTCCAGAGTTTTAAAGGAGACTAGAACTAAGAATTTCAGAATAAATAATATCACAAGCATGCAGAAGACAATGTAATACTTTGGAACAATGCACATTACACTCAGAATGACAATTATGCTCTCCTAGTTGGTGCTTTGAAGAAAGAAGGTGGAGACTCTCGAACCGTGGCTTTTGTTGGCAAGGTTGAAAACCCGTGGTCGGAAACAAAAACTAAACATGTACCAGAGCTCTTGGTTTTAAAAACAGAGGTAAAAACGTTTTTGAGAGGTGCATATTTCGTCAATGAATGCTAGTAGATAACTCAATCACTTCTTGAGCTGGACAAGTCTCGAGGAAAGGCTCCCGCATGAGGACGATCACATCCTCTTAATCTCCTTTGTTTATCACTGCCAAAGTTTTTTGATTTCTCATGAACAAAGCATGAAGGAGGGTTTGTTTGTTGTATTATCTTTTATGAGCTGGGCGCACTCTATGCCAGTTCCTTATCGTATTAGGGATTTGCACATTAGACATGCAATCCAGGGGTGAAACTTGTCCAACTTAAAAAGATCATGAATTAACTACTACTTCCTCATGAGCTAAAACAGAGGCACAAAAAGAGAAATGCTTTTGATTAATTTCGAGATGGTACACGAAAGTATTCGTTAGGAATGGCAGGTAAATACCATGTATAGGAAGGTATGGTGGACGCATATATCATAACATGGTTTTAAGGATTTTGGATGCACAAGCAGTCAGTCCGCTTTGTACAGGTGGAGGTTAGCAAAAGACTGGGAAGCGACCAACTAGAGAGCAATAACGGCCATAATCATGCAGAGCGACAAAGCAACATTGAATCGGGCATGAAAGTGATATAACTATTCTAAAACTCAAAGATCATCAAGGCAGAGCAGACTTTTTAGTCTCAAACATGTGTAAGCATGTGCCAAGTCAATCCAAAAATTCTCTAAAGGGAAATACCACCTTAGTATACCGAACTATGAACAATGCAATGCATGTAGATCATTTCAATAACACATTATATACTCTAGTTATTCGAGACTAGCCACAAGGAAAGCATGAACCACTGGGAGAGCATTGTAAACATAGCACTATTTTGCTACAAGCTGGTCTCTAGATCATAAGTACATGCATATGTACAAAAGTAGAAACAAGAAGAGTTCATACCGGTCTTCCTTGTTGCTTTCCTTCAGTTGATCTTCGTCATTACTGCCTCGTCACTTGCACGATCGAATGTAGGAAATATAATTAAATGTCATCACGGACTCCAGCTGAACTCTGAAAACAAAGCAAACTAAAGAGAAAAGGAAATCTTTTTGGATTATTTCAAAGGTTGAACGAAAGCAAAAGAAAGAGAAAATCTTTTTGTTGTTTTTGCAAAGAGAGAAATAAAGAAGAACGGGCAAAAACTTCGAAAAGATCAAGGCGAATAAAACGGATAATACAATGGAAAAGTGAGAGGGGCACGTACTCCCCCAAGCTTAGGCTTTTGGCCTAAGTTGGTAGCAGCTACTGCCCCCAGGAGCCTCCTGCTCCGGGGGTATGGTGGTGAGACCAAGGGTCGTAGAAGGATGCTGGCGCGTATACCGAACTCCTCGGAGTCTACCACGAGGAAGGGTCCATACGCCAAGCAGAGCAAGAACCTTCACCAAACTCGGTGGCGGTTTCTTCCTGAAAAGGTGGTAACTCATCGTGGTCCTCCTCGTCGGGCACAACCCCCTCCATGGGGTTATGAAACCGATGCTGGACCATGAACTCATCGAACTGGACAACATCAAAGGACCATCCGTTCCTGCGAGAAAAATCAAACAAAAGAGGTGCAGGTAGATGGATCTCGCGTTCCGCGGTAGTTCCGAAACGCAAGATATAAACAAGATTATCCAGCTCAGAAGCCATGGTAACAAACTTATGCCTTTTCATAGCAGCAAGATCAAAGCTTAAATAAGTAAAAGGATTATCATCAGGGTGTGGGGTGCCTCCAAGATGTTCTAAGATAAGTGTGGCATAAATGCCACCATATAAGTCCCCCTTGTTACCATTCATAGCAAGGCGTCGAGCAATTAAGGCACCCAGATTATAATCAGACCTCCCTGAGAGGGCTGCTGCCAGGATAGCAATATCCGAAGCAGAAATGCTGCTCGTGTTGTCACGAGCTAACACCCCTCTAGCAACATAATATGCAAAATACCTGAGGTGAGGAAATAAGATGCTGGAGATCTTCGACCGATGAATATCCCTCGTACCCATGCTGCAGAGAGAGTTGATGACGGTTTTTAGCTCGGAGGGCTGAGTGGCCATCCAAGCCGTCCTCCCAACGTTTGGCACACCTATTATTTCACAAAACTTTCCCAAAGTCATGGTGATAAGATCATTGTAAATTTTAAACTCAATAGCACCTGAATCAAGATTATATCTAAAACTGTTAATGAAACTGGAGGTGAGTTTTTGATATTGAGTAACACGGCACGTGACGAGCCGTGTCAAACCTGCATTAGCACAAAGATTATAAAACTCATCCTTGATTCCCGCAGCTTCAAGGAATTCATCACATGGAAAGGTCATCGCACGTGCTAGACTTGTGTCTTCCAACAACTCCAGGGGCACATGATCCTCATTATAGCTCACCCTAGCAGTCGAGGGTGAAGCTGCGGCTCTAGTAACTCGATCGAAGTGTGCGGGCCTCCTCTTCTCAAGCCACCCTTTTGCCCTTCCTAACAAACTCATTTCTGAAATTTTTGGCAATTTACAAAAAACGAGGATTAAAACAAGGTGAGTTAAGGCAAACTACTCAACTCACTTGCCCAAGGCATAAACTTGCATCAAAACTTGGAAAATAACTTTCTACACATGCATGCAAGCTCATCTATACAGCACCAAGAACTACTAAATACTCATAAATGAAGCCACCAATCAGAAATCTAATTGGAGGGGTGGAGGAGTCACATACCAGGGAGTATTTATTCAAAATCTCAGCTCAAATGGTGGGCTGTAGAGAGAGATCGAAGAATCGCCTCCAAGAACAGCAAGAACACAAGAACAAGTGCAGAACTCGCGTTTTTGGAGAAAAAAAAGAGAGGGAGGAAGAAGACATACCTAGAGGGGGGCCATGTGGCCCCCAGGCGCCCTGTGGGCGCGGCCAGGGGTTGGGCCGCGCCAGCTGGCCGCCTGGGCCACTGGTGGGTCCCCCTGGCTGGCCCCAGGTCCCTCTGGGTCACTCCCGACATGGAAATTTTTATTATAATTTTTCTGGAATTTTTCAGAAAACTTCACTGTTGAAATTTTTTCGAAGTTCAAAAAGCTGCGAAACTCTCTGAAAACTTGAAGCAGTTAGTAGTATTGTGAAGCTTCAAAACATAAACACTTGGTACAGCAAGTAGAACAAGAACTAAAATAAGTGAAAACATAACAAGCTCAACTTTTTATCTATATAAAACTTGTTTACTAGTAAGGTTGATCAAGTCTTACCAACAAACAGGCGATATATAGAGCAAAAAGTCTCACCTCTTACGAAGTAATCACTGAACCTTTACCTTGATGGACATTGTCCCCACCATGATAGGTTTGTATTTGTGAGGCACATGTAGTGGACAATCCCATTCTCCAATTTTCACGGTCTCGATATTTTCTATAGAGTTGAGGCCATGCCTCCTGTCGATCTTCTTTGGAAAATATACCGTGTGTTCTTTATCATTTTCGTTGAAGGTAACCTTCCCTTTATTGCAATCAATAATAGCACCTGCGGTGTTAAGAAAAGGTCTACCAAGAATAATGGACATGCTCCCATCCTCGGGCATGTCAAGCACAACAAAATCAGTAAGAATCAAACAATTAGCAACTTCTACGGGAACATCCTCACAAATACCTATCGGGACGGCGGTTGACTTGTCAGCCATCTGAAGGGAGATATCTGTAGGAATTAGTTTCTCTAAACAAAGCCTCTCGTAAAGAGAGAGAGGCATAACACTCACTCCTGCTCCAAGATCACATAAAGCAGTTTTGACATAATTATTCTTTATGGAGCAAGGAATGGTGGGTATACCTGGATCACCGAGCTTCTCAGGAATCTTGCCACTGAAAGAGTAGTTAGCAAGCATAGTAGATATTGCTTCGTTAGGAAATTTTCTTTTATTAGTGACAATATCTTTCATATATTTTGAATAAGGAGGTAACTTAATAGCTTCAGCCAAAGGAATTTGAAGAAAAAGAGGTTTAATCCACTCACAAAACTTATTGTAATGCTCTTCTTCTTTGGATTTGATGGACTTACCTGGAAAGGGCATGGGTTTCTGCACCCATGGTTCTCTTTCCTTCCCATGTTTTCTTGCGATGAAGTCTTCTTTAGTGTACCTCTTACGTTTGTCAGGTGCTTCTTCTTCTCGAACTTCAGGCGGATCATTCTTCTCATTATCCTTACCTTCAGGTTCAGCACCGTCTTCAGTCTCAGCATCGGAGATAGATACACTGTTGGGATCAACAGTTGGCTCTTCATCTGCAATAGAATCATTAGAATTGTCAGTCTCCTTATGTTTCTTTTTCTTCTTTGGAGAGCCAACAATTTCTTCTTCCTGCATTTGAGAATCTTGCTCGATTCTCTTCGGATGCCCCTCTGGATAGAGAGGATCTTGAGTGCTAGTTCCTCCTCGGGTCTTAATCCCGAAAGCCTGCAAATTATCTTGTTTGGCATTGTTAGCAAGCAAATCTTTTTGCACATTAGAAATTTGGTAAAGCTGAGTTTTAACCATATGAAAATGCTTCACAAGACATTGAACATCATTAACTGTTCTACCTAGAACATCAAGCAAACTTTTGATAGCAAGGGAATTATCATGCAACTGACTTTGTATCCTCTCATTAAAATGATTTTGTTTCATAATAAAATTATCAAACTCATCTAAACATTGATCAGGAGGCTTACCATGAGGGATGTCACTCGCGTTGAAATCTAAAAGAGAGTGTACCTCTACCATAGGAGGGTGAGTGGTAGGCTCACACAGCTTCTCAATAGGGGGTAGATTCTTCACGTCTTCAGCTTTAATACCTTTCTCTTTAATAGACTTATTTGCTTCTCGCATATCTTCGGGGCTTAGAACAAATATGCCCCTCTTCTTTGGTGGTGGAGGTGGTTCAGGGACGGACCAATCTTCATGATTTTTGGCAATCCTGCCCATCAAATCTTCTGCGTCGTCCGGTGTCCTTTTCCTGAAAACACAACCAGCACAACTGTCCAAATAGGACCTGGATTCATCAGTTAGACCAGCATAGAATATATCGATTAATTCGTTCTTAGGGACTTCATGTCTCGGTCTAGCCCGAATCAGACCGCAGTACGTCCCCCAAGCTTTAGGGAGGGACTCATCCTGCAACTGTTTAAAGTTATAAATTCTTTGTAAAGCAGCATGTTGCATGTGAGCAGGAAAGTACTTATCAACAAAAGAGTGAGCTAAGTCTTGAGGACTCTTAATGGAACCGCACGGAAGTGAATCATACCATGCTTTAGCACCTTCCTTCAAGGAGAAAGGAAGAAGCTTGGTCACATAAAAGTATCGTATCTTCTCATCTGTGGTAAAGAGGCCACCCAACTCACCGAGTTTTGTTAGGTGTGCAATAGCATCATCATTTTCTCTGCCATAAAAGGGGTCAGCTTCAACCATAGGTATAAGTGAAAGATCAACAGAGAAATCATAATCAGGATCATCAATGCATATAGGAGATGTAGCAAATTCAGGATCAGGAACGGTTTTGTTCTTCAAAGAGTGTTTTTGAAACAGTTTCTTAATAACTTCAGGGTCAGAGCCAGAAACTCTGTCAGTTCCCTGCATAAATCTTCATCAAGCATAAGTAATCATCATCAAGGAGTCTCTCCTTGAGTTTAATCAAATCAGGATAATCATAAGTTTCACCAATAGGGTAGCGAGTAACAGGAATTTCAATTCCAGATTTTTTAGCAGCAGCAGCGATCTGTTTCTCAAGAGCATAACCAAGTGAACTAATATCATCAACAGTAGTAGAAGCATCATCAAGAGTATCGGACATAGTAACAGATTCAGTAGGAGCATCATGTGGTGGTGGTGAGGCAAACTTACTCATAACAGAAGGTGAATCAAGTGTAGCCCTAGTGCTTAGAACAGTACCTCTTCTTGTAGTGGATAGTAAGATCGGAACCTTGGGGTCTCCTTTCTTACACATAGCGGATGAAGTGCAGCAGGTAGGATACTTCAAGTAGACTTGTAAATATTGCTATGCTCCCCGGCAACGGCGCCAGAAAACGGTACTTGATAACCCTCAACCGTAAGGGATCGAGATAGTCTTCGCGGGTAAGAATAACCCAATTTATTGATTCGACACACGGGGAGCCAAAGAGTATTTATAAGCTTTGACAGTTGAGTTGTCAATTCAACCGCACCTGAAATATACTTACTTGCAACAAAAGATAAATGGTAGCAGTGATATGATAGTGATGATAATGATAGTAAAAGTGAACAGCAAAAGTAAATAGTAAAGGTAAATGGCAAAAGTAGCAACTAGTGACAAGCAGGGTTTAAAACACTGTAGGCTAGGGAGATGGATGGTTGGGCGCTGCATGGATGAGATATATCATGATTCTAACATGGGGCACGACACACGGAAAAGTAATGATCATCTAGGCAAATATCAAACATTAGGCATGTATCCCGTAGGTAGTTGTGCGTGCTTGCAATAAGAACTTGCACAACATCTTTTGTTCTACCATCCCGCTACGAACGGGGCCAAAAGGAACTTATGGAGATTAAGGTGCTCCTGTCAAAGAGCACCGGAACAAAGCAATGAACTCAATGGATACATGTAATCCTCAAACTACGGACCATCCCCTTTGGTGTCCCAAGCTGTCACTTTTGGGATCGCCGGTTCCGAACCGTAACAGGTGCAAACAACTCATAGATAGGATCAAGAACACAAATATATTCATGCAAACACATATGGTTCAGATCTGAAATCATGGCACTCGGGCCCTAAGTGTCAAGCATTAAGAATAACAAGTTGAAGCAAAGATGATAAACACCATAGTAGATGATAGGAAACATGCCCCGAACGATCTGACAAACTATTACATGATCTAACTCATCCAATCCCTACCATCCCCTTCGCCTACAGCAGGGGATTACTCACACATGGAAGGAGAAGTCATGGAGGGATGATGGAGTGGTGATGATGATGACGATGGTGACGATCTCCCCTCTCCGGAGGCCAATTCAGCCTCCAGATTAGCCCTCCCGAAGAAGAACAAAGGGTGGCGGCGGCTCCGCGACGAAAACTGCGAAAAGAACTTCTGATCTGGGATTTCTCCGTCGCGAGCTAAATACGAGTCAAAGTAGGGCACCAGGGGAGGTGGGGCCCACCCAGGCGACCCCCCGGCACGGCCAGGGACTGGGCCGCGCCACCAGGGCGCCTGGGCACCCCCTGGCCCCCCTCTGGCCCCACTTTTGGCTCCGGGTTCCTTCGGGTGCGTGGATTTTCTGTGATTTTTCGTGGATTTTTCTGAGATACCTAAAAATCCGTTTTCCTGCACAAAATAAAACCATACAGGCAGCTCTGCTGAAAACAGCATCAGTCCGGGTTAGTTTAGTTCAAATCATGCAAGAATGAGGTCAAAACAATATCAAAAGTGTTTGGAAAAGTAGATACGTTTGAGACGTATCAGCTGTTTTATCGTCTTTTCGGAGAGAGACATCACTAGTGAACATCATGGGACCCCGGTCCATATTACCATCATTGATCACATCCGCTATTTACTTTACGCTTTTACTTACTATTTGCAGCATTACCTATCACTACTATCACTTGCGTTTGATCCTTTGTAAACTACAAGGCCGGAGGGATTGACAACCTCTCTGTACTCGTTGGGAGCAAAGTTATTTGTATCTGTGTGCAGGTCCAAGTTGATTGCTAATATCTGGCGCCGTTAGCAGTTGACACCTTCTTGTTGAAACTGGGAGTCTCAGGGAAATCGATCCTTGGTATCTTTGCCAAGGGAAAACTTCCGCTACACTGCATCTCAAACCTTCCACTTGGGGTAACCAACGAGGGGCGAGAAGCCATCACCGTTCCGCAGCTCCCGCCCCCCGCATGCGTCTTGTCGTGTCCACCCCACCCACCGCGCCCGCTTGCGCGTGCCGCAACTCTGCTGCAGTTCTGCTGCCACGACCACCATTGTGACATCATGCTGGCCTAGATGCCATCGACCTATCCACCCTCCGTTCCTGAATCAAGAAGGCAGAGACGTCACCGAGCCATATGTGTGCACATCTCGGAGGCACCATCCGTTCGATGCTGGATCAGATTGAATCACGAAGGGAGTATGACTATGCCAATATTTGGGTGTTCTGCAGGGAAATTCTTGTTTTCCATGTAACATTCCACATCACACGGTGGGCGAAAACTGTCGTGGTTTTTGTCACGCCAGATGTCCGTTGCGAGGCATTGTTGCTAGGTGAAAGCATGGACGGGATTGATCAAAAATGAGACACATGAGTTTACCCATGTCTGGCCTCCCACGGTGGAGGTAAAACCTGACTCGTGCTTAATTGCTATTGATGGTGATGATCTCGATTACAAGGGTTCTATTTCGCTACCTCGCTTTCGAGAGATTCTAACTTGTCTGTCCTTTGGACAGGGACCTCCTTTATATAACATGCAAATTCCCTGGTTTACAGTAGATTCCAGGTCATACCAATAGTCAGATTCCTATTCTACGTCTTGTAGACTTTCCGTGTCTTCCAAGTTAAGCAGATTCCTATCTCAACATTGGTTGGGTGACACCCTTGTGCCGCTTGGTCGGTAGGGGTGTCGGCTCGGTTGATGTGCCCTAGAGGGGGCGATCTGACTTTACGTCGGGGCGGCAGCCCTGGATGTGGTGCGTCGTTCGTGGTCTGCGAGCGGTTGCCCTGAGCAGCTTGTGATGCGGGCAACTAGGTTGTGTGGCGTTGCTGCGTAAGGGGAGCGATGGTATGTTCGGGCGGCATCCCCGGAAGGCGGTGCCGGTTGATTGCGCTGGACGCGATCGAGCGGTGGATGTTGGGGCGGCAGCCCCGAGAGAATCTCTGTGGCGACCAGACTTTTGTGGCAACGATGATGGTGGGAGACATGTCGGCGACGCGACAATGGTTGCGGTAGTCGACTCTTCTCCGACGTTCGAAGATAGTTCGAAGAGAATTACTAAGATATCAAATCATGCATATAAGAATTCAAAAGAAACTCAAATAATATTCAAAGATAATCTGATCATAAAACCACAATTCATCGGATCTTGGCAAGCACACCGCAAAAGAATATTATATCAGATAGATCTCCAAGAACATCGAGGAAAACATGGTATTGAGAATCAAAGAGAGAGAAGAAGCCATCTAGCTACTAGATATGGACCCGTAGATTTGTGGTAAACTACTCACACTTCATCGGAGGGGCAATAGGGTTGATGTGGATGCCCTCCATGGTTGAATCCCCCTCCGACAGAGTACCGGGAAAGGTCTCCAGATGGGATCTCACGAAAGTATAAGGTTACGGTGGCGGAAAATTGGTTTTGATGGATGTTCTGATGTTTATTGAATATATGTGAATTTTTAGGCGGAAGAAATAGGTCGGTGGACGCTTGAGGGGCCCACAAGGGTGGGGGGCTGCGCCCTACCCCTCAGGCCGCGCCCTCCGTCCTTGTGTCCGCTTCGCAGCTCCCCTAACGTGTACTCCAAGTCCTCTGGATGTCTTCTGGTCAAAGAAAAATACTCGTAAGGTTTTGTTCCGTTTGGACTCCGTTTGATATTCCTTTTCCGCGAAACTCAAAAACAAGGAAAAAACAGAAGCTGGCACTAGGCTCTAGGTTAATAGGGTAGTCCCAAAAATAATATAAAATAACATATTACTGCATATAAAACATCCAAAATAGATAATACAATAGCTTGGAACAATAAAAAATTATAGATACGTTGGAGACGTATCAAGCTTCCCCAAGCTTAATTCCCGCTCGTCCTTGAGTAGGTAAATGATAAAAACAGATTTTTTTTTGATGTGGAATGCTACCCAACATATTTATCAATGCAATATTCTTTATTGTCGCATCAATTTTCAATTACATAAGACTCAAAATAAAAGTTTATCAATATCAAAACAATAATACTTCAAGCATACTAAAAAGTAATCTACGAAGCTTCAAAAATAACCTAGCTAAAGAAAGTTATCCCTACAAAATCATATAGCCTTTTATGCTCCCTCTTCTTAACACAAAGTATAAATCATGCATATCCCGGTGTCAATTAAGAATTTTCTTTCATACTTTAACATTCTTAAACCTTCTCAAATCTTCATGCAATCCATGAGCGTGAGCCATGGATATAGCACTATGAGTGGAATAGAAGGTGGTAATAGACAAAAGTAGGGAGAAAGTCTCACATCAACTAGGCAAATCAATGGACAATGGAGATGTCCATCAATCGATATCAATGTGAGTGAGTAGGGATTGCCATGTAACGGATGCACTAGAGCTAAAAGTGTATGAAAGCTCAAAAGACAAATAGTGGGTGTGTTGACACCAGATTTTGGCATGGTCACGAATCCGGGTTCATATGCAAAAGTTAGAGGCAACACTTCGCGGGCCGGCCCTGAGTGAGAAAGTATTCGGCCTTTGCCGGCTGAATGAAAACCTTGCCGGGGTAAAACCTTGCCGGTGGAAAGCTTGCCGGAAGCTTGCCGGTGTGAAATCTTGCCAAGGGAGAAACCTTGCCGAGGAGGAACTCTTGCCAGGGTAGAAACCTGGCCGAGGTAAAACCTTGCTGATGTGAACTTTTGCCGGGGTAGAAACCTTGCCGAGGTAGAACCTTGCTGATGTGAAATCTTGCCGGGGGAGAAATCTTTCTAGGGAGGAACCCTTGCCGGTGTAAAAACCTTGCCGGGGTGAAACCTTGTCGGTGTGGAAAGCTTACCCGGGTGGAAAGCCTGCCGGGGTGGAGGTTGTGATAGTCAAGCCGACGAGAAGTTGAAGATAGGCTCAGAAGCTAATTCAGATGATCTTGGATGGAGAAATGTACTACACGGAAGTTGTGCGTCTTGTCGAAACGATCGATTTTGATATAAAGATTGTCTCAATCCGAAGTCGTATGCAAAAGTTAGAGCCCGCACAGCGAGACCCTCCACAGAGTAAAATGTGACGCCTGAAACCAGACACATATATGGGTGTGTCTGATGAGCTGCGTGAGTAATTATCTATTTTGCGCGAGCGATTTGACCCTCGAGATGACCTCTAATGAAAACACGTTCAATATGAAAGATGTTCGTATCATCGAAACGGTCAAGATTGCTTTTGAGCTCGATTCCATCCGAGGTTGTTTGTCACTACAAAAAGGACCCTCAAAGTACAGCCAGTTTAAACCGAGCAGTTTTGGAAAGTTCGGATAAAACCAGTCCGAATTTGACTAGGGTTTTGGACGTGAATTGATGTAATTTTCTTTTAAGGAAAGCCTAGATAAATCCTTTTCTTGTACGGGAAGTCCAGCCGCCTCTTATATATGCTGGGGGTGACGGCCGATTGGAAGAACACACAATCGAACAAATCAATATACTACTTTTTCGTGTCTACGTTTTATCCCTCCATCGTTTTTCTCTCTCGTTTTTCGCTGTTCTTCGTGTTTGAGAGCTGCAAATCTCGGGGCTCTAGGGGCGAGCGAATCGACCTAGGGCAGCCCATTGCCACCGCACTCCCTGACGGGGTCCCTCCCGGGGGTGTGGGGTTTCGGGTCCGCAAAAGCGCCCGTCGACTGTCTTGCTTATCGCGCTGTCGGTCGGGCCTCCTTCGACGTGAGCTGCGGTGCATCACCCCCGGCGTCGAGGGTACACGTGACGTGTTCGTGTGTCAACACACTTTTTGGCGACTCCACTGGGGACTGAAGGTCAATCATCATCATCCACCATGTCCGATCTTCCCAAGACATCTGAGGTAGACGCCGATAACATCATTAAGCCTAGTCTTGATGAGATATCGGTCGATCATCGCCAAATCTATGAGGTGTACAAGAAGGCGCGCGAAGAGAAGGAATTGCAGGAGTTCCTTGCGAAGTTCAAGAAGGATCGCCAAGGCAACATCACTCCGATTGAAGAAATCAAGTTCCCTTCTCTTCATGCCGAGCAGGTTAAACCCTCTGTGAGTACTACCTTTTCTCCTGAGCAGTGGGCTGAGATTGAGAGTCGTATTGCTGATGTAACAATCTAGTCTATCAATCTTTCATAGAAAATACTAATGCTCAAAAGAATATATCTCAATCGTCTAGTGGTAATGGTGGTATAGCTGCTAGTATGCAAAACCCTAATCTGACTCTGCCTATTTCATCGGCACTTCCCATGCCGATGACTTATTACCCTACACAAACAAATTAGATTGTGGCTGCACCAATTAGTCCTATCATGAGCATGCCAGGTTCGGTGGCAACCCCGAACCAAACCCTACCTACAGCTACAACCACTCGACCACTACCAAGTTATGGGTCGACGTACATGCCTCAATTCCTACTCCTCCTATGCCACTGCCACAAGCTTCATCGTCCACTATGGATGATGGTCTAGCTAATCTTAGAGAGGAGATGGCTAAGATGCTTCGAGAGAATTTTGGAGTTGAGTTACCTCGGAATCGGATTTACCAAAAGCCGTACCCCGAGTACTTCGATGCCATCCAGTGCCCTCCAGGATATAAAATTCTAGATTTTGTTAAGTTTAGTGGAGAAGGCACAAAGACCACATGAGAGCATGTTAGTCAATATTTAGCACAATTGGGTGAGGCAGGTTCATTGAATGAATTGAAAGTGCGTTTGTTTCCTTTGTCATTAACTGGTACTGCATTTTCATGGTTTTCTTTCTTTACCACATGGTTCCATTCAGGTTTGGTCGTAGCTAGAGAAGAAATTTCATGATCACTTTTATAGCGGCGATAATGAACTCAAGTTGTCACATCTGACATCGGTTAAACAAAAGCATGATGAATCGGTCTCCGATTATGTCAAGTTATTCAGAGAAACAAAAAACCGTTGTTATAGTTTGGTGATAACCGAGAGAGACTTGGCAGACCTAGTGCTGAGTGGTCTAAGGACTCCCATTAGAGAAAAGCTAGAAGGCTATGAGTTCTTAAATATTAATCAAGTGTTACAAAGGGCTTTGGCTCAGGAAAGCCGAAGCAAAGATCTCAAAGAAGTGCATAGATACAAAGCTGATCGTCCAAACATGAATATGATCGAATATGATAATGATCACTCGGACGATGAGGGTGACATGTATGCTACTGAATCTGTTTGGCCATCTAAGGCCAAACCATTTACTTCCAATGATCTGAAACAGATTCATAAGAATCGTGATGAAGAGATGAAGTTTACTTTTAACATTGCCAAGTGTGATAAAATATTTGATGCTTTGTTGCAAGCTAAAATTATTAGAATATCTCACACTTTACCGCGGTTTGAAGAGCTGAAACGGCGCGCTTTTGCAAGTATCATAATTCTTTTTCTCATGCTACTAATGATTGCAATGTTTTTCGACGACAGATACAATCGGCCATTAATGACGGTCGATTAAACTTTTCTGAGATGCAAGTTGATAAACAACCTTTTCCAATGAATACCATGGATTTGGAGGGGAAGAAGTTACTCATTCGGCTAGAGGTAGCCGAATCTGCTAATAAAGCTAATGTCATTGTTGGTTAGCCCAGTAAAGACAAGGAGGACAACAAGATCTTGGGGAGGCAGATTGTGATTGACAAGCAACCCGATGGCAAGGAAGTAATCAAGATCACCATCAAGAATCCTACACTCGGGGGGCAACCACAAGTGCAAGAAAATGCCCGTATTAAATTTGTTAAGCCCAAGAGTCCAGAAGTTGGCAAATGGAAGAGGAACAAGGCTAAAGTACATCGTAAGCGGATCAAGCCAACTTTTGATATGTTGCTGTCCAAGTATGCCAATCAGTCGACCGGTTCTAGCTTTAACCGGCCAACCGACGTAAAGCGACCAAGGTCACCACCAGCTGATATGTTAGTCAGTATGTGAAGCCGGCTGGACCAAGGGCACCATTTCAAGAGGAACAAAGGCAACCTGTTTGGGATCGACTCGACTACTCATACAATGGCCGACTGAACATCGGTGGTCATCAGTCGGCTGATCAAAATATGTGGACGAACGGAAACTATCCAAGTGTAAGAATGCAACCAGGTGGAAGCTATCCAAGTGAAAAAAGGTGGCCAGGTAGATTCCATCCGAATGAATTCCATCCAAGTGGATTCCATCCGAGTAAAAAGGTGCGCCCGAGTGAAAATTTCATGCATCCAGAAAATCGAAAAGAATGGCGTGTTAAATCACCAAATGTTGCAGCAGTCGAGTCAGGAAAAGGCAAAGGGAAAATGAATGTTGACTCACTTATCTTGGGCACCAAAACATTCCCCGTACAATAGCCGATTGTGCATAACCACTCGACTGAGCCGATTCTTTCTATCGCGCCAAAGCACTCGGCTAATGATCATGAAGCAAGAACCAACCAAGTAAAGGCAAAAGATCCTAAATACACTCAGCCAAAGTGGTGTCCTCCAGGGCTAACAAAGAAACAGAAGAGGAAACTGCAGAGGTTAAGGAGCCAAGAGATGGCAGCACAGGAGGCCGAGAAGCAAAGGGATAAGTTGTTCAATGACACTCGACCCATGGTTCCTGCAAAACAAGTGTGGAGGCCTAAACAAATACAAGATAAGACAGCTTCTACATCTATCACAGCAATACCTACACCACCAAAGGAGGACAATGCAACAACCATCACATTGTCTGCGACACTTCTTACTTCTCCTTCACTGATTTCAGAATCGGTGGATGCACTTGAGGCAGAGGATGATATGTCAGATTATGAGCCGACGCCGGTTCATGAAGGTATGGATATCAATATGGTTTATTACTTGCCTGCTGAATTTCGTGCTGTAGATGAGGAAGGGGAGGTTGCTCAGCTGGATTTTGGCCCTAAAAATGCAATATTTGAGAAGCCAAAAGACCCAGTAACGCATCTGAAACCATTGTATCTCAGAGGCCATATCAATGGATCACCTCTCACTCGGATGCTTGTTGATGGTGGTGCTGTGGTAAATCTGATGCCCTATTCGGTCTTCAAGAAATTGGGTTTGCCCGATGAAGAGTTGATCAAGACGAATATGGTGCTCAATGGATTTGAAGGCAAAGAGAAAACTGAAGCCAAAGGCGTGATGTATGTGGAACTTACAGTCGGAAGCAAAAATTTGGCTACTGCATTGTTTGTCGCAGAGGTGCAAGGTAACTACAACGTCATACTAGGTCGGGATTGGGTTCATGCAAACCAGTGCGTGCCATCCACTATGCACCAGTTTTTGATCCAGTGGGTTGATGATGAAGTGGAAGTCATTCATGCGGATAACTCGGCCTGTGTTGCTTTGGCCGACGCATCGGTGGATTGGCAACATCCCAATGCTACTTGCTTGACGCGATGCGACTTGTCAGAGTTTGATTTTCTTAGCGCAACTAAGAATGGTTTCGTCCCCGTTTCTTTAAAGCTGAGTGAATGCAGTCGGCTCCAAGGTATGATATGTTTGAATGGATTCTAGTTTCGAGTGGTTACAAAAATGTCTTGTAAAATATCGGTTGAGTGAGAACGATATGTATGAATCTATAGAGGAATTAGATGACATGGATAAGCTTGGACAAGGTTTTACATCGGCCGATCCATTGGAAGAGGTAGATATTGGAGATGGTTCAGTCACTCGACCGACGTTTGTAAACAAAAATTTGAAAGCCGATTGTAAAGCTAAGTTGGTCGAGCTATTGAAAGAATATGTTTGTTGCTTTGCATGGGAATATCATGAGATGCCGGGTTTAAGTCGAGAGCTAGTGGAGCATCGGTTACCTATAAAGGCTGGTTTTAGACCATATAAACAATCGGCCAGAAAGTTTAATCCAAAAACATATGACCGGATCAAAGAAGAGATCGGTCGATTGCTTAAAGCTAATTTCATTCGACCTTGCAGGTATGCCGAGTGGATTTCTAACATTGTACCACTGGAGAAAAAGGGATTCGGCAAGTTAAGGGTATGCATTGATTTTAGAGATTTGAATAGGGCTACACCCAAAGATGAGTATCGCTTGCCAATAGCCGATATGCTTATTAATGATGCTTCTGGACATAAAGTCATTAGCTTCCTTGATGGTAACACGGGGTATAACCAAATTTTCATGGCCGAAGAGGACATGTCCAAAACGGCTTTTCGATGCCCTGGTTTCCTTGGTTTATTCGAATGGACGGTGATGACATTCGGATTAAAAAATGTTGGCACCACATATCAAAGGGCTATGAATTTGATTTTTCATGATTTACTTTGTGTCATACTTGAAGTTTATATTGATGATATTGTTGTCAAATCGGATGCTTTTGAATCTCATTTGGCCGATTTGCGTTTAGCTTTTGAGAGAATGAAAAAGTATGGACTGAAGATGAATCCTTTGAAGTGTGCATTCGGCGTGTCAGCTGGTAAGTTTTTGGGTTTCATTATTCATGAAGATGGCATAGAAATTGATCCCAAAAAGGTAGAAGCTATACAGAAAGTGGAAGCGCCAACATGCAAGAGAGATATGCAAAAGTTCCTTGGCAAGGTCAATTATGTGAGAAGGTTCATAGCTAATTTGTCAGGGAAAGTTGATGCATTTACTCCTATCCTTCGGTTAAAGAATGATGTTGATTTCACTTGGGGGGCAAAACAGCAAGAAGCCTTTGATGTGATCAAGAATTATTTGTGCACTCCTCCGGTGATGAAAGCACCCAAGCATAAGGAGCCCTTTAAGCTTTACATTGCAGCAGAAGAAGGTGTTATTGGTGCTGTTTTGACTCAAGAAACCGAAGGAAAAGAGCATGCTATTACATATTTGAGCATGCACTTATTGGACGCCGAGACAAGGTATACATTTATTGAAAAACTATGTCTATGCTTATATTATGCTTGCACAAAATTGAGACATTATTTGGTGCTGACTGCTTGCGTAGTAGCTTGTCAAACCGATGTCATTAAATACATGTTGCATAGGCCAATTCTTAGTGGTAGAATTGGCAAGTGGGCTTAGCTTTGATTGAGTATGATTTGGCTTATGAATCTCAAAAATCCATGAAAGGCCAAATCGTTGCTAATTTCATTGTTGAGCATCGGATTAATGACAAGCATGACATTGATATAAACCTTGTCTCATTAGTACCTTGGAGATTATATTTTGATGGTTCAGTTTGTAGCAATGGCCAAGGTGTTGGTATTGTTTATATATCTCCTCATGGTGCTGTTTTTGAGGCCTCATGCCGCTTAGAATACTTCTGCACAAATAATCAGGCGAATATGAAGCTTTGTTATTCAGCCTAGAGATGTTAGTTGCTGTAGGTGTTACACATATTGAGGCTTTTGGTGATTCGTTACTAGTGGTGCAGAAAATATCCAAAGTCTTTCAGTGTTTGGATGAAACACTTAATGTTTATCTTGATAAATGTCTAGATACAATCTCTACTTTGGACAGTTTTAGCATTGCTCATATATCTAGGCATGACAATTGGAAAGCAAACGAGTTGGCACAACAAGCATCTGGATATCATGTTGATCATGGCATGTTTCATATCTCTCAAAAACTGATGTCTTGTCTTGCCAATATGGGAGAGGCCGAACCTGAACCCACTGGTTCGGCCATTAACAAAAAGTCTAGTGCAGGTGACAATCCCGACTGGAGGAAGCCCATTATTGATTACTTGAGCAATCCAAGTGAAAGGGTGGACAGGGATGTTCGGCGTATGGCTTTCAAGTATACAATGGGAGATGATGGTCTTTATCGCCGAACAGTGGATGATGTTCTTCTAAAATGCTTGGATGAAGACCAAGCAAGAGTTGCTATGGGAGAGATACATGAAGGCATTTGTGGCACTCATCAGTCGGCTCCCATGATGAAGTGGTTATTGCAACGTGCAGGGTTTTATTGGCCGACTATGATTAATGATTGTTTCAGATATTATAAAGGGTGTGAAGCTTGTCAAAAATTTGGTGATATTCAATTGGCTCCTGCTGCTATGTTACATCCTATTATCAATTTGTGGCCTTTCAGAGGATGGGGTTTAGATTTTATCGGGCAAATTCATCCGTCTTCATCAAATGGGCATCGGTTCGTATTGGTGGCAGCCGATTATTTCACTAAATGGTCTGAAGCAGTGCCTCTCAAGAACATGACACATACAGAGGTAATTCAATTCATAACTGAGCAAATTATTCATAGATTCGGTATTCCTCAGACGTTAACTACAGATCAAGGTTCATCTTTCATGTCACACCAAGTCAGAGAGTTTGCCGAATCTTATAACATAAAGTTGCTCAATTCCTCTCCATATTATGCCCAAGCCAATGGACAAGCTGTGTCTAGGAATAAATTTTTAATCAAACTCATCAAGAAGAAGATTGAGGATAATCCAAGGAGATGGCATGAATTGTTCTCTGAGGCTTTGTGGGCACATAGGATCTCAAGGCATGGTGCTACGAAGGTGACTCCATATGAGCTAGTATATGGTCAAGAGGCTGTTTTACCGGTGGAAGTAAATTTGAATGCTTTGAGAATAGCCAAACAAAATGATTTATCGGCAGTAGACTTTTATAACTTGATGATGGACAATATTGATGAGGTTGCCGATAAACGTTTGGCTGCTTTGAAGGCCATAGAGAAGGACAAGTTGAGGGTAGCAAGGGGTTACAATAAGAAAGTTAAGTTGAAGAATTTTCAAGTTGGCGATCTCCTCTGGAAAGTAATTCTCCCGATTGGTTCAAGAGACAGAAAATTCGGGAAATGGTCTCCAAGTTGGGAAGGTCCTTTTAGAATTGCAAGAATAGTTCCCGGAAACTCTTATTTGGTGGAATCCGTACAAAGGGCACTGTTACCTCGAGCTCTCAATGGCAAGTACTTGAACAAATATCACCCAAGTGTGTGGCAAGAAGCCTAAGTGGGCAATGGCTGATATATGATTATCGCCCTTAGCACAAAATGGCCGATACATAATTATCGCCCTAAGAAAAATAAATGGTCGATGGGGTGTTGACATCGTCCTTAGAACAAACACAATACAAGTTATTTTTCGGCACACAAGCTTTTCCGAAAAACAGGGGGGCATGTGTTGAAACCAGATTTTGGCATGGTCACGAATTCGGGTTCGTATGCAAAAGTTAGAGGCAACACTTCGCGGGCTGTCCCTGAGTGAGAAAGTATTCGGCCTTTGCCGGCTGAATGAAAACCTTGCCGGGGTATAACCTTGCCGGTGGAAAGCTTGCCGGAAGCTTGCCGGTGTGAAATCTTGCGGAGGGAGAAACCTTGCCGAGGAGGAACTCTTGCCGGGGTAGAAACCTTGCCGAGGTAAAACCTTGCTGATGTGAACTCTTGCTGGGGTAGAAACCTTGCCAAGGTAAAACCTTGCTGATGTGAAATCTTGCCGGGGGAGAAATCTTGCTAGGGAGGAACCCTTGCCGGTGTAAAAACCTTGCCGGGGTGAAACCTTGTCGGTATGGAAAGCTTACCCGGGTGGAAAGCCTACCGGGGTGGAGGTTGTGATAGTCAAGCCGACGAGAAGTTGAAGATGGGCTTAGAAGCTAATTGAGATGATCTTGGATGGAGAAATGTCCTAAATGGAAGTTGTGCATCTCGTTGAAATGATCGATTTTGATATAAAGATCGTCTCAATCCGAGGTCGTATGCAAAAGTTAGAGCCCGCACAGCGAGACCCTCCAGAGAGCAAAATGTGACGCTTGAAACCAGACACATATATGGGTGTGTCTGATGAGGTGCGTGAGTAATTATCTGTTTTGCGTGAGCGATTTGACCCCCGATATGACCTCTAATGAAAAAACGTTCAACATGAAAGATGTTCGTATCGTCGAAACGGTCAAGATTGCTTTTGGGATCGATTACATCCGAGGTTGTTTGTCACTACAAAAAGGACCCTCAAAGTACAGCCAGTTTAAACCGAGCAGTTTTGGAAAGTTCGGATAAAACCAGTCCGAATTTGACTAGGGTTTTGGACGTGAATTGATGTAATTTTCTTGTAAGGAAAGCCTAGATAAATCCTTTTCTTGTACGGGAAGTCCATCCGCCTCTTATATATGTTGGGGGTGATGGCCGATTGGAAGAACACACAATCGAACAAATCAATATACTACTTTTTCGTGTCTACGTTTTATCCCTCCATCATTTCTCTCTCTCGTTCTTCGCTGTTCTTCGTGTTTGAGAGCTGCGAATCTCGAGGCTCTAGGGGCGAGCGAATCGACCTAGGGCAGCCCATTGCCGCCGCACTCCCTGAAAGGGTCCCTCCCGGGGGTGTGGGGTTTCGGGTCCGCAAAAGCGCCCGTCGACTGTCTTGCGTATCGCGCTGTCGGTCGGGCCTCCTTCGACGTGAGCTGTGGTGCATCACCCCCGGCGTCGAGGGTACACGTGACGTGTTCGTGTGTCAACAGGGTGTGCATCAACTTGCTTGCTCATGAAAACCTAGGGCATTTGAGGAAGCCCATCGTTGGAATATACAAGCCAAATTCTGTAATGAAAAATTCCCACTCGTAATATATTAAAGTGACACCATAGGAGACTCTCTATAATGAAGAACATGGTGCTACTTTGAAGCACAAGTTTGGAAAAGGACAGTAACATTGTCCCTTCTCTCTTTTTCTCCTTTTTTAGGCTCCTCTTTTTTTGGATACCTTTTTTCGGAGACTCTTTTGGCCTCTTTATTTATAACCTCACATGGGACAATGTTCTAACAATGATGATCATCACACTTTTATTTACTTACAATTCAATATTACCACTCGACACTAGAACAAATATATGACTCTATATGAATGCCTTCGGTGGTGTACCGGGATGTGCAATGACCAAGAGTGACATATATAAAAATATGAACGGTGGCTTTGCCACAAATACTATGTCAACTACATGATCATGCAAAGCAACATGACAATGATGATGCATGTCATAATAAACGGAATGGTGGAGTTACATGGCAATATATCTCGAATGGCTATGGAAATGCCATAATAGGTAGGTATGGTGGCTCTTTTTAGGAAGGTATAAGGAGGGTTTTTTGCATCGGTGAAAGTTGTGCGGCACTAGAGTGGCTAGCAAGGTGGAAGGGTGAGAGTGCGTATATCCATGGACTCAACATTAGTCATAAATAACTCATATACTTATTGCGATTTTTTTATTAGCTATCGAAGCAAAGTACTACGACGCATGCTCTTTGGGGGGAGGTTGGTAGGAGTTAACCATCACGCGCCCCCGACCTTCACGCAAAGACAAACACTCAAAATACAAAGTGCTCCAATTCGGTTACATAGTTAGGAGACCATACGTGCATGCTACGTGAATCACAAACCTTACAATTATGTCTTTAACCTCACAAACTAGCACTAGCATGACTCTAATATATATTACCATCTTAACATCTCAATACAATTACAAGGAGTCAAACTTCACATAGTATTCAATGCTCTATATATGAAAGTTTTTATTATATCTCCTTTGCATGCCTATCATATTAGGACTAAATATATAACCTAAGCAAATTACCATGTTGTTATTTAGGACTCTCAAAATAATATAAGTGAAGCAAGAGAGTTCAACAATTTCTATAAAATAAAATGACCACCGTTCTCTAAAAATATATAAGCGAAGCACTAGAGCAAAATTGCCTAGCTCAAAAGATATAAGTGAAGCACATAGAGTATTCTAATAAATCACGATTGAAGCGTGTCCCTCTCAAAAGGTGTGTACAGCAAGGATGATTGTGGAGAACTAAAAAGCAAAGACTCATATCATACATGACGCTCCAATCAAAACACATATCATGTGGTGAATACAAATATAGCCTCAACTAAAGTTATCGATAGATGAAGACGAAAGAGGGGATGCCTTCCCGGGGCATCCCCAAGCTTAGGCTCTTGGCCGTCTTTGGATATTATCTTGGGGTGCCTTGGGCATACCGAATCTTAGGCTCTTGCCAGTATTTATTCTACAGTCCATCAAATCCTTACCCAAAACTTGAAAACTTCACAACACAAAACTCATTAGGAATCTTGTGAGCTCCGTTAGTAAAACAAAGCAAATAACCACTCATGGTACTGTTACGATCTTATTGTTATTGTATATTTGTGTAATATATACTATATTCCAACTTTTCATGGTTCATACCCCCCGATACTAGCCATAGATGCATCAAAATAAGCAAACAACACATAGAAAACAGAATCTGTCAAAAACATGATAGTCTGTAGCAATATGAAAACTTCGCATACTTCTGTAGCTCTAAAAATTCTGAAAAATTAGGAAGATGTGGGGAATTTGTATATCAATTTTATGTAAAAATATCAGAAGGTTTTCACATTTCGGTGAATTACTGAATTCTCTGCACTGGGCGCAAAAGTTTCTGTTTTCAGCAAAATCAAATCAACGATCATCGTAAGCCATCCCAAAGGTCTTACTTGGCTCAAACATTAATTAAAACACCAAAACACAATTACTACAGAAGTAATAATGTGTTACTATTGAAAAACAGAAGCAAAAAGCGAAAGTCAAAAATCAAAAATAAAATTGGGTTGCCTCCCAACAAGCGCTATTGTTTAACGCCCTTAGCTAGGCATAAAACACGAATAGATCTAGGTATTGTCATCTTTGGTATGTAATCCATAGGCAACTCTCATAATAGATTCATAAGGAAATTTAATTTTCTTTCTTGGAAAGTGTTTCATGCCCTTCCTTAGTGGAAATTTAAGTCTAATGTTTCCTTCTTTCATATCAATAATTGCACCAATCGTTCTATGGAAAGGTCTAACAAGAATAATAGGACATGTAGGATTGCAATCTATATCAACAACAATGAAATCTACGGGCACATAATTCCTATTTGCAACAATAAGAACATCATTAATCCTTCCCATAGGTTTCTTAATAGTGGAATCCGCAAGATGCAAATTTAAATAACACTCATCAATTTCACGGAAACCTAACGCATCACATAAAGTTTTTGGAATTGTAGAAACGATAGCACCCAAATCACACAAAGCATGGCACTCTTATTCTGTAATCTTGATCTTAATAGTAGGTTCTCACTCATCATAAATTTTTCTAGGGATAGAAACTTCTAATTCAAGCTTTTCTTCAAAAGATTGCATCATAGCATCAACAATATGTTTAGTAAAATTTTTATTTGGATTATAAGCATGAGGAGAATTTAACATGGATTGCAACAAGGAAATACAATCTATTAAAGAACAATTATCGTAATTAAATTGCTTGAGATCCAATCTAGTGGGTTCATTGCTACTTCAAGTTTTGTTCTCATCAATCTCACTTTTATGAATTTTTGCATCAATATCTAAAAAATCATCTCCAGTCCCATCTTTATCAAGATTTTTATTGGAAAACAAAGATTCAATAGGAGTCATGTCAATCACTTTAAGATCTGCATTAATATTTTCAGATTCTGGTATAGCGGCCATCTTATTTACTAAGGTAGCTTGCTTATAAGAGATTTGGCCAACTAAATTTTCAAGCTGAGTAAATTGAGATTTCAGACCATAAAATGCCTTAGACATATCATCGAGCTCTTTATTCATAAATTACGTGAAGATTTTCTGCTCCTTGAGCTCGTTTCTAAAGAAATTATTGTGCTCGAATTGCAAAGACATGAAGCTCCTGACATTATTTTCAATTTCTTCCAAGCTCTTAAGGTGAGGATCAGAGTTTATTGGTTTAGCCATCATGACAGAGCAAGCAATCCAACACACAAGCACACAAAAAGCAAGCGAACAAGACGAACGAAAGAAGGGCAAAGAATAGGCAAATCTTTTCGAAAATCATTTTGGAAGTGGGGGAGAGGAAAACGAGAGGCGAATGGAAAATAATGTAAGTGCGGGAGATGAGAGTTTAATGAAGGGTACTTGGTATGTCTTGACTTGACGTAGATCTCCCCGGCAACGCCGCCAGAAATTCTTCCAGCTACCTCTTGAGCTTGCGTTGATTTTCCCTTGAAGAGGGAAGGGTGATGCAACAAAGTAGAGTAAGTATTTCCCTCATTTTGAGAACTAAGGTATCAATCCAGTAGGAGACTACGCACAAATGACCAAATACATGCACAAACAATCAAACAACTTGCACCCAACGCAAAAAGGGGTTGTCAATCCCTTCACGGTTATTTGCAAAAGTGAGATCCGATAGAGATAGATAAATTGTAAAGTAAATATTTTTGGTATTTTTGGTACATAGATTGGAAAGTAAAAGATTGCAAAATAGTAAATTGGAAACTTATAATATGTAAAATAGACCCGGGGGCAATAGGTTTCACTAGAGGCTTCTCTCATGACAACAAATATTACAGTGGGTGAACAAATTACTGCCAAGCAATTGATACAAGAGCGCACAATTATGACGATATCTAAGGCACTGATCATGAATATAGGCATCATGTCCGTGTCAAGTAGACCGACTCCTTCCTGCATCTACTACTATTACTCCACACATCGACCGAAATGATCTGCATCTAGAGTGTTAAGTTCAAAAGAACAGAGTAACGCATTAAGTAAGATGACATGATGTAGCGGAATTAACTCAAAAAATATGATGAAAACCCTATCTTGTTATCCTTGATGGCAACATTACAATACGTGTCATGTCCCCTACTATCATCGGGATTGAGCACCGCCAGATTGAACCCAAAGCAAAGCACTTCTCCCGTTGCAAGAAAAACCAATGTAGTTGGCCAAATCAAACCGATAGTTCGAAGAGAATTACTAAGATATCAAATCATGCATATAAGAATTCAGAAGAAACTCAAATAATATTCATAGATAATCTGATCATAAATCCACATTTCATCGGATCTTGTAAAACACACCGCAAAAGAATATTACATCGGATAGATCTCCAAGAACATCGAGGAGAACATGGTATTGAGAATCAAAGAGATAGAAGAAGCCATCTAGCTACTAGCTATGGACCCGTAGGTCTGTGGTAAACTACTCACACTTCATCAGAATGGCAATATGGTTGATGTAGATGCCCTCGATGGTCGAATCACCCTCCGGCAGAGTACCGAAAAGGCCTCCAAATGGGATCTCACAGAAATAGAAGGTTACTGCGGCGGAAAAGTGGTTTCGATGGATGTTCTCATGTTTTTGGAATATAAGTGAATTTATAGGTGGAAGAAATAGGTCGGTGGACGCTCGAGGGGCCCACAAGGGTGGGGTGCGCGCCCTACCCCCCAGGGTGCGCCCTCAATTCTTGTGGCCGCCTCGTAGTTCCCCTGATGTGTACTCTGATGTCGTTTAAAGCTACGTCGGGTTTTTCCCCAAAGAAGAAGGGATGATGCCGCACAACTGCGGTAGGTATTTCCCTCAGATGTGAAACCAAGGTTTTCGAACCAGTAGAAGAACCAAGCAACACAACGTAAACAACACCTGCACACAAATAACAACACCTCACAACCCGACATGTTAAAGGATTTGTTAATCCCTTTCGGGTAACGAACATGAGAGGGAGAGATAAATATTGGTAAATTGGTTGATAAATAAGATAAATTGCAGTAAGGTACTTTTGGGTTTTTGGTTTGTAGATCTCAAAATAAAAGCAAAGGCAAATAGATCGCAAAGGCAAATATATGAGAAAGAAGACCCGTGGGCCATAGGTTTCACTAGTGGCTTCTCTCGAGAAAAATAGCAACGACGGGTGAACAAATTACTGTTGGGCAATTGATATAACTACAAATAATCATGACGATATCCAGACAATGATCATTACATAGGCATCACGTCCAAGATTAGTAGACCGACTCCTGCCTGCATCTAATACAATTACTCCACACCTCGACCACTATCCAGCATGCATATAGTGTATTAAGTTCATGGAAAAACGGAGTAATGCATTAAGAACGATGACATGATGTAGACAAGATCCGTATATCTATGGCGTTAGATATGAATCTCGTCGTTTTATCCTTAGTGGCAACAATACATACGTGTCAGTTCCCCTTCTGTCACTGGGATCAAGCACCGTAAGATCGAACCCACTGCCGGGCACCTCTTCCCATTGCAAGATAAATAGATAAAGTTGGCAAACAAAACCCAATATCGGAGAAGAAATACAGGGCTATAAGCAATCATGCATATAAGAGATCAAAGAAACTCAAGTAACTTTCATGGATATAAAAAGATAGATCTGATCATAAACTCAAAGTTCATCAGATCCCAACAAACACACCGCAAAAAGAGTTACATCATATGGATCTACAAGAGACCATTGTATTGAGAATCAAAAGAGAGAGAGAGAGAGAGAGAGAGAGAGAGAGAGAGAGAGAGAGAGAGAGAGGAAGCCATCTAGCTACTAACTATGGACCCATAGGTCTACAAAGAACTACTCACGCATCATCGGAGATGCACCAATGGAAGTGGTGAACCCCTCCGTGATGGTGTCTAGATTGGATCTGGTGTTTCTAGACTCTACAGCAGCTGCATGAATATTTCGTCAACTCCCCTAGGGTTTAGGGAATATTGGGGTATTTATAGAGCAAAGAGGCGGTCCGGGGGGCACCCAAGGTGGGCACAACCCACCAGGGCGTGCCTGGGCTTCCTGGCGCGCCCTGGTGTATCGTGCCCTCCTCGGGACCCCCCAGGTGCTAGAAGGGCCCATTGTCTTCCTTCTAGCCTAGAAAAATCACAAAAATAGTTTCACGGTGTTTGGGCTCCGTTTGATATCGATTTCCCGCAATGTAAAAAACATGCAACAAACAACAACTAGCATTTGGCACTATGTCAATATGTTAGTACCAAAAACTGATATAAAATGACTATAAAATGATTGTAAAACATCCAAGAATGATAATATAACAACATGGAACAATCAAAAATTATAGATACGTTGGAGACGTATCAGCATCCCCAATAACTCCGACTCGTCCTCGAGTAGGTAAGTGATAAAAACAGAATATTTGATGTGGAGTGATGTTTATCAAGTCATATCATATTATTTCCTTTATAGAATGGACATTTGGACTTTTATATGGTTCAAAGAAGTAGTCTAGTTTTGGCATAATAATTTAGATACTCAAGCATATCAACAAGCAAGCATGTCTTTCAAAATATGAATGCTAAAATAAGTTATCCCCTAGCCCATTATGCTCTATCATTGATCCATTCATGAAACACACTCGCATATTAGTTACATCCAATGCTCAAGTATGATCATAGCATTTCCTAGTTGGTGCTTGTAAGAGAAGATGGAGACTCAAATTCAAAAAAAAATTGTATAAGTAAAAGAAAGGCCCTTCGCAGAGGGAAGTAGGGATTTGTAGAGGTGCCAGAGCTCAAAGCTTAAATTGAGAGATAAAAGATTTTGGGAGGTATACTATTCCCACCAACGAGAACGACTTGAGGTTCCCAACACTTTCCATGCTAGATATATCATAGGAGGTTCCCAAACAGAAAATAAAGTTTATTCGTTTTCCACCAAACTTTCACAAGCCATGGCTAGCCGAATCCACGGTTGCCTTCCATACCAACACTTTCCAAGGAATTTATTATTTGACAACATAAAGTAAATTTTTTCACTTCGGGACTAGGCATCCCTAATACCTTTGCCGTACTCTCGTGAAATGACAAGTGAACAAACACTCACCGTGAGAATAACACATACAACATGGAAAATATTGGCCACCCCTCACCGCCTCGCGAGCGGTACGGGCACACACAAGAGAAATTTATTTTAAAAATTTGAGATGGCATATAAATTTTTTCTTAGAACGGCAAGGAAATACTGCATATAGGTAGGTATGGTGGACTCATATGGCAAAACCGTGATAAAGGATTTGGATGCACAAGTAGAGCTCATACTTCATGCAAAATGAAGGCTAGCAAAAGACTGGGAAGCGATCAACCATGAAACAAATAATCTCGTAAGCGAACATTGAGCATAAATAACACCGAATAATGCACCATAAGTAGGATATAATTTCATTGCATAATTATTGACTTTCATTCTTGCATAGGGAATCACAAACCTTAACACTAGTATTCTTGCTAAAGCTCAATCACTCATCAACATAACTCACATACCATATCATCGTGTCTCAAAACTATTACAAGTAATCAAGTTTATTTTGTCCAATGATCTTCATGACACTTTTTTTACTTTATCCTTCTTGGATATCTATTACTTTGGACGAATTTTCATGTGTTGCTTTTGATAAGCTCAAACAAATATAAGTGAAGATCTTGAGCATAATTGTTTTTCTTTCTTCTCTCAAAATAATATAAGTGAAGCAAGAGAGAATTTATTTAAAATTTTACTAACTCTCAAATAAATCTAAGTGAGGCAAGAGAGTATTTCTTCAAAAATAAATAAGCACACTGTGCTCAAAAAGAAATAAGTGAATCACTAGAGCAAGTCCTAGCTCAAAAAGAATTTAAGTGATACATAGAGAGAGCTATTCTAGCAAGTCATGGCATAATTTTGGCTCTCTCAAATAGGTGTGTACAGCAAGGATTGATGACTTAAAAATCAAAACAAAACAAGCAAGGACTCATATCATACAAGACACTCCAAGCAAAACACATATGATGTGATGAATAAATATATAGTTTCAAGTGAAATACCGATAGTTTTTGGAAGAAAGCGGGGATGCCACTCGGGGACATCCCAAAGCTTAGTTGGTTGCCCATTCTTGGATAATATCTTGGGATGCCGGGGCATCCCCAAGCTTAGGCTCTTACATCCTTCCTTCATCCATCATAAGATAACCCAAAACTTGAAAACTTCAGTCACACAAAACTTCAACAAAACCTTTGTGAGATCCGTTAGTGAAAGAAAGAAAACAATTACTATAAGTACTATATCAAACCAATTAATATTTTATTTTTTGTATTATATCTACTGTATTCCAACTTTTCTATGAAAAAAACTCATCAAAGAAAACCATAGAGCCATCAAAATAAGCACATAACACAAAGAAAACAGAATCTGTCAAAAACAGATCAGTCTATAGTAATATTGAAGTTTCGAAAACTTCTGGACCTCTAAAGATCTTGAAACAAATAGGGCCACGTGAGAAATTTGTATATTAATCTTCTACAAAAATAATCAACTAAAAAGCACTTTTATGTTAAAAATGGGAATTTTTCTCGTGAGCGCAAAGTTTCTGTCTTTTTCAGCAAGATCAAACTACTATCACCCAAGAAGATCCTATCGGTTCTACTTGGCACAAACACTAATTAAAACACAAAAAACACAATCATACCAGTAGCATAATTGTGTAAACACTCAAGAACAGCAAGCAAAAATAAAATTTATTCATTGGGTTGCCTCCCAACAAGCGCTATCGTTTTACGCCCTTAGCTAGACACAAGATTTTTTTGATACTCACATAAAAGATAATAATTGAAACAAAAAGAGAGCATCATGAACCATGTCACAAACACATTTAAGTCTAACTCTCTTCCTATGCATAGGCATTTTGTAGGCAAACAAATTATCAAAGCAAGAAATATCTAGTGTATGTAAGGAAGAAGAAAGAAACAATAGCAATCCCAACATAACGAGAGGTGATTTAGTAACATGATAATTTCTACAACCATATTTTCCTATCTCATAATAGTTACATGTAGGCCCATACTCAAATTCAAAAAAATAGCAATCATATAAACTTTTCTTTTCATGATCCACATGCATACAAAGTTGACACTCTTCCAAAATAGTGGGATTATCATCAACTAAAGTCATGACCTTTCCAAACCCACTTTCATAAAAAAATTCATAAGATTGAACACTCTCCAAATGTGTGGGATTATTTTTACTTAAAGTTGATGCTCTTCCAAACCCACTTTCAATATTATCACCAACATATTCATCATGAGGCTTAAATAAATTTTCAAGATCATAAGAATCATTATCACCCCAATCATGATCATTGCAACAAGTAGTGGGCATAGCAAAATTAGCATCCCCAAGCTTGGGGTTTTGCATATTATTAGCACAATTTACATTTATATAATTTATTATAAAATCATTGCAATCATGCTTTTCATTCAAGGAGCTATCATGAATCACTTCATAAATTTCTTCATCGTAATATCCAGATTCACGAATCTAAAGAAAAACTTCAAAAAGATAATCTAGTGAACTCAATTCACTAGCAATGGGTTCATCATAATTGTATCTCTTGAAAAGATTAGCAAGTGGATGAGGATCCATATCAATAGATTTGTAGCAAGCGAAGATGCAAACAAATAGAAGACACATGGCAACACAAGCACACATTATTTTGGTATTGGAAAAATCACACAACTTAGTGTTATCCTGCGTCATCTTGACCAGTTATAAAGAAGAACACAAGTAGGCAATATATCCAACCGGAAAATAGGCAAATAGAAAAGGTGGCGAATAAAAACAGCAAATGTTTGTGAAGTGGGGAGATGAAAACGAGATGAAAATGGCAAATATTGTAAATTGCGAGTAGATGAGATTTGTGATTAGGAACCTGGTATATGTTGAAGGTGCTCCCCGGCAACGGTGCCAGAAATTCGTTTTGATGTCGTTTAAAGCTACGTCGGTTTTTCCATAAAGAGGAAGGGATGATGCAGCATAGTGGCGGTAGGTATTTCCCTCGGATGTGAAACCAAGGTTATCAAACCAGTAGGAGAACCAAGCAACACAACGTAAACAGCACCTGCACACAAATAACAACAACTCGCAACCCGGCGTGTTAAAGGGGTTGTCAATCACTTTCGGGTAACGAACGTGAGAGAGAGATATAAATATTGGTAAATTGGTTGATAAATAAGATAAATTGTAGCAAGGTATTTTTGGGTTTTTGGTTTAGTAGATCTGAAAATAAAAGCAAAGGTCGCAAAGGAAAATATATGAGAAAGAAGACCCGGGGGCCATATGTTTCACTAGTGGCTTCTCTCGAGAAAAATAGCAATGATGGGCGAAGAAATCACTATTGGGAAATTGATAGAACTTCATATTATCATGAAGATATCCAGGCAATGATCATTACATAGGCATCACGTCCAAGATTAGTAGACCGACTCCTGCCTGCATCTACTAGTATTACTCCACACATCGTCCGCTATCCAGCATGCATCTAGTGCGTTAAGTTCATGGAAAAATGGAGTAATGTATTAAGAACGATGACATGATGTAGACAAGATGCGTATATCTATGGCGTTAGATATGAATCTCGTCGTTTTGTCCTTTGTGGCACCAATACATACGTGCTGGTTCCCCTTCTGTCACTGGGATCAAGCACCGTAAGATCGAACCCACTACCGAGCATCTCTTCCCAATGCAAGATAAATAGACCAAGTTGGCCAAGCAAAACCCAATATCCGAGAAGAAATACGAGGCTATAAGAAACCATGAATATAAGAGATCAAAGTAACTCAAATAACTTTCATGGATACAAAAAGATAGATCTGATCATAAACTCAAAGTTCATCGGATCCCAACAAACACACTGCAAATCACGCAAGCTCAAGAATTAGTAGGAAGAATTTCTGGCACCGTTGCCGGGGAGGTCTACATCAAGACTACCAAGTACTTGTCCTAAAGTCTCTTCTCTTGCACTCACATTATTTTCCATTTGCCTCTTGTTTTCATCTCCCCCACTTCTAAAACGTTTTCAGAAAAAACACAAAAATATTTGCCTTTTGATTCGCCCTTTTTCCCTTTGTACTTTTGTTTGCTTGTGTGCTAGATCGCTTGCTTTAGCACAATGAATCCAGAGAATACTAAGTTATGTGAGTTTTCCAATACTAATAATATTGAATTTATTAGTGCTCCGATTGCTCCCGCCACTATTGCAGAATCCTATGAAATCAATGCCGCTTTATTGAATCTTGTGATGAAAGAAAAACTATCCGATAGACCTAATGAAGATGCTGCATCAGATCTAAATACTTTCGTTGAGTTATGTGATATGCAAAAGAAAAGATATGTGGATAATGATATCATTAAATTGAAGCTATTTTTACCCCGCAAAAAAATTGAAGCTATTTTTGTTCTCTCTACGTGATCGTGCAAAAACTTGGTTTTCATCTTTGCCTAAAAATAGTATTGATTCTTGGAATAAGTGTAAAGACGCCTTTATTTCCCAGTATTTTCCACCCGCTAGCATCATCTCTCTTAGGAATGATATAATGAATTTTAAGCAACTAGATCATGAGCATGTTGCACAATCACGGGAATGGATGAAATTAATGATAAGAAATTGCCCTGCTCATGGTTTAAGGTTATGGATGATCATACATTTTTCATGCCAGACTGAATTTTCCATCTAGAAATCTTTTAGATTCGGCCGCACGGGGGGGGGGGGTACTTTTATGGAAATCACATTAGGAGAAGCTACTAAACTCCTAGATAATACTTTGTGTGAAAAAGTGCTTCCAATTGAAGAAATTAATACTTTGTGTAAAAAGATGGATGATCTTACGAAATTAATTGCTAGAAAGGGTTCTTCTATGGATCCTAATGATATGACTTTGTCTACCTTTTTTGATAATAGTAATGAATCTATGGATGTGAATTTTGTTGGTAGGAACAATTTTGGTAATAATGCATATATAGGTAATTTCAACCCTAGGCCGTTTCCTAGCAATTCCTCTAATAGTTATGGTAATTTCTAAAGAAATTATTATGGAAATTATAATAAAATACCTTCTCATCTTGAGAGTACAATTAAGGAATTTATAATTTCCCAAAAGGTTTTCAATGCTATGGTAGAAGAAAAATTTCTTAAGATTGATGATTTGGCTAGGAACGTTGATAGAATTTCTCATGAGATTGATTCTTTGAAAATTAGATCTATGCCACCAAAGCATGATATTAACGAGTCTCTAAAATTTATACAAGTTACTATTAATGAGTGCAAGGAAAGAACGACTAGGTTGCGTGCTAAAAGAGAATTACTATAGAAGACGTGTTCTTCTAGTTTATGCAATAATAATGATGAAGATCTTAAGATGCTTGGTTTTACTCCTATTGAATCTTTGTGTGCTAATACACATCTTGAAAAATAAGGGACTGGAGATTAGTCAACTTTAGATAAAAGGCATCCTGATAATTTGGAGAATAATGATCGTAGTGAAAAAGTGATAAACATGGGATTGGAGAGGTCAAAACTTTAGCAAGCAATGAACCCACTATTCTGGATTTCAAGGAATTTAATTATGATAGTTGCTCTTTGATAGATTTTATTTCCTTATTGCAATCCATGTTAAATTCTCCTCAGGCTTATAATCAAAATAAGGCTTTTACGAAACATATTGTTGATGCTATGATGAATTCTTTTGAGGAAAAACTTGAGTTGGAAGTTTCTATCCCTAGAAAACTTTATGATGATTGGGAACCTACTATTAAAATAAATATTAAAGATTATGAGTGTAATGATTTTGGTGATTTGGGTGCTAGTGTTTCCACGATTCCGAAAAATCTATGTGATGTGCTAGGGTTCCATAAACTTGATGATTGTTCTTTAAATTTGCATCTAGCGGATTCCACTAGTAAGAAACCTATGGGAAGGATTAATGGTGTTATTATTGTTGCCAATAGGAATTATTTTCCCATAGATTTTATTGTTCTTAATATTGATTGCAATCCAACATGCCCTATTATTCTTGGTAGACCTTTCCTTAGAACGATTTGTGCAATTATTGATATGAAAGAAGGAAACATAAGATTTCAATTTCAATTAAGGAAGGACATGGAACACTTTCCTAAAATAAACAAGGTTACCTTATGAATCTATTATGAGGGATACTTATGGTTTGAGTACCAAATATGACAATACATATATCGTTGCTTTATGCCTAGCTAAGGGCGTTAAACGATTACACTTGTTGGGAGGCAACCCAATTTGATTTTGGTTTTTACTTTTTTCTTTCTGTTCTTAAATAAATCTATCATCTAGCATCCGGTTAGATGTATTTTCATGTTTTAAATTAGTGTTTGTGCCAAGTAAGACATTTGGGATGATTTGGTAGATAGTAGATTGTTTTTTTCTGGAAAACAGGAACTTTTGCGTCCAGTGTCAGAATTGTTTCTGGTTGCTGGAACATGAAAAAACTCTGAAGTTTTTACATGTTTCTAATGTAGAAATTTCCCATGTTTTTCTAATTTTTCAGAATTTTTAGAGATACATAAGTTTCACCTCAATTCGTATATTTACAGACTGTTTTGTTTTTACAGATTCTGTTTTCATTCTGTTGTTTGCTTATTTTGATGCAACTATGGCTAGTATCGGGGGGTATGAACCATGGATAAGTTGGAATAGAATAGATAGTACACCAATGTAAAATAAGAATGAGTTCACAACAGTACCTACATGTAAGGATTGAATTTATTTTACTAACGGATCTCACGAGTTTTCTGTTGAGTTTTGTGTAGTGAAGTTTTCAAGTTTTGGGTAAAGATTTGATGGACTATGGAATAAGGAGTGGTAAGAGCCTAAGCTTGGGGATGCCCAAGGCACCCCAAGGTAGTATTCAAGGACAGCCAAGCATCTAAGCTTGGGGATACCCCAGATGGCATCCCCTCTTTCGACTTCAATCCATCGATAAATTTACTCGAGGCTATATATTTATTCACCACATGATATGTGTTTTGCTTGGAGCGTCTTGTATGATTTGAGTCTTTGATTTTTAGTTTGGCACAATCATACTTGCTGTACACACCTTTTGATAGGGACATGCATTAATCGTGAATTTATTAGAATACTCAATGTGCTTCACTTATATCTTTTGAGCTAAGGTAGTTGCTCTAGTGCTTCACTTATATCTTTTTGAGCTCGGCACTGATGTTTATTTTGAAGAAATTGATGAACTCTCATTCTTCACTTATATTATTTTGAAAGTCTCTAAACATCATGGTTATTTTCTTGGGTTATGAGTTTAGTCCTAATATGATAGACATCTGAAGAGGGTATAATAACAACTTTCATAAATAGCATTGAATTTATGAGAAGTTTGATTCCTATTGTTTTGAGATGTTAAGATGGTGATATTAGAGTCATGCTAGTAGTAAGTTGTGTGGTCAATGAAATAATTTTGTGAAGGTTTGTGATTCCCGTAGCATACACCTATGGTCTTCTAGTTATGTGATGAAGTTGGAGCGTGATTTATTCTTGATTGCCTTCCTTTGCGTGAAAGTCGGGGCACACGATGGTTAACTCCGACCAACCTCTCCCCTAGGAGCATGCATAGTATTACTTTGTTTAAGGGGCTAATAAACTTTTTGCAATAACTATGTGAGTTCTTTATGACTAATGTTGAGTCCATGGATTATACGCACTCTCACCCTTCCACCTTGGTAGCCAGTCTAGTACCGCATAACTTTCGCCAGTGCATCAAATACAATATTATACATTTCCCCAAAACAACTACAATACCTACCTATTATGTCATTTTCATAGCCATTCTGAGATATATTGCCATGTAACTCCCCCGTTCCGTCATCATGTTTGAGTTTACCATCGAGTTGTAATTTTGAGTTGTAAGTTAATAAAAGTGTGATGATCATCATTATTAGAATATTGTCCCATGTGAGGTAATAAAAAAGGGTAGATATGCCAAAAGAGTCTCCAAAAAAGAGAGAAAATAATCTAAAACATAGGAGTCTCCAAAAAATGAGAGAAAAAGAGAGAAGGGGCAATGTTACTATCCTTTTCCACACTTGTGCTTCAAAGTAGCACCATGTTCTTCATTGTAGAGAGTCTCCTATTTTGACACTTCATATATTACTAGTGGGAAATTTGCATTATGAACTTGGCTTGTATATTCCAATGATGGACTTCCTCAAATGCCCTAGGTCTTCATGAGCAAGCAAGTTGGATGCACGCCCACTTAGTTTCTTTTGAGCTTCCATACACTTAGATCTCTAGTGCATCCATTACATGGTACTCACTCACATTGATATCCATAGATGGACATCTCCATAGTCCATTAATTTTCCTAGTTGATGTGAGACTTTCTCCCTACTTTTTTCTACTACCACCTTATAGTTGGAGTCAAATGATTCATCAGATGAATATGAAAATTCACATGTAAAGCCAGATAAAGTAGATGGATCTATGGGGGATCCTTTCGCTGCAACCCATGAGGTTTTGGGATAATGCTCAGGTTTCCAGTAGGTCCCATTAGCATTGAGTTTCCTCTCATAGGCAATACCCTCTTTCCTAGGGTTCCTGTACAGAATCTTCTTTTTGAGCACATCGCAAAGGATTTGATGACCTTTGACGCTTTTGTACATGCCTTTCATATACAATTCCTTCAACCCTGCATTTTCGTTAGTAGCATCGGTGGTTTCTCCAGTTGAGGAAATCGTCACCACAGAATCATTTGAGGAAATCGTAGTGATAGAAGCATTTGAACATTCAGTAGAAGAATTTGCATTTTCTCATTCAATAAATTTTATGCATGGTGCATCAAAGTATTCCCGAGCGGTACTCATCTGTTGAACAAGCAACGAATCATTTTCCTTTTGAAGATCTTCATGACTCACCCTTAGTTTCTCAAGATCTTGCTTTCTTTGAAGAAATTCATAAGAAAGCTTCGCATGATCGGCTAAGAGTGCTTCATGACGACCTTGAAGGTTGTAAAACTTGGAGTATAGTCGTTGAAGATTACCAGTCAGAGTTTGAGATCCATTCAGTTCTTGACCCAACAGGTCGTCGCTTTTGTCTAGCAGATTTTGAACTCTTTCCAAAGCTTTTGTTGTTTAGTGGCAATATGAGCAAGCTTGGAATAGCTAGGTTTTACATCATCATGTGATTCATCTTCACTAGAATCAGAAGAGGAAGGATAATCGAGTACCTTGGCACCTTTTTCCATGAGACATGGTGTAGAAGAAGATGATTCAGGTTTGAAATCCATCGTTTTGAGTGATTCCTTGAACTCGAGGAACCAGGGATCTTGCCGAGTTCGATGACATTCATAGATGTCAGATATTCGGTCCCAGATAAGCTTAGCATTGCAGGGATGCATAATGCGCTTGAACTCATCTCTGGATAGGCAGGAGCAGATGATATCCCTTACCATGGTATCCAGCCGAGTGAACTTGCGAATGTCATCAGCATGCGCCGTCTTGCATAGACTGGTAACACCAATCTTAGTGATGGTCCACAGCTCACTGTTCATTGCCAAGAGGTGCTTCCTCATCATGGCCTTCCACTTAGGATAGCCATGACCATCAAAGTTGGGGCATGACACTTTCTTCATACCCGCCATCGACAAAACTAAAACTCTAGGTGATTAAACCAAAATCACATAGAACAAGGAAGTACCTTGCTCTGATACCAATTGAAAGTGTGTTATATCGACTAGAGGGGGGGTGAATAGGCAATTTTAAAAAATTTGTCACTGAGGAAATACTTCTTGAGGAAATACCTAAGTGTCGAACTACGAGCAGCGGAATAAGTACTCAGATGCAAGCATAACAAGTAGTAGCATAGTCATCATGATGATATGAAACAAGCACAGAGCAAAGGTAGCGTGTAAACAGGATAAGCAGGTAGAAGACAAGGTGACTGAAGAAATAGGATTGAGGAAATTGAGAAAGTCTTCAGTCAAAGTCTTCAAACATTAATGATCAAATACATCAACATGTAAGCGATGAAATGAAAGAGTTGAGGAAATAGAACAAGTAGCTCGGTGAAGACAATGATTTGGTAGACCAGTTCCAACAGCTGTGACAGTGGTACGTGTGGGTAGGTCGTCTTGGTATTTGAAACAAAGGACAGACTGTCCTAGGACACACAATCCTTATCGTATTCCCCGTGAGCCAAGTTCACACAAACCTCGCCCAATCACTCGTGGTAAGGCTTCAAGGTGACTTCCGAACCTTCACAACCTTGGTCACCCTGGGATCCACAATTCCTCTTGGATGCTCTAGATCATTGACGCCTGCCCGTCTGGAAGATGCACAACCTTCAAAGGTAACAAGCGTCGGTTCCACACAGGAACAATCTCTTCAGTGATGCTCAATCACTTTGGTTTTTAGGTTTTTCCTCACTGATGATTTTCCCTCAAAGTCCTCGGAGGATGGGATGCTCTAAATGACAAGTGTTAGTTTCTCTCGGAGATGCCAACCCGCTAGTGGTTGAAGGGAGCGGCTATTATAGCCAGGGAGCAGCCCAACTTGATAAGGCCTAAATGCCCTTCAATGATATGACCTTTAGGTGGATAAGATATTTTGGGACAACTCGCGTATATCATAGCAACGGTCAGAAATTTGAGCTCTCAAATTCCTCAGGGCTATCATGTTCCTCACTTGCACGCAATCTGCATTGGTGAATTCCTAACTCCTTAGTCACAACAAATTCCTCAGAGACCAGTAGAACTTCGTCTCTGTCACTGATGAATTGACTGAACTGTATGAGATTTCCAAAGGCTTCACTCAAAGGATTGTGTATGTTTAGGCTTTGATATGAGCATCAATTGGAAATGTTTCTTTAGTATTACTCACCCCCTTTAACCGTACGGTGTTTCCTATGACTCAAGAAAGGAAAAAAAGAAACTATGAAAACAAAAGTGTCCATGCTTCATAATCCTTGCATTAATATTAAAGTCTTCAAGGTCACACCAATTTCCTCATTTTCAAAGTCTTCAAGAAAACCAAAGTCTTCAAATGAAGACATTCATTTTAGGGGTCGACTTCCTTCGTAAATATCAATCTCCTCAGAGACTTACAGAACATGTGTACACTCACAAGCGCATTAGTCCCTTAACATATAAGTCTTCAATACACCAAAATCACTAAGGGGAACTAGATGTACTTACAATCTCCTCCTTTTTGGTGATTGATGACAAATGGGTTAAGTTTTCAACGATTATAAGCATATGAAGGGTAACAACATATATTGAGGAATTTGATTGCATCATCTAGAAGAACTCCCCTAAAGATGTCCATATTTGAGGAATTTGCTTTGAACAACAAATGCACATTGTAGAGAAAAATCATGGAGATCTCCCCCTATATCTTGTAATCCATAAACGCATTTAACATATAGTATGAAGAACTTGAAATGCATGATGTAAAATGGTGTTTGATGTAATTCAACATGCATGCATTAAGGTACTCGAGGAAATAAACATGCAAATAGAAGTTCAAAAGTATGATACCACCATCAGACTTAAGTATACAACTCAGCAAACAAACACTTCAGAAGAACGAGAGTTGTAACTTAAAGAAAAAAAACAGCCCATATATAAGACCCGCTTGAAGACTAACTCAAATTTCTCCCCCTTCGAGATCAAATGACCAAAAGGGATGAAACTTGAGGACTAACGACCCTGAAGAATATCGTCATGTACTTGATGGAGGAGCGCCAGTGTTGTCGGGGTCGTTTGTTGATGGAGGGCTTGCCGCAGTGTCGTTGAGATCTCCAGCTTCCTTCTTCTCATGTGAAGAAGAATATGAACTTGTGACCAACTGAGGAACTTTAACCTTCTTGAATTCCTTCGAGGGAGGTTGAGACCAGTCAAAGTCCTGCCGAAACTCCATCTGCTTGAGGTCTTCAGCACTGTAAGGATGAGAAAGAATGGCCCAGGTGTGATCAAAGATTTCATGTGCATAATAGTGATTCTTCTTGACAGTGTTTCGCGTGACAGTCATGTTTTGAAGAATTGATAAAAATTGATCCTTGACCCACTTGTGACTGCGATCGACCTTCTGATGAAGACTTAGGAGAAGCTTACAATCAGTCATTAGTCATGGGGCAGTGGCTTAAGGATTTTGCTCGTGGCCTCTAGCAGAATATTGAGTAGCAGAGTCAGCATTGGTGGAATATGATGCAGCTTTACGAAACTGACCATCCTATGGACGAGTGCCTTCATCAATGATAGCAGCTCTGCCTTTTTCATGAACTAAGGAAATAGTCCTTTTGAGGACTTCAATGGGAGGCTGAAAGCTGAGGTGATTCTGAAAATCTGCATTGTAGTGAATTGAAGACGGGTTTCTGATGAATTTCAATATCCAGGGAGCATAGGGCTTCAATTCAAACGGTGATAGAGCAACATTCGCCAAAGTCCTGATGTAGAAATCATGATAGTTAATGGGAATCCCATGTATGATGTTGAATATCATATTCTTCATGATGCCAACTACTTCTTCTTCTTTTGAGTTGTGGGCTTTGATTGGAATAAGGGTTTTTGTAAGAATGCGATAGATGGTTCTTGGCACACACATCAAATCCTTCACTAGGAAGGTGGTCCTAAGAGCTTGGCCAGGCCGCAAAGGCTTCATGAGCACTTGCATCAGATGATTTGGAAGTTCAGGTTCTTCATATATGAGCCTTGCGCCTTCAGCAGGAGGACTGACTGGAAGGGCATGAAGTAATTCAGAGGCCAGAGATTTATAGTGAGTGTTCTTAGTCATCCAGTCAAGCACCCATGAGTTCACATCAACCACATTTCTAGTGAGGAGTAGAGTATCATAGAATTGAAGAATTAGCTCTTCATTCCAGTCACAGATATCAGCACAGAAACTTAGGAGCCTAGCTTCATGAAGAACATTGAGTATAGGTTCAAAGCATGGGATGAACTCCATATCCAAATGAGTAATTTGATGGTGCTGAAATACCTTGTCCTCATCAAAGAGAAGTGATGCAGAGAAATTCATTTGGCTTGCATCCAAAACCTCTTGCGCCGAAGTCTTGCTGAGTCATATGGATTCAGATCAGTGAAGAAATGATGCTCAACGAAGAAATCATCAGCCTTGTATTTTGTCCTTTTAGCATAAGGATTTTGTTGCTTGGACTGTAGATTTGTAGTTGACGGTCTCACAACCTCTTTTGTCATAATTTCTCGTGCTGCTGGCTCACGAATTGAAGCTTTAGTTTCTTCAGCAGCAGTCTAGGTCTCCATTTCTTTAGCTATCGCTCCTGGAATTTCTTCAGGTATGGAATGGAGAGAAGTTTAACGTCCTTTAGACCCTATGAGTATTTCTTTAGTTTCTTTAGGGGACTGAGGAATTGGATGCATAGGTGTGGCCAATCATGATGTGGGGTGAATTTTCTGAGTAGTCATCATTCAACACATGAGTAGTTGAGCCAATATCCGCGTCTTCTTCAATTTCTTCAACACCCGCCTCTTCACCAGTGAACTAAGGCACATGCAATGATACCAGCGGTGTGGAAACAACATCTTCCACCTGAATTTCTTCATCCAACTACTCTAACGAAGCAGTAGAGGGATTTTCTTCAGTAGAGTCATCTGGAATGACATATTATTCACCAAATAAGACAAGTTCCTTTGATGGCACTATAAATATCGGAACAACATCAATTGGTTCTATGAAAGAGCTCATAAAATTCCTCACTTTCTTCGATGCTGAGGACTCTGCAGAGGTTGATGCTTTCCTCTTCCTTGTGGCTTCCTTCACTGCAGCCTTCCTTTTCTTCACTTGTATTGCAGAAGGAGCAGATGAAGTTGGTGCAGTTTCTTCAAGCACAACTGATGCAATCGCTCTAACATTTACATTTTCTTCAGGCGTAGTAGTTTCTTCAGCTAGACTGGGTTGTTCTTCAGGTGCAACATTGGTGGTTTCCCTGGCATTTTTTTCAGGAGCGGGAATTTCTTCATCAGCCCTGGTAGCTTCTTCACCAGCCTGATTGTCATCAGTTGCGCTTGCATTTTCTTCAGCAGCCTGAGCAGATGCTTCAGCCCGAGGAATGTTTTGCGATGGAGCTGCAACATTTAGCTTGAGGTTATTGGAGAGGTTGACAAATATGACCTTGGCTCCTAGCCACTCAGCACGGTATCGGCCAAATTCATCACTAGGGCCTTTAATTTCCGTTTGCAATTTCACAAATTCCTTAGGTGACATATTCTAAACATTTTTCTTCAAGAAGGACTCTTTCCTATACTGGTCCTTCTTGACTTTCCTAGCTTGTTAAAATTTCCATTTTTCTTCATCTATGAAGCCGGCCAACATGTGACTTTGACCAGGTGTCAGATCCAGGTCAGGAAGTGGAGTGTTGGGATCCTTGTGCCATAGATCAATAAAGTGGAGGATTTTCTTAGGATCCAACATAAGAAGCACAATGCTGCCCTTGGCTCTAGCGACCCTTTGTTATCTGTCTCTGTTGATTTCAGTGAGTTCTTCATCATCAGCTTCATCGTCATCAGATGGAACATGGAATGCCACTTGCTTCTTGGGAGGACTTGGCCTCTTTCCACGTCCAGCAGTGGTCTTGACCTTCAGCAACGATGGACCACTTGAAGATTGTGGTGGAGCTGAGGAACATGCAGAAGCCCCCGAGGCTATAGAAAAGCCTATAGTCCGCTGACACATTGCAAGATGCTCAGGTGTTGAGGACTTTGTGGCATCAACTGAAGATTTTGAAGCAACTGAGGGGTCTGACATTGACATTGAAGAAGTTGCTTGAGGAATTTTCCCGGAGGGCTTTGCAGTTGAAGAGTTGGGCCGTTCGGCATTGAGCTTGAAGTTTCTTCACTGCAGAATTCTTTAGCACGACCTTCTTTGGTGCAGTTGTGCTAGCAGAGGCCTCAGCAGCAATAGCTTGAGAATCCTCATTGAATTTCTTCACAACTTCTTTAGCAAATTTTGAAAGCTTGGCTTGGCGCTTGGCCCATTTCTTTGGAAATTCCTCACCGCGTCTGACGCTAGTGGGATCAGCTACTTGGCCACCATCCAAAGGAGATCTTGTACATGGAGGGTTTATGGCGAATTTCTTCATGTACTTTGGTGTTACATGATGATATTCCCTCCATTCCTTTGCCCAACTCCTCTCTATCGTTTGTATGCGTGATACGTCCATTTTGCATCATGTTATCTTGCTGTTATTTATGTTGTTATTATGCATAATAATGCTTTTTGGAGTAATTCTAATGCCTTTTCTCACATAATTTGCAAGGTACACACAAAGAGGGAGAATTTCGGCAGCTGGAAATCTGGACCTGAAAAAACTACTTCAGGCCACCTATTCTGCGCAACTCCAAACAAGTGGAAACTTCACGGATAATTTTTTATGGATTATTTGAAGATTACAGGAGCAAATAAGCATCAGAGGAAGCACACCAGGTGCGCACAACCCACGTGGGCGCGCTAGGGAGCCCAGGCGTGCCCTGGTGGGTTGTGCTCACCCAGGCCCACCTCTGGTGCCCATCTTCTCGTATATAAGCCATTCTGACCTAGAAAAAAAATAAGGAGGAGACTTTCGGGACAGAGCGCTGCCATCTCGAGGTGGAACTTGGGCAGGAGCACTTTTTCATGGAATATTATATGTTCAGATCCATTATGCTACTTAATACCCCTCTGAACTTGAGCATGTTCATCATTTGTGAGTAGTTACCTTTGTTCTTGAGGTCACGAGAGAAATCATGTTGCAAGTAATCATGTGAATTTGATATGTGTTCGATATTTTGATAGAATGTATGTTGTGATTCCCTTAGTGGTGTCATGTGAACGTTGACTAAATGACTTTTCACCATACTTGGGCCTAAGGGAATGCATTGTGGAGTATTAATTAGATGATGGGTTGCGAGAGTGACAGAAGCTTAAATCCCAGTTTATGCGCTATTCCGTAAGGGACCGATTGGATCCAAAAGTTTAATGCCATTGTTAAAATTTATTTTTAATACTTTTCTCGTAGTTGCGGATGCTTGCGGGAGGGTTAATCATAAGTAGGAGGTTTGCTCAAGTAAGAACATCACATATCAAATCATCAAAGTAGCGAACACAAATCAAACAAATATGATGAAAGTGACTAGATGAAATAATCGTGTAGCCTCAAGAACGCTTTGCTTACTCTAAGAGACCGTCTTGGCCTGTCCTTTGCCTCAAAAGGATTGGGATACCTTGCTGCACTTTTGCTACTATCGTTACTTGCTCGTTACAAAGTTATCTTGCTATCACACTACTCTTTACTTACAATTTCAGCACTCGCAGACATTACCTTACTAAAGAACACTTGTAATTTTCTTCTGCTCCTCGTTGGGTTCGACACTCTTACTTATCGAAAAGAGCTACAATTGATCCCCTATACTTGTTGGTCATCAAGGCAATTTTCTGGCACCGTTGCCGGGGAGTGAAGCGCTTCTGGTAAGTGGAAATTGGTAAGGAAACATTTATATAGTGTGCTGAAATTTATTGTCACTTGTTACTATGGAGAACAATCCTTTGAGTGGTTTGTTTGGGGTATCTTCATCTGGAGCGGAACCACAATTAGCTAACCCTCAACCCGCTGCACCTACTGAAAATATTGAATATGAAATCCCTTCGGGTATGATAGAACAACTGCTAGCTAATCCTTATGCAGGAGACGGAACTGAACATCCTGATATACACTTGATATACATGGAACAAATGTGTGGATTGTTTAAGCTTGCAGGTTTACCCGGAGATCAATTTATGAAGAAGGGTTTTCCTTTATCTTTGAAGGGAAAAACATTAGCATGGTATAGGCTATGCGATGATATTGGAGCTTGGAACTAGAACCGATTGAAATTGGAGTTTCACCAAAAACAATATCCTATGCATCTAGTTCATCGTGATCGGAGTTACATATATATAATATTTGGCCTCGTGAAGGATAAAGTATCGCTCAAGCTTGTGGGAGGCTTAAGTCAATGTTATATTCATGCGCCAATTATGAACTCTCAAGAGAAATTATTATTCAGAAATTTTATGCTTGACTTTCTCGTAATGAACAATCCATGCTTGATACTTCTTGTGCTGGTTCTTTTATGGAGAATACTATTGAATTCCGGTGGGATCTTTTGGAAAGAGTTAAACACAACTCTGAAGATTGGGAACTCGACGAATGTAAAGATTCATGTATTAAGCTTAACTATGATTGTGTTAAATCTTTTATGAATACCGATGCTTTTTCAAAGTTTAGCACTAAATATGGACTTGATTCTGAGATAGTAGCCTCCTTTTGTGAATCTTTTGTTACTCATGTTGATCTCCCTAAAGAGAAGTGGTTTAAATACCACCCACCCATTAAAGAAGAAATTAAAGAACTTGTACCAGTTAAAGAAGAAACTATACTTTATAATGTTGATCCAGTTGTTCCTACTGCTTATATTGAAAAACCACCTTTTCCTGTTAGGATAAAGGAACATGCTAAAGTTTCAACCGTGGTTTACAAAAGTTATATCAGAACACCTAAACCAGAGGAACAAATTAAAGTAGAACCTAATATTGCTATGGTCAAATATCTCTTGGAAGAAAATGTAGACGGACATGTTATTTGCTTCAATGAAGAAGCTGCTAGAATTTCCAAGCCTGATAAAAAGGATAAATACAAACCTATTGTTGGCATGCCCGTTGTCTCAGTTAAAATAGGAGATCACTGCTATCATGGTTTATGTGACATAGGTGCTAGCATGAATGCTATTCCCTACTATTTATACCGAGAAATTATGAATCAGATAGCACCCGCAGAGACAGAAGACATTGATGTCACTATTAAACTTGCTAATAGAGATACTATATCACCAACTGGGATTGTTAGAGATGTTGAAGTCTTGTGTGGGAAAATAAAATACCCTACTAATTTTCTTGTTCTTGGTTCCCCAAATGATGACTTATGTCCCATTATTTGTGGTAGACCTTTCTTAAACACCGTTAATGCTAAAATAGATTGTAAGAAACAAACTGTCGGTGTTAGTTTTGGTGATGAGTCTCATGACATTAATTTCTCCAAGTTTAATAGAAAGCTTCATGAAAAAGAATTGCCTAGTAAATATGAAATTATTTGTCTTGCTTCTATTGTTGTACCTCCTACTAATCCTCTAGAACAATATTTGCTCGACCATGAAAATGATTTACATATGAATGAAAGAAATGAAATACATGATATTTTATTTGAACAACGTCCTCTGCTTAAACACAAATTGCCTATCGAAACTCTAGGAGGTCCTCCTCCACCTAAAGGTGATCCCGTGTTTGAATTAAAACAATTGCCAGATACTTTGAAATATGCTTATCTTGATGAAAAGAAGATATATCCCTGTTATTATTAGTGCTAACCTTTCAGAACATGAAGAATAAATATTATTGGAAGTTCTAAGGAAGCACGGAGGTGCTATTGGATACACTCTTGATGATTTACAGGGCACCAGTCCCACTATGCCAGCATAAGATTAATATGGAACCTGATGCTAAACCCGTTGTCTATCATTAACACCGGTTAAATCCGAAAATGAAAGAAGTGGTAAGAACGGAAATATTAAAACTTCTGGAAGCATGTACGATCTATCATATAGCTGATAGTAGATGGGTAAGTCCCGCTCATTGTGTTCCCAAGAAAGGAGGTATTACCGTTGTTCCTAATGATAAGATGAACTTATTCCATAAAGAATTTTTACACGCTAAAGAATGGTAATTGATTTTAGGAAATTAAATAAAGCATCTAGAAAAGATCATTACCCTCTACCTTATATTGATCAAATGCTAGAAAGTTATCAGAGCAAACACACTTTTGCTTCCTTGATGGATACTCTAGTTTTTCACAAATACCTGTTTCTCAACCTGATCAAGAAAATACTACTTTTACATGTCCATTTGGAACCTATGCTTATAGACGTATGCCTTTTGGTTTTTGTAATGCACCCTCTACCTTTCAAAGATGTGTAACTGCAATATTCTCTGAAGTTTTTGAAAAGATTGTATAGGTTTGCATGGATTATTTCTCTGTTTATGGGAAGTCTTTTGATGATTGTTTAAGCAATCTTGATCGAGTTTTGCAGAGATGTGAACAAACAGGTCTTGTCTTGAATTGGGAGACATGCCACTTTATGGTTAATGAAGGTATTGTCTTGGGCCATAAGATTTCTGAAAAGGGTATTGAAGTGGACAAAGCTAAGGTTGATGTAATTGAGAAAATGCCATGTCCTAAGGATGTCAAAGGTATACATAGTTTCTTAGGTCATGCTGATTTCTATAGGAGATTTATCAAAGACTTTTCTAAAAATTTGTAGGCCTCTCACTAACCTTTTAGAAAAGGATGTTCCTTTTGATTTTGATGATGATTGCTTTGAAGCCTTTGAAACACTCAAGAAAGCCTTAATTTCTACACCTATAGTTCAACCACCTGATTGGAACTTACCTTTCGAAATTATGTGTGATGCTAGTAATTATGTTGTTGGTGCTGTTCTAGGACAAAGAGTTGATAAAAAACTAAATGTTATTCATTATGCTAGTAAAACTCTAGACAGTGCTCAAAAGAATTATGCTACTACTGAAAAAGAATTCTTAGCAGTTGAGTTTTCTTGTGACAAATTTAGATCTTACATCGTTGAGTAAAAAGTAACTGTTCATACTGACCATGATGCTATTAAATATCTTATGGAAAATAAAGATGCTAAACCTAGACTTATTCGGTGGGTTCTCTTGTTACAAGAATTTGATTTGCATATCACTGACAGAAAAGGAGCTGAGAACCCTGTAGCTGATACCTTGCCTAGGCTTGAAATGTGCTTGATCACCCACTACCTATTGATGATAGTTTTCCTAATGAGCAGTTAGCTGCAATAAATATTACTAATAATACTCCTTGGTATGCTGACTATCTTGGGGAGGGCTATCTTCATCAACATCTTAAACAACACCATCTCATCTCAAACCCTAGTTCATCTCTTGTGTTCAATCTTGTTACCGAAACTATAGATTGGTGCTTGTGGGTGACTAGTAGTGTTGATTACATCTTGTAGTTGATTACTATATGGTGTATTTGGTGGAAGAATATATGTCCAGATCCATTATGCTATTTAATACCCTTCTGATCTTGAGCATGTTCATCATTTGTGAGTAGTTACCTTTGTTTTTGAGGTCACGAGACAAATCATGTTGCAAGTACTCATTTGAATTTGATATGTGTTTGATATTTTGAGAGTATGTATGTTGTGATCCCCTTAGTGGTGTCATGTGAACATCGACTACATGACATCTCACCATATATGGGCCTAAGGGAATGCATTGTGGAGTAGTAATTAGATGGTGGGTTGCGAGAGTGACAGAAGCTTAAACCCCAGTTTATGAGCTATTCCGTAAGGGACCGATTGGATCCAAAAGTTTAATGCTATGGTTAGAATTTATTCTTAATACTTTTCTCGTAGTTGTGGATGTTTGCGGGAGGGTTAATCATAAGTAGGAGGTTTGTTCAAGTAAGAACAACACATAAGCACCGATCCACCCACATATCAAATTATCAAAGTACCGAACATGAATCAAACAAACATGATGAAAGTGACTAGATGAAATTCCTGTGTACCCTCAAGAACGCTTTGCTTATTATAAGAGACCGTATTGGCTTGTCCTTTGCCTGAAAAGGATTGGGCTACGTTGCTGCACTTTTGCTACTACTATCGTTACTTGATCGTTACAAAATTATTTTGCTATCAAACTACTCCGCTACTTACAATTTCAGCACTTGCATACATTACCTTACTGAAGAACACTTCTCATTTCCTTCAGCTCCTCATTGGGTTCGACACTCTTACTTATCGAAAAGAGCTACAATTGATCCCCTATACTTGTGGGTCATCAATGCGCACTTTACGTTGATTCTTGTTTTCTTTCCCATGAGTTTGTTCATCGGGTGTGCAATAGTCATCATATATGTCCTCAAGGATTTCAAAAGAAGTGTTTGTCTCAGGCCTCTTGCCACCCTTCTGAGGTCTCTTCCCATCTGCCATTTTCCTCACTTGAGGACTTTGAACTTTGGATGTTTATGAGGAAGTATGCAATTTTTTTCGAGGAACGCTGCAAATGAGTTAAGTTGATGAGAACCGAGTGGTTCAGCATTGAATATTTTGTACATGTGAACAGAGTATAGGTGTGAAGAATTTGGAGAGGTCATATGTGTTCTCAGAAATTTGTCAAATAATATCAAGTTTGAGGAATATGACCATTTGTGTCTTGAAGGATTTAACTAAGCGTTCTTGACTTAGGTTCCAGAGTTGTATAGATTAGAAAATGCACACAATCGAGGAATCTTGAAGAAAAACATATATTAGAGAAACAAATCAAGGAACATAATCATGCAGGTGTTTATGGAGTGGGAAGTTGAAGAATAAACACCTTTTGAAGATTTTGTGGAAATCATAAGAATCAAGATAGGGCAGTAAAATTAGATTTTAATTGCCTTGGATGAAGAACATGACGAACTGGGAGTGGAGATGGAGAAATTTGCCAGTTAAGATCTCCCACGCCCTAACTTGGCAGCGGGAGATAGTTATGGTGGCGGTGGAGTAAAGATTTCTGCCACCGACGCGAGTACGACGTCGACGAGGTCGAGGCAGTGAAGCTCTTCCTCATCGATGACGATAGAGTGTAGTAGCGGCGTTAGGTCTGAGAGCTCGAGCGAGGGAGTTGAGTTCAAGCGGAGTAAATGAGGTTGGAGGAAGGGAAGGAGTATTTATAACTGCAGTGAAAAACTACTCGTCCGATGATTTTGGACGAACATGCCCCTCTCCCTTGCTATCCTATCGAGATGTGTCACCGACGTTCTTAGGAGTGGAGATAGTGGAGGCTCGTGGGTGAGTTGTTTAATCCATCATGGGAACCAGAACGGTTAGAGGGGCAACAACCAAAAATTTGATAAGAATATTTTAGAGTTTCATTCGCAAATTCTTCAGCTGTCAAGAACACAGTGAAAATTTTGGACATGTTTAAAATAGAACGCATATGAAGAATTTGTGAACATACTGGGTTGAGTTTAGCATAGAGGGGGAATGGGTCCGATCACATTCACTTAGATGAAAATCAACTTGAAGAATAGCCGGTCTATTCTGCTAACACTTTCGAACTGCACGCTCAACGGAAGTACACGTCATTTTTCGAAGCAATAGCATTGCAGTACCAATGCGAGTGCACTTCATGCCGCAAAAAAAATGTACGCGTTGTTTTTTCGGTACCTTTTTCGCTCTAGTTATTTAAGCATTTGTCGGAATTATGCGTGTAATATACCGTAGATAAGCTACGGAGTAGGCGCAACTTCTCTATGTTGAACACTTTTCGAGATTGCACGCGGTTTAAGAGCAGTTTTGCAAATACGGCGCACGATGAACGACAGCGAGCGTTTTTCCTCGATTTTTTCTTAATTGCTCGTTGGAATGAAGCAAATGGTACACCATGGGAAAGGTATCGTCGAGGCGCTTCCTTTTAATATGTATTATTTTCTCTAATTCTTTGCAGTTTAAGAGTAGTTTCAAATTTACTAAATCACGGAATTCTGTTTTTAATTTTTTTTCAAATTTTTTGTACTGTTTTCGCTCCAGTTTTTTACCGTTTATCGAAATGATGCGGGTAATATACCGTTGAAAAGCTATGGACGAGGCACAACTTTCATATGTTGTAATGCTTTTGATATTCCTTACGGTTTTAAGTTAATTTTGAAAATCGTGCGGCGGACGACAAGTGGCAGCGGTCGTTTTTTCGTTTGTTTTTTCAGATCGCTCATCGGAATGATCCAAATAATATGTCATTGGAAAGATATCATCGAGATGCAACATTTTCATGTAGAACGCTCCTTCTAATTTCTTACGGTTTAAGAGCAATTTTGAAATTACGAAAATGCGGACACTCTGTTTTTCGCGACAACAAAATCGACGAGTGGACTTCATCCGACAGAAAACCGCACTGCTTCGGTCTGAATACCGCACTGCATCAGAGAGGCAAATGGAATGCATGATTCATTTGTCATTTTTTAACTTTTTTATATAGCAAGAGTGCACCGTTCTTATTATTGAGAGTGAATCGTAGACAAGGTCAAAACGCACTGCAATGTCATCAAAAGGGGACTGCATGCATTTTGTGTCACTATCTTTTTAACATAAGAGGAGGGCTTTTTGTAACACAATTTTTTTCATCAACAAGTATGTACTGAAAGGACGAGGTCAGTGGACTGCATCATATAAAAAGTATTACAAAGTGAGCTCCAATTTTTATAGCGTGAATGGCAGAGGGGCCGTGGCGCTTGTGGATGAACTGTTCGAAGGCATGGGGCACACTGCTCGAGGGTTCCAGATGCACTGCACGCTGAGCTCAAACAAACTGCATTGCTTTTCCAACAATTACAAAATAAACTTTGCAAATTTTACATAGCAAGCCGTCAAACAAAATTAAAAGAAGAAAGGCTCCGCAAACAGCACAAAGCACACGGCCACGGTTGCCGAACTGCAGCACCTGCGAGGCCAAACCGCACACACGGCTTGACCGCATTGCATATCCATAGACAGTCGAAGAGGACCAAATCACGACAACAGAGATGACCAACGCCGATGAACTGGAAACTGCTACTGCTAGGGGATGCCGAACTTCACGATGGCCATGTTCTGAGTGAGGCGGAAGGGGAATAGCACTTCAGTGCGAATCCGACCACAAGCCTCTTGAAAAAAAATCAAACATCATCGCCCAGCCAACGCAGTCACCACCGGAATCGGCGAAGTCGACAGGGGTGGGGTAGGCGGGGCTCCGTGGCCGAGGATTGTCAGATCCAGCCACGTGCTCGCGGATCTGGCACGGCAGCCGATGGATCCAGGGCAAGCGGCCGTGGTCGTCGCCGTTTGACCTGGTGTGTAGCGGGGGAGGCATGGCCTAGGAGGTTGCCGGAAAGGAGGTGCCCAGTCACCGGAATGTTGGGCACGGCGGCGCGTTATCAGGTGGGGATGAAGGGCAGAGGTCGGGGGAGTCGCCATCGGAGTGGTTCGTCTACGGGGAGGGGTTGAAGTTGACCCCGTGCTGCTGGGGCAGCTGATCCGGCCGCCATGGAGGCCGATTCGATCTGGCGGATCCGGTCGTCGTGGAGCAACGCCCACACCCGGGGTGGTGGCGAGGGCAGGTACGCGCGTGGCAGCGCGGGCACTCCCCTAGTGACGGGGACGAAGAATGTGGCATCGGGAAGAAGGGCGCGGGGCCGGGGAGAGGAAGGCGACACCGATGAGGAGGCCGTGTTGGGCGGGTGGGCGCATGGGTGGTGCACCGAAGGAAGAAGGTGGGGATTGGTGGGAGAGGTTTGTGGGTGGAGGTGGGTTGTGTGGGGTGGTCTGTCCTTTTTTTAATTATATAAGGTGGTTCAGTTTAGGAGTCATGTTCAAAACTGTTAGCAGAATAAGCTACTGTTAGCAGAATAAGACTCTGAAGTGGTGTTATCATAATGCCAGTCGAGAAAAGTTGAAGAAATAGAAAACTTGAGGAATTTGAAAATTCAAGAATTTGCAAAATGAAAAAAAACCTAAATTTCAACTTTGGTTGGTGGCGTGACCCACCTGATATGTCCAAAACGTATCTATAATTTCTGCTTGCTCCATGCTTCTTTTGTGTGATATTGCTGTAATATTGATGCACTTCCATACACTTTTGATCATATTTGGACTAACCTATTAACTCAGTGCACCACAGTGCCAGTTCCTGATTTCTGCTGTTTTTCTATTTCAGGTTTCCCCCATATTAAAAGTGCTCCAAAAATTCCAGGAAAAATATAGGAAAAATCAGCGTACAGGAAGCTTCGCGAAGAACCAAAGATGGGCCAGAGGGGAGCCAGGGGCCCCTGCTCCGCCTCTGGCTGCCCCCCTTCGCCTATATATCCCTCTCGTCCCGAAAGCCTCGAGGACAGAACCCTTTTTCGCGATCTCGCCTCTGTTCCGCCGCCGCAGGGCTTCCAAGATCGGGAGCATCAGGAGAACTCTTCCCGGCACCCTGCCGGAGGGGAGAACCACCACCGGGAGCTTCTCCACCACCATGGACACTTCCCGGATTAGTCGTGAGTAGTCCACCTTGGACCATGGGTCCATGATCAGTAGCTATGTGATGTTCTCCTCCCCTCTTTGCTCTTCATGGTTTAGACCTCGTGAGCTGCCCTACATGATCGAGGCACATATGTAATCTTTCTGCTGTTGCTTTGCTGAGTTTGCTGGGATCTGATGGATTATGAGACTATGTTCAGATTGTGTTTGAGTAATATATTTGATTCACCTCTTTTATATCTTTGTTCTTGAGTAATTCTTGCATGTTCTCCGTTGCTGTTTATTGCTTTGGCCAAGTAGTAGGTAGTAACTCCAAGAGGGAGCGTTATGCTTGATTGTGGGTTCATGCCCCCTGATGACTAGCTTGAGTGACAGAAACATGAGTCTAGGGGATGTGCTGTTGCCACAAGGGAGAAAACAACGGTGCTTGTACTTGCGGGTGCAAGGATTATTTACTTTACGCAAAGTTCTTTTAATGCAGTTGTCTGTTGCTTTGAGTTTACACTTTGGGTGGGATTCGCAACTTAATACCAGCGAGATGTTCTGGATAGATATCTCAAGGTGGATGATTAGTAGTAGATGCAGATGGATTTCGGTCTACTTGCCTTGGCGTACCGCCCATGCTTTTGAGCCTCTACCTTTCTTTGCATCATAGTTAGCATTGGTTTGCGCACATAATCCTGTCAATTGCCCAGCTGTAATTTGTTTACCTCGCTTTGCTGTTTTATCGTCTTTTGGGAGAGAGACATCACTAGTGAACATCATGGGACCCCGGTCCATATTACCACCGCTGATCACACCTTCTATTTACTTCCTGTTTTTATTTCCTAGTTGCAGTCATAGCTATCATTATTATCTCTTGTGTTTGATCCTTTGTAAACAACAAGGCCGGAGGGATTGACAACCTCTCTGTACTCGTTGGGAGCAAAGTTATCTGTATCTGTGTGCAGGTCCTGTCAACCGCTAAGTTTCTGGCGCCGTTGACACCTACTTGTCGACCCTCGGAGTCTCACGGGATTCGATCCTTGGTATCTTTGCCAAGGGAAATTTGCCGCTACGCTACATCTCAACCTTACACTTGGGGTAACCAACGAGGGGCGAGAAGCCATCAAGCAAGTTTCTGGAGCCGTTGCCGGGGACTCCACTCTTCAAGATAGGGGAGTTGCACGCTATCTTTTATCTTTGCTTTTTAGTCTTGTGAGTTTACCTTTCAGTTTTTGCTTTAGTGTCCCTTACCAAAAATCACAAAAATAGTTATCTTGCTTGCTGCTGCTATGGGTTCCACCAAAAACACTAAGTGGGAGGAGTACAACCCTTCTTCCATCATGCCAATCACCACTGTCGGGATCTACAAAAGTAATAAACCTTGTGATTATATTAGTTTTAATGGAGAGTTATGCCCATGGCATGGTCTTCCAGGAAAAAAGTATGAGCCTCTGTTTAAAGTTGCTCCCACACTTCCCCAAACTTGGGAAGATGTACAAACTCTTATAATAGAGAGAAATTCAAACAAAGAAGATGACACTACAATTCTGCTCAATAATGATAAAATTGATTTTGATAATTGTAGTCTCTCAGAAGTTGTCACCTTTTTACAAAGAATGGCTAAAGACCCCCACACTAGCACACTTAACCTTGCCTTCACAAAGCATATCACTAATGCTCTCATCAAAGCTAGGGAGGAGAAGCTTAGGGTAGAAGCCTCCATACCTAGAAAGCTAGAAGATAGTTGGGATCCTATAGTCAAAATTAAATTGAACAACTTCTCTTGCTATGCTTTATGTGATGTTGGAGCTAGTACCTCCGTTATGCCCAAAAGAATGTATGATATGTTTGAATTGAAACCTTTTGATCCTTGTTCTTTTGGTGTTCGTCTTGTTGATTCTTCCATAAAGAAACCTTTGGGGAAGATCGACGATGTTCTTATCATTGTCAATGACAATTATGTTCCCGTTGATTTTACTATTATGGATATTGAATGTGAACCTTCATGTCCAATTATTTTGGGACGTCCTTTTCTTCGCACCGTTGGTGCTATCATTGACATGAAAGAGGGGAATATAAAATTCCAATTCCCTCTCAAGAAAGGGAAGGAACACTTCCCTAGAAAGAAGATTAAGTTTCCTTTTGAGTCCGTTACACGGGCTAGCTATTCTCTTACTCTTGATAAAACTTGATCTTCTCTTTTTGCATCATGCCTAGCTTAAAGGTATAAAAGAAAGCGCTTTTGGGAGGAAGCCCACAACGAATTAGGTTTTATTTTGCTTTTGTTGTGTCTTGATGTTTGTTACTACAGTAGCATCATCATTGTATCTTTTCTTTTCAGCTTTGTGCCAAGTTTAGCCGCCGATTGCAAGAAAGTTCAAAAGTTGTGACGTGCTGTCCAGAAAACAGATTCTGTCCTTGGACAGAAAAATTCGAATAAAATCACCAGATCATCTTTTTGATCTGAATTTTTTTGACAGCGTGCTCTATACAATTGGCTTTCGAGCGTATGTTCTGAGTTTTTTGATTTGAGTTGCAGAAGTGCCCCGAAAAAATTATTTACTATCTGCTGGTCTGTTTTTGACAGATTCTGTCCTGTTTTGCGTTTTCTTCGTTTTGCAAACCTTGAGCTTGTTTTTTTCTTTGCAAAAACCTTTTGGCAATCTTGAGAAACAGTAGCTCTTCAAGATTATCTTTATTTCCAGTAGGGAAAAAATTATTTTATTGTGGGTACTAACCTCGCTAATCAGATTATGATGAGTTATGTATGAAGGGAGTTTTCAAGTGTGCGAGGGAAGATGATAAAAGAAGATTCGGGAGGGTCAAACGCTCAAGCTTGGGGATGCCCCCGTGCACCCCCAAGAAATATCCAAGAAGACTCAAGCGTCTAAGCTTGGGGATGCCGCCATGCATCCCCTTCTCCATCAACAATTATCAGTTCGTCTTTCGTTCCACTATAATTTTATCACTTCATGCGTTATGTGCTATGCTTGGAGCGACTTGCTCTTAGTTTCTTTTTTTAGTTTTCTTTAGCTTTGCTTGCTGTTCATAACAAGTTAGAACCCAACTTTCTTTGTGTGGGAGAGAAACATGCTCCACTTCAACCTAGAACACAACATAGGATTTTCATGCTTATCTTTGCTGTGTGTGTTCTTTGTCTTTCCATAGCTGCTGTCATGTTTAGCTCTTAGTATTCATGCTTTTCTTTTTAAAGAGATTTTGTTTAGTTGGTTGCTGAACTCTCTTGAGTTTTCATGTTTATCTTGTTAAGAGAGTTTGCCTGTTGCACTGAGTTGTGTGTCTTAACTTAAACTAGGTAATTGAGGTTGCTATTTAATTTTAGTAGTAACTTGCAATAGTTTTGAGGTATTGCCATGAGTAATGTCTGAACTTTTTGTGTCAAGAGCTTTAGCCTATTAGTGATAGATGTTGTATTTTGGGCAATCCGTGTTTATTTTCGAAAACCTACAAAATAGTTGAGAACTTTAGCTACTAGATGAATCACTAATCTTTGGAGGGGTCGAATATTAGAGTACACTCACGTATCATGAGTCGAGGATGCGCAAGGATAACCAAACCCCCATACACTCCTCCTCGGGGTACTTGTCTCTTTGTGAACCTCCTAATTAGATTGAGAGTTACCGATAATAAGTGCATGAGTTCTTCGGACTAATGTGAGTATTCGAAAGTTGACACTTCCACCTAGCCATATTTTTCTAGCCTCTTCGGTACCGTGCATTGCCCTTTCTCACCTCGAGAGTTGGCGCATACTTCGCCGGTGCATCCAAATCCTTGGCATGATACGCTCTGTCATCATAAGCCTCATTATATCCTTCCTCAAAACAGCCACCATACCTACCTATCAAGGCATTCGCGTAGGCTTTCCGAGATACATTGCCATGCAACATCCATCTTCTAATGACTTGATCTTCATGTCATACATGCCTTTTGCTTGATCGATGAGCCGCATGCTAGTTGGGCCTTGCCCTAATCATTGTTACATGACGCGCTAGTATCATTGCATATCCTGCTACACCGGCAGAGGCATACATTTGCATACATCATGATAGTTTCATTTTCTTTATGTTGACTACTTTTGTAAAGTGTGAAAGATCTTCTATACTTCTTGTAATACATAGAGTGTTGCCCCTAAAGTGAGGAAAAGATCCCAAAGAGGACAAAATCAAATGATCCCAAAGAGGACAAATGAGAGTTAAATAGAAAGAGCCATTGAGGCCACAAAAAAATAAAAAAAGAGAAAAAAGAGAAAAAGAAATAAAAAGAGAGAAGGGGCACACTACTATTCCTTTTGAGAGATCCACACTCGTACTTCATCTTATACCCTGTACTCCATAGAGATTATCATTCATGCATATAGCTATGTGGGGACCTTCACACTATAGAACTTGGCTTGTATATTCCAATGATGAGCCTCCTCAAAAGAGCTCTAGGTCTTCTTGAGCGAGCAAGTTGGATGCACCCCACTAGTTCCATTGGAGAGCTTACCTTAGCTCATATGTGCATCCGTTGCATGGCAATCCCTACTCCTCACATCATATCTATCATTTGGCTTTCTCTCGCCTATGATTGTCCTCATTGATGTGAGCCTTTCACACCTTTTTTGTCTTCCCCCTTCATCATTTTTCTCTCTTTGCCATCCTAAGTGTCAACTTTCTTGCTTACGCTCATCCATTGCATGAGTGCTGAAAATATCGAAAGGGAGTGGATCATTTTGACTTGTACCTGGCTAGTGGTCTGGGGATGAGTCAAGATAAGATTCCAAAGAAGACCAAGTGTGAAACTTTAGTAGATTAAGTTCTCAACAATACAAAAACTATGTTTTACTCTCTCGTATATCCCTATCCGCTTTCTTGCACGCAAACACCATTTGGAGACATTCGAGTCACGGACAGCGAGAGCTCTTGCACCTTTATGTTCTTATGTTGCTTGTTATAATGCTAATATAGACTCTTGCTTGTTATGACTTGAATTGAATTACATTCCTTGATTGCTTTACTTAAAAAGTTCTTATATGGTTGGTAGCATGTCACCACAGAAATTATGCTTGTTATCATTTACCTACTCGAGGACGAGCAGGAATTAAGCTTGGGGATGTTGATACGTCCAAAACGTATCTATAATTTCTGCTTTCTCCATGCTTCTTTTGTGTGATATTGCTATAATATTGATGCACTTCCATACACTTTTGATCATATTTGGACTAACCTATTAACTCAGTGCACCACAGTGCCAGTTCCTGTTTTATGCTGTTTTTCTATTTCAGGTTTCGCCCATATTAAAAGTGCTCCAAAAATTCCAGGAAAAATATAGGAAAAATCAGCGTACAGGAAGCTTCGCGAAGAACCAAAGATGGGCCAGAGGGGAGCCAGGGGAGGCCCAGGCGGCCACCTGGCGCGGCCCCACCCCTGGCCGCGCCAGGGGGGCGCCTGGGGCCCTTGCTCCGCCTCTGGCTGCCCCCCTTCGCCTATATATCCCTCTCATCCCGAAACCCTCGAGGACAGAACCCTTTTTCGCGATCTCGCCTCTGTTCCGCCGCCGCAACGCTTCCAAGATCGGGAGCATCAGGAGAACTCTTCCCAGCACCCTGCCGGAGGGGAGAACCACCACCGGGAGCTTCTCCACCACCATCGACGCTTCCCGGATTAGTCGTGAGTAGTCCAACTTGGACCATGGGTCCATGATCAGTAGCTATGTGATGTTCTCCTCCCCTCTTTGCTCTTCATGGTTTAGACCTCGTGAGCTGCCCTACATGATCGAGGCACATATGTAATCTTTCTGCTGTTGCTTTGCTGAGTTTGCTGGGATCTGATGGATTATGAGACTATGTTCAGATTGTGTTTGAGTAATATATTTGATTCACCTCTTTTATATCTTTGTTCTTGAGTAATTCTTGCATGTTCTCCGTTGCTGTTTATTGCTTTGGCCAAGTAGTAGGTAGTAACTCCAAGAGGGAGCGTTATGCTTGATTGTGGCTTCATGCCCCCTGATGACTAGCTTGAGTGATAGAAACATGAGTCTAGGGGATGTGCTGTTGCCACAAGGAAGAAAAAAACGGTGCTTGTACTTGCGGGTGCAAGGATTGTTTACTTTATGCAAAGTTCTTTTAATGCAGTTGTCTGTTGCTTTGAGTTTATACTTTGGGTGGGATTCGCAACTTAATACCAACGAGATGTTCTGGATAGATATCTCAAGGTGGATGATTAGTAGTAGATGCAGATGGATTTCGGTCCACTTGCCTTGGCGTACCGCCCATGCTTTTGAGCCTCTACCTTTCTTTGCAGCATAGTTAGCATTGGTTTGCGCACATAATCCTGTCAATTGCCCAGCTGTAATTTGTTTACCTTGCTTTGCTGTTTTATTGTCTTTTGCGAGAGAGACATCACTAGTGAACATCGTGGGACCCCGGTCCATATTACCACCGCTGATCACACCTTCTATTTACTTCCTGTTTTTATTTCCTAGTTGCAGTCGTAGCTATCATTATTATCTCTTGTGTTTGATCCTTTGTAAACAACAAGGCCGGAGGGATTGACAACCTCTCTGTACTCGTTGGGAGCAAAGTTATCTGTATCTGTGTGCAGGTCCCGTCAACCGCTAAGTTTCTGGCGCCGTTGACACCTACTTGTCGACCCTCCGAGTCTCACGGGATTCGATCCTTGGTATCTTTGCCAAGGGAAATTTGCCGCTACGCTACATCTCAACCTTCCACTTGGGGTAACCAACGAGGTGCGAGAAGCCATCACCATCGTATAAGAATGATGATTTCAGACACCGCGTACAATTGCTGTAGGGCTCTAAGAATCAAATTCTTCATTGATTTCTTCACACTTAGAGGGTTAGTCTTCATTGATTGAAGAAAAACGTTACTTCGTGTGTTGCACATCTAAGTCATCAATTTTGCATAAGTGTTAGGATGTGTGTCCTTTTAAAGAACATTAGAAGATTCTAAGATATTTAGCTCACACCGCAACTTGCAAAATCACTTTCCATCCAAGGTCTTTGTGAAGATATCTTCCAGCTGTTCTTCAGTCTTCACGTGGTAGATGGAGATATCACCCTTGAACACATGTTCACGAAGAAAATGATGACAAATTTGGATGTGCTTTGTCTTCGAGTGCTGAACTAGGTTGCGAGCAATCTTGATGGCACTCTCATTGTCGGAGTAGAGAGGCATATTCTTCATATTGACTTCATAGTCCTTGAGGGTTTGCTTCATCCACAACAATTGAGCACAACAAGAACCAATAGCAATGTTCAAAGCTTCAGCAGTAGCGAGTGATACGCAGTTCTGCTTCTTCGAGGACCAACATACTAGGGATCGTCCGAGGAAATGGCATGTGCTCAATGTTGACTTGCGATCCACTCGATCACCAGCATAGTCAGAGTCAGAATATCCAATGAGATTAAAATCTGAGCCCTTGGGATACCATAATCCAAGTGTTGGTGTGTCAGCTAGATATCGAAGAATATGCTTCACAGCCTTATGTTGTGATTCCTTCAATGTAGCTTGAAAACGGGCACACATACAAACACTAAGCATGATATCTGGCCTAGATGCACATACATACAATAAAGATCCAATCATGGAGCGATATACCTTTTGATCAAAATCTTTACCATTTTAGTCGGTGTAGAGATGGCCATTTGTGGGCATAGGGATTTTGACGCCTTTGCAATCTTGCATGCGGAATTTCCTTAGTACATCCTTGAGGTATATCTTGAGATATGAAGATGCCATTGCGTTGTTGACAAATTTGAAGACCTAAGAAGAATTTCAATTCTCCCATCATAGACATTCGATATTCTTCACTCATCATGTTGGAGAATTTGTCACCGTAACGTTTGTCAGTACAGCCACATATAATATCGTCCGCATATATTTGGCACACGAATAATTCATCATCATAAGTTTCCACTACTGCGGGATGCTGCTAACGTGACACTACGATCAGAGACCCTTCGATGAAACTATGTGCGATGCAATAATCACAAACGGTGGTGTAAAATAACCGTCAAAAAGGTGCAAAACGTTTGTGATTGTGGGTACATCAACCACGGTTCAGATTTTACTTGCATGTGCGATGATGGGCATACGGTTGATCCAGACAAACTGTTTGCGATTAGACAGAACAACAGAAATGGACAGCCATATCAATGTGTGTGCGATACATGGCGTACAGTTCGCTTTGATGAATTGTTTTCTATTAGGGAAAGCAACAGTCTGTCGGCCAAATCAAGGTGTGAGTGATATACGGCATACGGTTGACTCGAATGAACAGTTTGGATTAGGGAAGAGAACATCAACGGTTCAACTTAACAAGATGTGTGCGATACGCGGCAAACATGCTCGGAGGTTAATTAGAGAACAAGTACACAGAGGCTAATTTGACATACATGACTTATAAGTTTCACATAAATCATATCACTTTTTTTGGAAAACATTTAATTGCGTTGAATATATATAGTGCTCCGTCCTATTAGTTGAATTAACCTCGAGGTCCATGTTTTGTAAACATGTCGTAAAGTAACGGGATAGACCATCATTCAAGCCAATAAACATGTGTTCAAAAAACAAAAATTATCAAAAAGTAAAGAGATAGACCTTCTTCAAGCCAATGAACACATGTGTTCAAAAAACAAAAAATGTAAAAAATTACAAAACAAAGACCATCCATCTAGTTAATATCGAGTCCACTTCCCATCCGGTCACCCATCTCATGACTACTCCAGCCTCAGCAAAGTTAACTTGGGAGTTCTGTTAGATGATTCATAGGTAGGGAGCCAGTCCTTGCTGCTGTAGGGTCCCTCTTTGCATCCTTTATTGCGCAACACAATGGAAACAATTCAACCAAACAAGATGTGTGTGATACGCGGCAAACTGGTCCGTGATAAAAAATGTGTGCAAAGACCAATAATAACACAGATGATTGCTGCTAATAAGCCGTGTATTTTCTCTGTCTACAAAAGAATAACATATGTTACTGAAATAAACGTCCCATTACATAAGTGACTGTACAGATCATTCACAGACACCTCAATAAACAATTGCATGCATTCTAAAGTAGGAGAAACGATCGTCTAGTCATCTATTTCTTGTGACGCTCCCGCCACTGCTCTGTGGCTCGATCCCTCATCTAGGGCATGAAGATGACACTTCCTCATGTCAACGATCCGCTTGTACAACTTGTAGCTTGTGTACGAATCGTTGGCCGCGTACTTGACGTATTGTTCATCCAGTCTCTCATGCCAAACACTGTGCCAGGGCGTTCTTGTCCTTCTTGCTGTCATCCTTCATCTTCATGTAGTAGGGGTTAATGATGGTCGAGGCGAGGTCAACCAGGGATTTCAGTTTGTTGTTGTCGCTACCCCAGACCTTGTAGTGGTCCTGGATGTTGACAAGATTCCGACATTTGAAGCCCGAAACCTTGAGTGCTTTTAGATCATTGGTGGTGTCCACCATAGAGAAATTATAATCCGAGTTGTTGATAAACCTAGAGAAATGCTCGTAAGGCCTTGTGGCTAGGTGGTAGTGGTAGACGAGGACATCATGTCGCAAGCACAACTGGCCGATGACAACCTTCTGATCGTGCCCGGCACGACCGATGGTGTACTCCAGGTCGAAGCCGAACACTTGGTACTTGTCCTCGGCAAGGAAATGCTCCATAGTTTGGATGGAGCTCTCCACCGACACTGGATCATTTGTGTACACCATCGAGAGGGGATTGCGTGTCACGTGGGTGTCCACTATGTGATTCATGGTGAACTGCCCGCCGTTGTCGTCGTCGGACACTGGGAGCGCCATTGGAGCCACGGGGATCGCCATTGGAACCGCTATATGTACTCTCTGTATTTGTCGTCGTGGGTGTGCTTATTGTGTCGTGTGATGCAAGAGCTGAAGGTAAATGGCCGCAGGAATAAAGGGGAGACGGGCGCCTGGATTCTCGGCTCTTCCGCATGGCAGTTTTTGCAGCGGGTAACTGCATTGTCGTGCCGCGCCCGGTGCAACCGCATGCACACGAATGTGCGTGATCATGCGCCGGCCCCAAACACTAGCAGCGCGCGTGGAGGGACGAGGACAGAGCACCCGGAGGGACGCGAGAGCAGAGCACGCGCGGTGGAACGTGAGCAGAGTGTGCTGGAGCCACCTTAACCGCAAGCAATCACACACATAGAGCCGTTGAACACGCAAGAAATGGTCGCCTACAAGCCGGCCAACAGTTGCGTCGCTGAGTAGAGAGTGGGTGTGTGCTACTACCTCCGTCCTGGTCTATAGTCCCCCTTTATATTATGTGCCATTCTTTGCCCTCAAATTTAACCAACAAAATGTTAATGCATGTTATAAAAATTATACAATTGGAAACTATGTTCAAATACGAATCCAACTATATAATCTTTGGCGACATGCATTTCTATTTTATTAGTTAAATCCTACTTATAAACCAAGAAGGGGGTATTGTAGGTAATTAAATCGCAAATATTTTTTCTATTAACCATATGTGTATGTGGCCTTTCGCCCTCCTCTCGCACGTCTTGTCACCCCGCTGCCGCCGACGGCTTACTGCGCAAGCTTACGCAGTGCGCGGGGGTGTGCTTTTGGCCAAATGGTGACGCCAATGAATCATCGGTGAGCCCGTTCCCACACAACCTTGCAGGTTCCTGCGCAAGCTTCCCGCCCGACTCGGTGAAATCCTCCAAAATCCCAATGCTTACCGGCCTACTATATAAACCCTCATGGCCGACGAGTCCTGCGTCGCATTTTCCCCTCCCTCCCTGTAGCTTATCTCGTCTGCTTCTCTCACAATCGCCAATGGCACCGGTCCATCGTCATCGTTCAGCCACTCCGCCGTCTTCAGAGGACATCTCCAGTTGGGAGGCTACACCGCGGCGGCGGCGCAGTCCCCGGCGTAGTGTAGTGCGCTTGGCGTCCCTATTGGGTGTGCATGGAACACCCACCACACGCTCCGCCGCCGCTGCCCGTTGACAGCAGTTGCCGGCCGCCGTTGCCGCCACACCACCGTCGAAAGCCAGGGCCAACACCCGCTCCGCCGCCACGGCCCGAAGGAGGAAGGTTGCTGTCGTGGCCGCCACCCCATTGCCGTCCACGGTGGCCAGCATCCGCTTCGCCACCACGGCCCAAAGGCAGGAGCTGGTGGTCGTGGCCGCCACCCCATCATCAGCTGCCGTGGCTGCTAGCCCACCATCGACCGCCGATGTCATCACCCGCTCCACCACCGCCGCGCGAAGGCGAGAGGCGGAGGTGGATGCCTGCACGTGCGTCAGTGACATTGCGTGCTACACCGAGTTCCTGCGGGAGGAGGAGGAGTGCCTCGTCGAGGATGCACAGAGCCTTACCACCGCCGTGGCCGCGGCACACACTACCTCAGAAGCGAGAAAATAGGAGATCTACGAGGAGAAGCACTGCTTCGTGAGGGGTCGTCTAGAGCAGCACAGGGCGTTTGAGGTGAGCGTCGCTGAAGGTGAAGCAGCGCAGGCACCGTATTGCAGTTGTCCAGCTCGTCGGTACACTCCTCCTCCTCTGCCTCTTACCGAGCACTCGACAAAGGAGAGGCTGCTGGAAGTAGTACAAAGCCCCTCCCCCTCCATAGTATTTAGGGCTATTTTGTTCAGTTCATCTAACTATAGATGTGGTGGAACTGTAAAACATACTTAAAATTAGCTAGTATATAAAGTAGAACTAGTTATTTTTCAGTACGTGGTTGGCATTTGGGAAAATTTTGGTCGGTTCAGCTGTCGAGTTGAACTATTTGTATAAAGAACGACTGCTTAATCTATGAATGAAATCTATGCTTAATTACTAAATTTTAGTTGCAAAAATTAAATAGTGCTAGTGATTTTGAGCTGCATATTTTGACAAATCGCGGTGTTACAAGGTTGACAAATGGCAATGTTACTAGATCAACAAATGTCAATCCTTCTAGTTTGACAAATGGCAACATACCCAATATGACAGATGCAAATCTTACCAAATTTTTTGTAAGTGGTTGCACACAGGTCATCCAAAACAACCGTTTGTGTTGAAGAGATGCACAAATCCTGCTCTCACTTTGCATACGGGTGTTCTATCTAAATTTTTTGTGATCAAGAGCTGCACAAATCCTGCTTGGCACATTTTCCCTTGGCTTCTTGGGAAGCTGTCGGTTTGCAGATGGGTGTTCTAACTAAAACGTTTGCGATGAGTGTTTTATATTTAAAAAACAATTGCCATTTTTTTCAAAATAAAATCGTTTGATAAGTTTGTACATTAAGAGAGAAAAAAGCAAGTTCGCTCAAACCATATGTTTCATTCAGTCACACTGCGAATTTATATTCATATGAGCGAGATACAGTATTAAACCAAAGAAAAAAAATTCGGCGGTGGCGGAGGCCGTGTGCTGCACAGTCGTTCTCGTTGTCGTCCTCCGGGACGATGTTGTTGAAGTCTTCAAGGCAGCACAGAATGTTCTTTACTTGTAAATCTAACATCATGTCATCGCGCGATCGACGAGTAGGGCACGGGAGGACGGTAGCGGGTAGCACTGAGAGGTAGTGGTCGACGGCAGCGGCCCATGCCGCTGAGGGGGCACACGCATGGGTACACGTGCGGCGGGTGCGGTCAAACACACAGGGACCGGCGTCATGGAGGGTGGAGGGGCGCGGATGGGCATGGGCACGGGCGCTGGCGCTGGCATGTACACGAGCTCGTGCGGGCCATGGAGACCTCGGTGACGCCCGCGGCTTCCAGCTTTGCGATAGTGCTCGTCGAACAGCCCGTCAATGCTACTGGGATGGTCTTTGGCGCTGGCGCGGGGATGGGAGTTTGGACGGGAGCGGGGGCAGCAACCGCCGCGGCCAGCTCGTTTTGGGCCATGTCCATGAGGCCCCATTCCTCCTTATTATTATCTCCTCTGTCTCGGAGTCGACTTCACAAAACTTGAGACTAGTGGGAGATGATACATCTGCGCCAAGGCGTTGGTGGAGGTCTGCGGGAGGGAGTGGAATGGGAGGCGAACAGTAAGGCCGCCCGTATTAAGAACTGGCTCGGGCTCCATTAATGGAGAGGAAGGCGGGCGGCCATGGAAGTCAAAGGGCTTGCTTCCCAGTGAGCATGTGAAGCGTACAACTCGCAAGCTTCCCGGTGAGCCTACGCCTTGGAGGATAGCTTTCATTCCTCTTTGTTAGCCTGCGCACCGGACTGCCCTCGCACGCCTCCCGTTCAGTCAAGAAGTTGTCTGCACGACCCCTCCTATAGCTGTTAAAACACAAACACGTGGCGTCACGTGAATGGTTAACATAACACACACGATTTGCATTATACAAACATTTGCGATGTTAGAGTGACAACTATTTGTTTCAAAATGCCTTTGTTGGCTGTTATTCGAGTGTACCTTCTCCCAAAATGGACACGAAAAATACCGCAACATGCCGGGCGCCATTCCATGATAGCATACCAAGTTTCATGAATTTCAGACGAGTTTTGGATTTGCTAGAATTTAAAAACAAACTATCTCAATATTTTGCCGACAATCAACAGTGCCCTAGTGTTTGAAATTCATTCCCATTTCTTGCATGGGACCTAAGCATGCACCCAAGGACAAAGATTTCATTTTTCAACCAACTTATATGCACGGGAGCATGTGCATGTAGTGCAAATTTGAATTATGCACATAAAATGCCTAGAAAACCCAGCTGATGTGTAAAAATGTCCAAACGAACCCCGAGAAATTCCAAAATTTAACACAACACTCCTGTTGTTCTATGTTGACACTAGAATTTTTTTTTCAAAGCAATAAGAGGTAGCGGATCATTTCGTCCCCAAAGGTGGCACGTTCCCTACCGAAACCATCAGGCTTGTTGTGGGAAGCTTTGGTTTGTGGGAAGCTTTGGTTTGTGAGAAGCTTATACCCAAACCTGCCCCAAATAGTACAAAAAATTTACCACGGCATGTTGATGCCGCTCCATGATAGCATACCAAGTTTCATGAATTTTAGACGAGTTTTGGATTTACTAGAATTTAAAAACAAGGTATCTCAAAGTTTGTGGCCGAGTGACGGCGGCTGGGTGTTTGACATTCATTCCCATTTCTTGCATGGGACCAAAGAATGCAACAAAGGACACATATTTGAATTTTTAACCAATTTATATGCATTAGAGCATGTGCATGTTGTTCAAATTTGAATTATGCACATAAATGCATTGAAAACTCAATTAATGCAAAAAAAATGTCGAAATGAACCCTGAAAAATCCCAAAAATTGACACAACACTCGTGTTGTTCCATGTTGACTCAAGGAATTTTTTGAAAGCAATAAGATGTAATGGATATTGTTTCGTCCCCAAAGGTGGGATGTTCCTTACCGAAACCATCACGCTTGTCGTGAGAAGCTCTGGTTTGTGAGAAGCATATACCCAAACCTACCCCAAATAGGACAATTTTTTTACCACGACATGTTGATGCCGCTCCTTGATAGCATGCCAAGTTTCATGAACTTCAAACGAGTTTTGGATTTACTAGAATTGAAAGACCAGGTATCTCAATGTTTGCAGCCGAGTGATGGTGGCAGGGCGTTTGACATTCATTCCCATTTCTTGCATGGGACCTAAGCATGCAACAAACGACACAAATTTGATTTTTCAACCAATTTATATGCATTAGAGCATGTGCATGTAGTTCAAATTTGAATTATGCACATAAATGCATTGAAACTCAATTAATGCATAAAAATATCTGAACGAACCAGGAAAAATCCCAAAAATTGACACAACACTCCTGCTGATCTAAGTTGACAAGAGAAATTTTTTGAAAGCAATAAGAGGCAATCGATATCGTTTCATCCCCAAAGGTGGGACGTTCCCTACCAAAACCATCAGGCTTGTTGTGAGCAGCTCTGGTTTGTGAGAAGCATATCCCCAAACTTGCCCCAAATGTGACAAAAAATTACCACAGCATGCTGAAGCCACTCCATGATAGCATGCCAAGTTTCATGAATTTCAGACGAGATTTAGATTGACTAGAATTTAAAAACTAGGTATATCAATGTTTGTGGCTGAGTGACGGTGGTAGGGTGTTTGACGTTCATTCCCATTTCTTGCATGAGACGTAAGCATGCAACCAAGAACATATATTTGAATTTTCAACTAATTTGTATGCATTAGAGCATGTGCATGTAGTTCAAATTTGAATTATGCACATGAATGCATAGAAAACTCAGTTAATGTATAAAAATGTCCAAACGAACCTCGAAAAACCCCAAAAATTGACACAACACTCGTGTTGTTCTATGTTGACAGGAGAAACATTTTTAAAGTAAGAAGATTCAACATATATCATTTCGTCCCCCAAGGTAGCACGTACCCTACCGAAACAATCAGTCTTGTTGTGAGAGAAGCTCTGGCTTGCGAGAAGCTTATACCGACACCTGCCCCAAATGGGACAATATTTTTACCATGACATGTCGCTGTTGTTCCATGATATCATGTCAAGTTTCATGAATTTCAGACGAGTTTTCGATTTACTAGAATTTTAAAACCATGTATCTCAATGTTAGCGGCTGAGCGATAGTGTCAAGGTGTTTGACCTTCGTTCTCATTTCTTGCATGTGACCTAAACTTGCGACCAAGGAGTAACATTTGATTTTGCAACTCGTTTTTATGGACTGGAGCATGTGCATGTAGTTCAATATTCAATTATGCACATAAATGCCTAGAAAACTCAATTAACATATAAAAATGTGCAAACGATCCCCGGAAAATCCAAAATTTAACACGACACTCCTCTTGCTCTATATTGACACCAGGAAAAAATTTGAAAGGAAGAAGAGGCGACGAATATCATTTTGTCCACAAAGGTGACACGTTTCCCTATCGGAACCTTGAGGCTTCTTTTGAGAAGCTCTGGTTTGTGAGAAGCTTATACCATAACCTGCCCCAAATGGGTCAATACTTTTTACCCCAACATGTTGATGCCATTCCACGATAGCATTCCAAGGTTCATGAATTTCAGACGAGTTTTGGATTTACTAGAAGTACAAAAGCAAGTACCTCAACATTTTCAAGAGAGCTACAGTGTCGTGGTGTTCGAAATTCATCCCCATTTCTTGCATGGGACATAAGCATAAACCATGGACACATATATGATTTTACAACCCATGTTGGTGCATCGAAGCATGTGCATGTGCTTTAATTTTGAATTGTGCATCTAAAATGGCTAGAAAAGCAATTTAATGTATAAAATTTCCAAACGAACCTTGAATAATTCCAATTTTTGTACGACGCACATATAGTTGCATGTTCACTGAAGATAAAAGGTCTAGCAATTCAAACACCGTCCATTGCCGCTGTGACCTCATTATGTAATTCAAATCAAGATGAAAACTCAAGTAGATCCCACACAGTTTATTGTCACCAACCATGTATGATGCAGTACAAAATATCCTGGAGCACCATCAGTGTATAGTACACCTATGGCTTATGCGAGAAGGTGCGTCGGCTACAGTCCACAGCCGGCGTGTCAAGCACACTAGCTCGCTCCCCAAATATCATTTCACTGTTCAATCATCACCGGCGAAAGATGGGAGGAACCGCGTCAAGAGGGCAACTTCGGCAGCCCACTTCGGGGAGAGCGCGGCCGCAGCCGCCATGCGCGTGCTAACAAGGTGCATGAGCGCGGCCGCAATCTACGACCGGGTGGCCAAGGCAGCCCAAACGGTCATTGTTGCTTCTCAAGTGGCGGCAACAACATCTGCCTCGGAGACAACAAATGGCGAGAGCGGCACAGCAGCTGACCGTTTCGCAACGATGGCCTTAGCCTTGATGGAGGCCGCCCACGACCATGTTGAGGCCGCCCACTCCCAGCTCGTGGCGGTCACAGCACAAATCAAACGAAGCTTCTCCGACAACGGTTGGCAACCCACGGACGAAGAGTTGGAAATCACCGAGAGCGTTCGAGCAGCCGTCTGTTCCTCCGCCGCATACCTTGCAACGACAGAGCCTGTCCAAGCCCAGATCGCGGCTGCCCACGCCCAGCTCGTGGCGGCTTTTTCCAAAGAGATGGCAGGCACGGATGGCGAGATGCTTGCCAAGTATGATCACTACAACAGAAACACTTCCGTGATAATACGTTTTGTCACATTAGGTGACATTTTCTATCTTGTATGTACATCCATGACGATTGTATGACAGAATCAAGATAGTCATAGCAATGCTGTCGTAGAAGTGTTCCATGATAATACCAAAATTATCATCCCGGAAGTGATCACTTCCATGACGATAAATGATGTGTCATGGAAGTGTTTTCATCAAGGGTAACCGACACGTGGCATCCACTGTAACGGGTCGCTGTTAAGCTATCGGATCCAGTTATTTGTCCGATAACCTGTTAACAGCCAAGACCAATGGAGATTTTCCACGTTTAAAATTCTCATTGGCCGAAGGAAACATGTGTCAGCTCGTCATTGGGTCAGATAGGCACCCATGATATGCCGACATGTGCAGCAACCCAACATTGGCCTTTTAGCTTACAAAGGCCGGCCCGTTTGACTTGGTAAAAAGTTAGCGGGCCGGCCCATGAAAAGCCTGTTAACGGTCTGTTCGCATATAGCCCATTTTATGGCTCGGTAACTCAAGGCACTTTAGGGCCTTACCCGAAATCGGCCCAACAGCATCATGTGGGCCGTCGAATATAAAACCATCCCGTTTCACTTTTGGCCCATGTATAGCGCACGACGTCTTTCGGCCCACATTAGGCCTTTCGTGTCTTTAGGCCCTTTAGTGGCCGACGGTGACTCTAGCCCATAATGAACAGTAAGTTTCTTTGTACCCATTAAGGGCCCATGATTCACATGGGCCGTTTCCAGCCCATGTTAGCTTTCGGCTTACTGACGGCCCATACTTTCTTGGGCTCCTTTCCGGCCCTCGATTACTTCCGGCCCTTTACTTGCCTGTTCCCCTAATGGGAAAAATCCGGCCCGTGGTCAGAACCGGCCCATTTGTGGCCTGTTAACCCGTTGTGCCGTTTCCAGCCCATCCTATTTTCTGGCCCATTAACGACTTGTTATGCCTGTGAAAGAATTAAGCCTTTGATGTCTTCCAGCCTGCCAACAGCTAGTTAAGGTGCTGGCCTAATACCAATTACGCCCGTTTATGACCCATGTGGACCCATTTATCCGACGGCCCGAGGCTCACCGATTCTACGGTCTGTTGGAGGCCCATTCATCCAACGACCCGTAGGAGGTCCATGGATCATAGGGCCTGTAGCAAGCTCAAGGTTACCACAGTCCGTACATGGCCCATAGTTGTTATGGCCACTAGAAGACTAGGGAAAAATAAGACTAGAAAAGAAATAAGTCCGAAACTAATGCTAGGCTATTAAGACAATTGCACAGATTACATCCACTGGGCATTAAAGTTCGCCACCAGTGCAAATATAGGGAACACCCTACATTATACAAAAATGGCTTGTTGTTTTCTTCAGCCGGTGGCTGCATGTTAAGAACAACTTTTGTATAACAACAAAACAAATTACAACCATAAAACAAAAGGAAGGTTGGCATAAGTTAACAGTCTTGCAGATAAATGAACCACCAGAAGTTCAGAAGCTCAGTTCATTTGACCTGACTGTTACGTTTTCATGCTGTAATGTTCGATGGAGCAGCATAACCTTCACCTTCATTTCTACTAGGCTCCTGAACAACATTGAAAATGTCTGATAGTCTAGTTTCAAAACCATGCATATCTTGACGACATCAAACAATGGCTCTCCTTGTTTCACAAAGGATCTCTGTTAGGGAATCGACTTGTGTCTGGAGCGCAGATATAATATTTTTTTGAGCTTGCATATCTTGATCATGAGGCAGTTTGGATGAGATTTCCTTAACTACCAACCCAGTATTACACAGGAACGTGCTTTTGGCGCTGTTAGTGGACAGCTACTGAGCCACTTCAGCAAGAGGTGACATTGCGGTTATAGTTGCCTCGTCACCTTCAAAAGGTGGTGGTTCCACCATTTTTCCATAGCTTGCCGAAAAGTTGAGTTTTTTACATTAGTAGTACCCAAACAGAAGATATTAAGGAGGCATCAAAACCAAACAAAATAGCTTTGGTCTATATATACATAACTTATTCCGGTGAACCCAGGTAAAATATTAGTTGTATTTTACTCCAAAGTACATAATAAAACCAGGTTCCAAACATATGACCATGTACCATGGCTAATGTATTGTCTATTTCTTCACATTGTATTGCCAGCTAAGGATATAGAGACAAAGTTTATAATATGGTAAGCATAGTACGACATCACTCATATCGCAAAACAACTGAGAACAGACGAACATGCAGTTGTAACATTGTGTGGGCAAGTCCAGCACAGAACTAGATTACAGATCAAGATCAAAGGAACACCACTCCTCTCTTTTAAACCTTTTAAGGTGCAGTGATACGCTAAGACAATTGTGTATAAAATTGAAAAGAGTAATAGACATTGGCTGCAAACCTTGCAGTTCAATGCACGAGTCATAGTAAGTAGTATTTAAAAGGCATGAGGATTAAGGACTTACATAGCGGCTTTGACTAGTGTAGTCTTGCCCTTTGTCTTGCTGGTGTGACACTCCTTGAAGATTTCCACAACATTCGGTTCAGGTACTTTTTGGTCCTTGCGGGCTTTCCTCCGCATTTGGAACAAGTCAATATAGATCTGATAATATGGCACAGTGAAAAGAGTGAAACATCAGCTAATTACATGTGGGGACCCCGACTTAGAAGTCAAGATCACTGAATGCACGTGTACAGTGATCCCAGAGATCAATGCTCACTGAACACACAGAAGCTGAATAACAAGAGTCTTACATCCATACATACCGTCTTACACAAATTATGGCCATTATGGCCAAGTCTTACATAGATAAAGCCTCAAGGGCTGAATAGCAAATAACTCGAATAGCGGAAGTCTTCGAAGATAAGTAGAACCCATGCCGTCTGCCTTAACCCTACAGGCATTCTAACTGGGATAGCGTCCTAGTTCGCATGTTCATCTCCATAGAGCTCTTCATATTCCTGTTCCTCCATGCCTGGCCAATTAAATAACATGTGGCAAGCCAATGAGTACTTTGAATGTACTTGCAAGCAACCCATGATTTGGTTCAAGTAACAATGCAATTGAACAACAACAAGCAATCTAGCAACGAGCTAGAATAAATATTCTACCATCAAGTATATGCATCAATAACTTCTCGTAACCTCGAGATCAGGTTACCGATATCAACATGAATAGGATTCAACTCATCGAGTCAAGTCACCACCTTGACTCTTCACACACACATACTTTCACCGATGTAGTAAAATTCTGGACATGGTTTAAGTAGTACCACCCAACTGTCCATGACCGTGGACACGGCTATTCGAATAGTTTTACACTCTGCAGAGGTTGTGCACTTTACCCACAAGATCCGGGAAGCTTTCGTGTCACCCACGATCCCGCAGTACCTCAAGTACTCGGGGGAAGCACCCGGTCATTATCTTTCCTTAGACGACACTAACATAGAGTCCACTCGTTGGTGCATAGCCCTCGAGTACAAACAATAGATCATGGGACTTGCCCTACTTTCAATGTCACGCGTACACGAAGGGACTAACGGTGTGTCCGGTGCCTTGTGAAAACAGTCATGGTGGTCTATCCAAGCACGACCCCATCCCGGGAAATACCTCAAGTCTTCCCGTCACTAGTAATGCGGGCACCATGCTAGTATCGGCCTAGTAATCAATAAAGCCCCGTCCCATAAGGGGTAGAGTGGTTGCACATGTTTGGTTGGGACGGTAGTCACACATAAATCTAATCCATCATTTCACCCATGCACAAGATCTTTACCGGCACATCACTTCTTCCTCGAGTGATGACCTAACTCAATATCACCCTCGGGCATTAGGGGCACCCGATGGGGTTGATGAAAAGAATGCAACCACGAAGGTTACATGGCACACATGCATCACTAAGCATCACTACTAACCATTTGCATTGCATCTAGCACATAGCAAGATCAAAAGTAGGGCATGCATCATGTGGTGGTTTCAAACTAGGTTACCACCGTAACTCTTATCATCATGCATTCGGAAACAAACAGGTTCCGAAGAACACAAGTGTATCATGGTCAAAGGCCTGCTTGCCTGGATTGGCTTGGTCTTCAAAGTCTTCAAATCCTTCCCCACCTTCTTCCTCAGCAACCTCGTCAAATACGGTATCTAATCGTCGCAAAATAACAACGGGAAAATAAGACCACAATAAAAACAGAAAAATCAAAGTGCTCAGAAAAATGTCAACTTAGTTTTGTTAAATACTAGAGGGAAAACTAAGATGGCAAAAATTCTTAGTTGGAGTTTTGGAGTTGCAGAATGGGGTCCATGAATATTTGAACATAAGTTTTAATGTTCTAATATGAATTTAAATTTGAACAGAACATAAAAGGTTCATGGACATGTGTGAAAGTGACATCATTAAATAGGCTGGATTTTTAAAGGTTTTTAGGAACTGGAATTAATTCATTTGGACATATATTTAATTTTGTGGAATTATTTGAAATTCCACAGAAAAGAAAAAGAGAAAAAGGCTCTGTGCCACTGGGCCAGAACGGCCACAGTGCAACGGCCCAGGGCGAACAGCCCACCGCACGGGCGCCAGCGCGCGCGCCAGGGTTTTCAAACCTGACGGGCGGGGCCCGGCGGTCAGCGTCAGAGAGGGGAGCGAGAGAGAGGTGAGGATGACAAGCGGGGCCCGCCTGTCATCTTCAACCTGGCGGCCAGAGAGACGGCGAGCTCACCGGCGGCGTTATGGTGCATGGCGGGGCGAGCTACGGGAAGGAACGGGTCCAGCGGAGAGTCGCCGTTCCAGTGGTGGTGGTGCGGCTTGCCGGAGGGGCCTGGTTCGCCGGCGGCGACGACACGCGGCGGAGGAGCGTCGGGAGGTTGCTGCTCCGGTCGATTCCGGCAGCTGCAGAGAGGGGAAAGAGGGGGAAACACATCAGTGACTTGCTGTGGTGTTAGATCGAGCGAGAGGGAGGGCTAGGGCGGCCTGTACTGGGCTGGCGATGGGATGCCGCCGCGGCGGAACTCGAGCTCGATCTCGAGCTCGGGCGGGTCTGGAGAGAGGCGAGTGGCTTAGGGAGGTGATTGAGAGAGGGAGGATGCTGTTGGCGAAGAGAGGAGGGGCTCGGGGCCCTATTTATAGGAGAATGGCGAGGTGCCGTGGACCTGTGCGCCGGCGAGCCTCTGCTCGTCGCCACAGTGCACGGGAGGCGTTGGGGAGACGTCTGCGGTGTTGCTGGACGAGTTCCAGGGCGGAGGGAAGGAAGAGGGGGAGCGGGGGATGCTTCTGGAGCTGCGCGCGTGCGAGGTCGATGAGTGGAGCTTGCGAGCGGCCGGTGCGCGTGTGAGAGCGTCCACTGGAGGGCGAAGGAGGAGGGGGACAGCGCCGGGAGGAGTTGCGGACGCCGAGGCGCATCGGTTGGCGCGAGGGGGGAGCACGAGGTGGTCGGAGGCGCGGGATTGGGCGAGGCTACAGTGCGGGTGCACACTGTAGCGCGCTCTGGAGCACGACTTCTGCATGCCACGGCATGCCGTTGGCTCACTGGGCGTGTCCGCCGTGTCTGGGGGGTCTAGCACGAAGTAAACAAACCAGTTGTGACCTTGGATGCTCTGGATGCTCAGTGAGAGAGGAGGGAGGCTGGTAGATGGGTAGAAATGGGCTGTCCAGCAAGGTGAATTGGGGTTTTCACCCCTCAATCATTGAGCTGTGGACATGGGGAAGTTACTGGAAGTAGAATGTAACTAGGTGAGGCTGTGGTAGAAAGTTGAAGCAAAAGTAAATAGTAAAAGAGGTCAAGATGATGGTTTTGGTAAAATGGCAGAAGGTGTTTGATCAAGTTTTGGGCAAGCAAATGATCTCCACTAGTCATGACACTTAACGGGATTGAATGTCATATGGAAATAGGGTGTTTCACCAAATTTGGGCTCATTTGAAGAAACTAGCCAATGTAACTTTGGTGAACCCTAGAAATCAATAGAAATGGCTTCATCATGTTTAAGTCAAGCTAATCATCTTCCCTTGATGCACCACTTGGTCTAGTTTCATCATTTGGGGTATTTATCATGCTCACAAAGTTTGAAGCTCCGGGTAAAAAGTTGGTAATGTAAAGTTGTTCAAATTTGAATTTGAACAGAAATGGTTTTGGGGTATTCTGATCAAGTTACCCTACTCCAAAGCTTGTGCCATTTGGTCTAGATGCCTTATTAGACCTTTCTAGCATGTGCACCAAGTTTGAGAGCATTTGGACAAGTTTGGCAATGTAAAGTTGCTCAAACTTCAGACATGGACAGAATGGTTTTGAAGGGTTTTGATGATGTTTTCTTGCTTCCCAAGGCATGGGGCTTGGCAAGATCATCAAATATGTCATATATGACATGATATAATTTCCCTGGAATTTTTAGAGAATATTTCCTTTGTAAATATTTCAAAAGCTTGAAATATCCAGAAAGGGTTTCTGAGGGATTAGCCCATTATTTTGAACATGACCAAGTGTTGAAACTCTTATATATGGACAATATATGTCCTATGAGTCTCCCTGAATTTTGGCAAATATTTTTGAAATAATTAAATAATTTTCCCCTATTAAAGACCATTTCTGGCCTTAAGAAAAAGCTTTAAAATAAAATAGGAAAATAACTTTTAAAATTATACTTTTGTGGTTTTTGGGAGTCCTATGACTACTAGGTCTCAAATACACTTTTTGAAATAATTTTCTCACCCTAAATCAAGCACTTGTAGTGCAAACCTCAATTCAGGGTTTTTTGGAATACTAACTTTTGAAAATTCATTTTGGCCAAATTATTTTTATAAGAAAATACTATACTGCTATAAACACTTGGTATGATCGGGTAGAAGTCTTGGGTATGAAGATGAATTCCTCAAGAGGTAATAGTTGACTTTAATGAGCACATGAAAAACATATGAAGAAAAACTCAATTCCAAATAAAAGCCAAATGATGCCAAAAAAATTTGCTGGTCCAAATTTTCATGCTTTATTGATGCAAAGGACATGTTACAAAAATGCAGGGTGTGACATTACAAGAGCTTCGCATCGTGCAATATAGCTACAAGATCCTGTCGTCTGTTGGAATTTCACTTTCGTACGATTGGCCTTGTTCTCTGAACAATTCACCTACAAGAAGATATATTTGTGAGGCACATGCGTAAATAGGAGTTCGACATGTGATCTGGTCACATACATATAACATACTTGATACTTTGGATCACACCAGTGTTTAACGAGGCCTCTCCAGTCTTCATCCGATATATTTTCCACTGGAGATGTTTTGGCAAGTTCACTGTTATCCTTGCCTTCAAAGTGACTTTTTGTCAAGTTATACCGATACTGTCGTAGAGCAGACTTGGAAACATGGGTGCAAGCTTTTTTGGTTGCATCATCTTGGCTGCCCAACTTGAACCTCATCTGTTGAAAATTATGAGAGTCTCATTATCAACAACCTAGAAAGTATGGGATAGAGTAAGACGATACTACTAGTTTCCATACATAACCATACTTAGAGATAAATAGTCGAGGAAGGTGTTGAACTGGGTTTCGTCTTTATTATTCCTGTACTAAATCCATGTTGGGAGGATACGTGCATGACACCTAATGGCAACCGCTGCCTCTGATACTAACTTGGCTGACTCTATAGCATCACGTAACCTTTTTAAACCTGCCTCAAAACGGATATCCATTCTTCCTCCTCTAGATTTAGTTAACCTATCGAGCATTATACCTGATGTTTGTTTGCTCTTGCGCCTAGGTGCTAGTACAACAACAAACATGGGAAGTGTTAGTGTACATCAAACTATGAGACTACTTATAAAGAAGCATGCAATTGTAACTTGACTCCAACAACTACCTTGTTGCTGTTGAAGCTCACAAGGTTCATCTGATCTTGCCAACTCGTCTTCTGTCAAGAGAGCTTCAGAAGTACCGTGGAAGGTGTTGCAACAACTAGGGTAGTCTCTGCATGTTTGGTGGCAGCTATAAGTTTCTGTTTGCCTTGTTTCGCAGCTTGTGTAGCACGGGATACCGCCTTTGTACAATTTTCTGATGGACTATGACCTTCTATTGCAACATGAGTACAAGCAGAATCCGCATAATTGTTCTGCACCGGTTTCCGTGTGTCCTTAGTACTAACACCATCCCCTGTGTTTTTATGTTCCTTCTTTTTTCTCTGTGCCATATTAAGTCAAGCCGACAAGAAAAAGGAATAAAAATTTAGTACTTCAAAACAAATTGATGCGTGACACAGACGAAATGAACTTTGATGTTACACAACCAAATGATAGGAGGGTGTAATATGTATGCAAAATAGGACGGCATGAGATAATCAGAACTATGATGTGTAATATCCATTGCCTTACTAATTTCCTTCTGCTTTATTGATTTTGCATTGTCAAGTAAAACTGACAAGAAAAAGCAATAACATTCACTCCTCAGAACTCATTCATGCATCATACTGATAAATCACTACCTTGATGTAAGGCAAACACATCATACGAGGATGCAATATGTATGAAAAACAAGACGACATGGCATATTCACAACTATTTGTGTAAACTAAGTAGAAGCAATTTAATCAAATTACAAGCAATATAAGTGAGGCACCGTATGCAACATGCAAGACAATATCACACTACCAAGCTAGAGAAAGCACCTCTAATGCCAGTTTCGCCGGAAGACCGCCATTAGTCCCTGCCTTATTTTTTTATTCCTATTTATTAATTGTATTGCCTTGTCGGGTCAAACCCACAAGAAAAGTGAATCAAAATTTGCTTTTCAGAACTCATTGATGCAGGATGCTGACGAGCACTACTTTAATGTAAGGCGACCACATGATTGTACGATTGAATGTGTAAGAAAAAAGGACACCATTGCATATTCACATCTATGATGTGTAAACTGAGTTGAAGGCATTTCAATAAATTAGAAGCAATGAAAGCTAGGCACCATATGAAAGGTGCAACGAATATCACTCTACCAAGTTAAAACTGACTCATCATTCAACAAATTAGAAGTAGTACAAGCTAGAAAAGAATGCGAGATGTAACCTATATCACACTGTCGGATTTCGGGTTCTTCAAACCCTTGAGAGGTTCGAACTTTTGGGTGCGCACAAAGAACACTCTCTTCCCACCACACTCGCCCTACGATTCCACGGCTAGCTCGATGAACTCAAAGAACAAGGGACACAGAGGATTATACTGGTTCGGGCTACCCTGTGGTGTAATACTCTACTCAAGTGTGTGCGGTGGATTGCCTTGTATGGCTGAGGATGAACTAGTACAAGGGATGAACAGCCTCTGGAGGAGAGGTGTTCTTGGGCTCGGATGAGTTTGTGGTGTCTTAGGTAAGATCTGATGATCCTCCCTCTCTTCTCCTAGGCGAGCTCTCTATCAGATGCCAGATCCCCCTTATGGTGGTGGCTAGGTCCTATTTATAGTGGCCTTGGTCCTCTTCCAAAATATTGTCGGGAAGGGATGCCCCAACAGCCAAATTTGAAGCGAAATAGATAGTACAAGTTATCCTGAAAAAGGTAGTCTTCGCCTCCCAAAGGCTCTGGTGGTGACGCCGCACCGGGCTCCACGATGACCTCCGTTCTGCAGCTCTGACGGTCCTTGGTCTGGTTGCACCGATTTGGAAACCTTTGCCTAATCCCTCGGGACTCCGCGCCTGCACTTGCTCTCTTAGCACCAAAGAGGAAATTGGTACACTGCGCCCGCTGGCGCCCGGCTAGCCTTGGTCGTCATGGCTCACGTCATGTGAACCTCGTGAGGTGCACCTTGCATAGATATCTCGGATCCTAGGGAGCCAGCCTATAGAGACTACCCCCAGGGAGGTCTTGTTGTCGCTCGCCTTGCGAGGCTTGGCCCCACGTGAGGGTTTTGAGTTGTGGTTGCTGAAGTTGGGATGTACCACGACACTGATGAAACCACATCACCGACCGTAGGTAGGCAAGTCTGGGTACCCCCGTTCCCAGGATGCGGACTGTAGCCGCCGGTCCCAACGTGCGCATGGACTTGGCTTCGAGGTGAAGCCAAAGGGACAAGGGCGAAGCGCCTCGGGCCCCAAACGCCTGCGGCCTTGCTCGACGTGTGGCGATTTGATTGGACATGGGCGTCTCTGCTTCCCCACGCTACCTCGGCAACTGCCCGACTTGATAAGACCCTGCTGCATGCACAGAAGAAACATCATTACGTGAGATCGTGGAGGCCAACGGTTGGCCTCCTCCAGGCTATAAATGGGTAGGGCGTGAAGCCCCCGTTGCTCATCTCCTTCTCCTTGTCGCCCTCCTCTTATTCTTCCTCCTGGCCGAGCCGGCCTACCGTGACGCCCATGGTGCCGATAAGGAGATTCTCCGCTGCTGAGAAAGGAATGACTCCCTGTCAGGAGCGAGAAGCACTCCCACCGAAGAAGAGGTTCAGCCGCCCCCGTGGTGCTGGCGAGAGGCGGGAGGCAACGAGGCCTTGGAGCGAGATACCTCCCCTTGAGTACCCGCTGCCCTTTATGCCCAGGGGCAAAGGGGTCACTCCCCGCGCCGCGTGCGTCGTGGTCGAGGTCGTCCTGCTGGGCCTGCTGGTCCCCGAACTCACGCCGAGGGCTCCTCGCGCGAGTTCCTGGTATGGACAGCGATGCCGCCGCCCTCTTCGATCCGGTTCCTGAGGTTCTTCGTCGAGTCGATGCCGACGAGGGGGCCTGCCAAGCTATGGTTGCAGCATGCTGGGTGCCGAGCCAAGCTTCGGAGGCGGAGGTTGAGGTCATCCCCCCGGCCGGTGTCTTCATGACTCGAGGCTGGGGCAAAGTCGCCTGTGTGTGCCGCCTTGATGGAGTCTCCGTCATCCACTTTGAGTTTGGCAGCGCCTCCATGTTTTTCTTCAAGGTCTTCGACGAGGAAGGATGCCACCAGGAGTGTTTCCCCGGTGGGAGCCGCCCAAGGATGCATAGCGACGGGCACTGTTCCTGCTCTCAGCCCCGCCGTTAGCTCTCCTAGCAGCAACGATGGCCCTTGGGAGTCCAGAAGCTCTCCCGAGGCTGATGAGTCTCCTGAGACGAGCGACGACAGCTACGCGCCTCCAACCTCACACCACGCTCGGAGCGCGGCAGTTGCACGAGCTCGTCACCGTTGGTGACTTGAGCAGGGTTGGAGGTTGATACGTCCAAAACGTATCTATAATTTCTGCTTGCTCCATGCCTCTTTTGGGTGATATTGCTATGATATTTATACACTTCCATACACTTTTGATCATATTTGGACTGACCTATTAACTCAGTGCACCCCAGTGCCAGTTTCTGTTTTCGCCTGTTTTTGTATTTCAGGTTTTCCCATTACGAGAACTGCCAGAAAAATACCGGAAAAATTATATAAAAAATCAGCGTTCCAGAAGGTTCCCGGTAGCCAAAGTACAGCCGGGGGGGGGGGCACCAGGGCTCCAGGCGCCCTGGTGGCGCGGCCCCCCTGGCCGTGCCGGGGGGGCGCCTAGGCCCCCCGAGCCTCGTCTGATGCCCCCCTTTGGCATATATTTATACCGTCTCCCGAAACCCTCGAGACGGGAACTCTTTTTCGCGATCTCATCTCTGTTCCGCCGCCGCCGCCGCTTCCAAGATCGGGAGCACCAGGAGAACTCTTCCCCGCACCCTGCCGGAGGGGAGGATCACCACCGGGAGCTTCTCCACCACCATGGACGCCTCCTGGATGAGTTGTGAGTAGTCTCCCTTGGAACATGGGTCCATGACCAGTAGCTATGTGATGTTCTCCTCCCGTTCTTGTGCTTCACTAATTAGTCCTCGTGAGCTGCCCTACATGATCGAGGCACATATGTAATCCTTATGCTATTGCTATGATGAGTTTGCTGGGATCCGATGGATTATGAGATTATGTTCAGATTGTGTTTGAGTAATATATTTGATTCACCTCTTTTATATTTATGTTCGTAAGTAATTCTTGCATGTTCTCCGTTGTTATTTATTGCTTTGGCCAAGTAGTAGGTAGTGACTCCAAGAGGGAACGTTATGCTTGATTGTGGGTTCATGCCCCTCGATGACTAGCTTGAGTGACAGAAACATGAGTCTAGGGGATATGCTGTTGCCACAAGGGGGAAAACAACGGTGCTTGTGCCCGCGGGTGCAAGGATTGTTTACTTTACGCAAAGTTTTTTTAATGCAGTTGTCTGTTGCTTTGCGTTTACACTATGGGTGGGACTCGCAACTTAATACCAGCGAGATGTTCTGGATACATATCTCAAGGTGGATGATTAGTAGTAGATGCAGATGGATTTCGGTCTACTTACCTCGGCGTACCGCCCTTGCTTTGAACCTCTACCTTTCTTGCAACATAGTTAGCATTGGTTTGCGCACATAATTCTGTCAATTGCCCAGCTGTAATTCGTTTACCTCACATAGCTGTTCTATCGTCTTTTGGGAGAGAGACATCACTAGTGAACATCATGAGACTCCGGTCCATATTACCATCATTGATCACATCCGCTATTTACTTTCCGCTTTTTATTTACTATTGCAATTATATCTATCACTACTATCACTTGCGTTTGATCCTTTGTAAACTACAAGGCCGGAGGGATTGACAACCTCTCTGTACTCGTTGGGAGCAAAGTTATTTGTATCTGTGTGCAGGTCCACGTTGATTGCTAATATCTGGCGCCGTTAGCACTTGACACCTTCTTGTTGAAACTGGGAGTCTCAGGGAAATCGATCCTTGGTATTGCCAAGGGAAAACTTCCGCTACACTGCATCTCAAACCTTCCACTTGGGGTAACCAACGAGGGGCAAGAAGCCATCAAGCAAAGTTTTCTGGCGCCGTTGCCGGGGACTCCACTCTTCAAGATAGGGGAGTTGCACGCTATCTTTTATCTTTGCTTTTTAGTCTTGTTAGTTTACCTTTCAGTTTTCTTTATGTCTTTTCACTAGTTTTGCTTAATGGAAAACAACAAAAATATGAGAGAGCTTTATAAGCTCTACCTTGCTTTGGGACATGATGTGTTTGAAGAGAAAATTAAAAAACCTATGGAACTTTATTATTTGCATAACAATCATGATGGTGGTGATGTTATTAGTATGCTTTCTTTGAATATCAATATTGCTAATGACATGGAAAGCTCTAAGCTTGGGGATGACAAGTTTGATGAACATGATATTTTTAGTCCCCCAACTTTTGAAGAGAAAATTTACTTTGATGATACTTTGCTTCCTATATATGATTACAATGATGAATATGATGTTTTCAGTCCACCTACTATTGAGGATAAAATTTATTATGATTATGATATGCCTCCTAAATACAATGATTACCATGATGGTTATGATTGCTTTACTCTCACTATTCCTAATAAGAAAGATTTTGCTTATATGAAGAGTAATGATACTTTTATGCTTCTGGATCATGGAAATAATGCCTTATGTGATAGTTATATTGTTGAGTTCATCCATGATGCCACTGAAATTTATAATGAGATAGGGAGACATGGTTCTAAATATCTTAATAATAGGAAGTTTCCCCTCTATATTGTGAAAGTTTTGAAGCTACACTTGTTTTGCCTTCCTATGCTTATTGCTTTATGCTTCAATGAATTATTCTATTGCAATATTACTATGCATAGGAAGCATGTCAGGCTTAAATGTGTTTGGTATTTGCTTCTTGATGCTCTTTTTTGTTCTTCAACTCTTATTCCTACGAGAGCATCATTAAAGTCTCATGCCTAGCTTAAAGGCATAAAAGAAAGCGCTTTTTGGAGGCAGCCCACATGAATAAAATTTTATTTTGCTTTTGTTGTGTCTTGATGTTGTTACTACAGTAGCATCATCATTATATCTTTGCTTTTCAATTTTGTGCCAAGTATAGCCTCTGATTGCAAGAAAGTTCAAAAGTTGTGACGTGCTGTCCAGGAAACAGATTCTGTCCTTGGATAGAAAAATTCGTATAAAATCACCAGATCATCTTTTTGGTCTGAATTTTTTCGACAGCGTGCCCTATATAATTGTCTTTCGTGCATCTGTTCTGAGTTTTTTGATTAGAGTTGCAGAAGTGCCCCGAAAAAATCATTTACTACCTGCTGTTCTGTTTTTCACATATTCTGTCATGTTTTGCCTTTCCTTCATTTTGCAAACCTAGAGCTTGCTTTTTCTTTGCAAAAACCTTTTGGCAATCTTGAGAAACAGTAGACCTTCAAGAATATCTTTATTTCCAGCAAGGAACAATTATTTTATTATGGGTACTAACCTCGCTAATCAGATTATGATGAGTTATGTATGAAGGGAGTTTTCAAGTGTGCGAGGGAAGATGATAAAAAGATCCAGGAGTGTCAAACGCTCAAGCTTGGGGATGCCCCCATGCACCCCCAAGAAATATTCAAGGAGACTCAAGGGTCTAAGCTTGGGGATGCCCCCGTGCATCCCCTTCTCCATCAACATTATCAGTTCGTCTTTCGTTCCACTATATTTTAATCACTTCATGTGTTATGTGCTATGCTTGGAGCGTCTTGCTTTTAGTTTTCCTTAGCTTTTCATAACGAGTCGGAACTCAGCTTTCTTTATGTGGGAGAGAAACACGCTCCACTTCTACCTAGAACATAACATAGAATTTTCATGTCTGTCCTTGCTGTGTGTGTTCTTTGTCGTTTAATAGCTACTATCATGCTTAGCTCTTAACTTTCATGCTTATCTTTTTAAAGAGCTTTCGTTTAGTTGGTTGCTTGAACTCTCTTTAGTTATCATGCTTATCTTATTAAGAGAGTTTGCTTCCGTTGCATTGGTTGGTATGTCTATGATAAAGATACTACGTGCATAATGGTGCTTAGTAGTTCATGTTTTCTTATGGTTAGTCTCAAATAGCTGGGGGGTTCCCAATGTGTTATTGGAATACCAACATGATTTGTTTGCCTATGATGTGGTATGGTTTAGTAATATCTTCCTTCAAGAATTTATTTAGATTGACTTGGTGTATGCTCACGCATATTTAAGACTGTAAAGAAAGTCTGTCAAGCCTTGATGATCTTTTGTTTCTGAGTAGCGATATAACTACCATGCCTGATTCAATGTTGCTTTGTCGCTCTGCATGATTATGACCGTCATTGCTCTCTTAGTTGGTCGCTCCCAGTCTTTTGCTAACCTCCACCTGTACTAAGCGGACTGACTGCTTGTGCATCCAAATTCCTTTAAACCAGTTATGCCATATGAGTCCACCATACCTTCCTACATGGTATTTACCTGCCATTCCTAACGGAGACTTGCATGTACCATCTCAAAATTATTCAAAAAAAATGCATTCCTATTTTGTGCCTCTGTTGTAAGTCCATGAGGAAGTAGTAGTTAATTCATAATCTTTTTAAGTTGGACAAGCTTCACCCCGGGATTGCATGTATAATGTGCAAACCCATAATATGAGAAGGAACTGGCATTGAGTGCGCCCGGCTCAAAATTAATATAACAAACAAACCCTCCTTCACGCTTTGTTCATGAGAAATCAGAAAACTTTGGCAGTGATAAACAAAGGAGATTAAGAGGATGTGATCGTCCTCATTCGGGAGCCGTTCCTCGAAACTTGTCCATCTCAAGAAGTGATTGAGTTGTCTGCTAGCATTCGTTGACGAAACATGCATGATCTAAAAAAAATTATTACCTCTGTTTTAAAACCAAGAGCTCTGGTACATGTTTTGTCTTTGTTTCCGACTACGGGTTTTCAAGCTTGCCAACAAAAGCCACGGTTCGAGAGTCTCCACCTTCTTTTAAAGCACCAACAACTGAGAGCATGATTGTCATTCTGAGTGTAATGTGCATTGTCCCAAAGTAGCATTGTCTTTTGCATGATTGTGATATCGTTTATTTTGAAATCATTGTATCTAGTCATCACTTAAAACTTGGAGGTGCCCCCGCCTTTATGTTTTGCTTCACTAAAGGGGGCAAGCGAGATATCACTTTATCATATTTGCACACCATGTTCATTACAAATCTATTTGATGTTTCAGTATCATATTGTAAAACTTTCGGTTCTTTGTGATTTTCTCATGAGGCAACTTAATTACTATAGATTCATTGTCTCAGTAAGCTTTTGTCATGTGACTATGAAAAAGTCCTATATGGTTAATAGCATGTCACCACATAAATTATTCTTGTTATCATTTACCTACTCGAGGACGAGCAGGAATTAAGCTTGGGGATGTTGATACGTCCAAAACGTATCTATAATTTCTGCTTGCTCCATGCCTCTTTTGGGTGATATTGCTATGATATTTATACACTTCTATACACTTTTGATCATATTTGGACTAACCTATTAACTCAGTGCACCCCAATGCCAGTTTCTGTTTTCGGCTATTTTTGTATTTTAGGTTTTCCCATTACGAGAACTGCCAGAAAAATACCGAAAAAATTATATAAAAAATCAGCGTTCTAGAAGGTTCCCGGTAGCCAAAGTACAACCGGGGGGGGGGGGGGGGG
>LR738715.1:733685900-733702376 GCA_902687465.1 Secale cereale
CAGGGCTCCAGGCGCCCTGGTGGCGCGGCCCCCCTGGCCGCGCCGTTGGGGCGCCTGGGCCCCCCGAGCCTCGTCTGATGCCCCCCTTTGGCATATATTTATACCGTCTCCCGAAACCCTCGAGACGGGAACTCTTTTTCGCGATCTCATCTCTGTTCCGCCGCCGCCGCCGCCGCTTCCAAGATCGGGAGCACCAGGAGAACTCTTCCCGGGACCCTGCTGGAGGGGAGGATCACCACCGGGAGCTTCTCCACCACCATGGACGCCTCCCGGATGAGTTGTGAGTTGTCTCCCTTGGACCATTGGTCCATGACCAGTAGCTATGTGATGTTCTCCTCCCGTTCTTGTGCTTCACTAATTAGTCCTCGTGAGCTGCCCTACATGATCGAGGCACATATGTAATCCTTATGCTGTTGCTATGATGAGTTGGCTGGGATCCGATGGATTATGAGATTATGTTCAGATTGTGTTTGAGTAATATATTTGATTCACCTCTTTTATATTTATGTTCGTAAGTAATTCTTGCATGTTCTCCGTTGTTATTTATTGCTTTGGCCAAGTAGTAGGTAGTGACTCCAAGAGGGAACGTTATGCTTGATTGTGGGTTCATGCCCCTCGATAACTAGCTTGAGTGATAGAAACATGAGTCTAGGGGATGTGCTGTTGCCACAAGGGGGAAAACAACGGTGCTTCTGCCCGCGGGTGCAAGGATTGTTTACTTTACGCAAAGTTCTTTTAATGCAGTTGTCTGTTGCTTTGAGTTTACACTATGGGTGGGACTCGCAACTTAATACCAGCGAGATGTTCTGGATAGATATCTCAAGGTGGATGATTAGTAGTAGATGCAGATGGATTTCGGTCTACTTACCTCGGCGTACCGCCCATGCTTTGAACCTCTACCTTTCTTGCAACATAGTTAGCGTTGGTTTGCGCACATAATTCTGTCAATTGCCCAGCTGTAATTCGTTTACCTCACATAGCTGTTTTATCGTATTTTGGGAGAGAGACATCACTAGTGAACATCATGAGACTCCGTTCCATATTACCATCATTGATCACATCCGCTATTTACTTTCCGCTTTTTATTTACTATTGCAATTATATCTATCACTACTATCACTTGCGTTTGATCCTTTGTAAACTACAAGGCCGGAGGGATTGACAACCTCTCTGTACTCGTTGGGAGCAAATTTATTTGTATCTGTGTGCAGGTCCACGTTGATTGCTAATATCTGGCGCCGTTAGTAGTTGACACCTTCTTGTTGAAACTGGGAGTCTCAGGGAAATCGATCCTTGGTATTGCCAAGGGAAAACTTCCGCTACACTGCATCTCAAACCTTCCACTTGGGGTAACCAACGAGGGGCGAGAAGCCATCAGAGGTGGCCTCTCATGGCCCATTATTGATGATGGCATCGACGGTGGTAGTCGTAGTTAGGCGAACTCCACCGCGCGAACCTATCCTGCCCGACCCCGTCCGTTTGGGGTAAAACGGACAAAGGAGGCGGCCCAGCGCGCGACGGCCCGGACCCATCTTGTCTGTTTTGTGTCCGGGCCGACCCATTTCGAGCGCAAACTTGCGACCGGTTTGGGTCGCGACGGACACCAAACGGACGCGCGCCTCGTCCGCGTCGGGGCCGCGTGGCAGGCGGCCACCTAAATCCCACCCGCCCACATCAATGCGCACGAGCGGGCGACCCCACCTGTCATCCGCATGTTGAGCGGTCGCCGTCCTTCTTTAAGTGGTAAGCATGGACGGGTCGTCGTCCACACTGCCCCACGCCACCCTGCGGCCTCCTCGAAACCCGACAGGCCAAACCCTAGCCCTCCCTTGTCCTCGAGCTTGCCGGTCGGCCAGCCATGGGCTTCTGGAGCCGCAAGGGGAAGCACGACTGTCAGGGATATTACTACCAAGTATAAACCGCCCAGGAGGGGCCGGTTTACGTTATCAAGATTATCTTATCAAAGGCCCAGCGGAACATGAAGTAGGAGATTTCAGCCTAAGAGGTTTAGAGCCCAAGTGTTAGGGCCCATGATTTGTAAACCGTCATACTATGTACTTGGGATGTAAGATAGAAAGAGTAGAGACCGAGGCAGACACGTTTATGAGCCGGCCTCGGGACTCCGTAAACCGGACCGGGCGTTACCTCTTATATAAAGTGACGACCCGGCGACGGTTCAAGACAGAGAACAACAGACCGAGACACAGGAAATGCGGATTCGCTCCCTGGTCATCGAAACCCTAGCAATACACACAAAACTAGACGTAGGCTTTAACCTTCATCGAAGGGGCCGAACTAGTATAAAATCTCAGTGTCCTTGTCCGCTTTAACCCCTTTAAGCTAACCCGTAGCGAAAGCCTCACGACTAAGTCCTTTTGCTAGGACATCTGCCGTGCTAAATCCACGACAATTGGCGCCCATCATGGGGCCATCGCACGATGGTTTCGAGTTCTTGAAGGGTAGCTTTGAAGGACTCAAGGGCTACGCTGTGGGCCGGATGACTAAGAGGTCGATTCAATCGAATACGGATACTGGGTCCCCTTCGGAGGCATCCACGTCTTCATCGGCAAGATCGGCGAACCGGGCCTTGAGCCGGACATCTTCCCCAACATCATCGAGCCGGCTCAGCGTGCGAGACCAGCCTGGATTCAGCCAGCCATGAAGCGCGTCCTCGTTGGAGCAGTGCATGGAGTGCAAACCGAGGACAGATCGAACTCTGGCGGCGAGACAATTGTCTATTCCGGCGATGAATCTTCTTCCAGGGAGACATAATCTTTGTATCTGCTGCAGGACGGTCGATCAGAGGGTTGTTCTGATGGAGACAGTATTCCGGACCCCCTCGATCTGTCAAACCGGGTCGCTGTCTTTATGGCCGGATCACAACCTGTGTAGCAGTCCTCAACAACAGCGGCGTTGACATCAGACGCGATGGGGGCTAAAGCTGGGGATCCTCCCCCATCGCCATCTGACACCTTATCCGTCTTGGTCGACACTTTGACAGCATTACTGACAGCAGAGGTAACCCATGCCAACAAGGAGGAGCATGACACGGAGGTCGTTCAGGTGAAGGGCCGGATTGAGCAGGCCAAGTTGGACCTGGCTGCCGAGAAAGCTAGGATGGCTATAAAGCAGGCAGAGCTTGATGCCCAGGCCTATCGACTCATGTTAGATCAGAACGCTTCACACGAGGTAATGAGGAGAAGGCAACGATCTCGCTTACCGCCGGTCTATGAGGCAAGGAATCTCTTCAGCACGCCGGGAGCAGGAAACAGTAACCCGCTAGAGGTGAACCGGGGAGGAGCACCGGGCACGGGCGCGTCGGTTCAGCCACCCGCCGCAGAACCAAACCGGCAAGTTGTGCCGGCCCAACATGTGCCCACCCCTCCTGGTCATTATTCCAATCCGTTGGACAACATAGTTGCTGCTGCTTCACGATTGGCCGCCCTTCCTATTGAAGGAACGTCCCCCATAACGGTGGAAGCACGACGGGCCAGGGAATTATTGGACACGGCGATAACTCAACAGTAAGCTTATTCCTATAGCCGGGAGAGGATTCACTCGACTCCCCGCCCGAGCCGGAGTTATACTAGGCGTCTGGATGAACCGGTTGTATCAAGCAGTGCACGGAGACGTAATCAGGCGAGGCAGGATAATCCGGCAGGAGGAGAAGCGCACGCTCAAGACGTGGTGGATCAGGCCAGGCAGTGCCGGGAGGCCGAGATAACAGCGCAGTACGAGGCCCGGCAGGCGACGCCGGTTCCTCCCGCCACCACAGTTGAACCAGGGGGTCATGTCCAGTTCCCTGGGCGTGCCGTGTCTCATCCCCGCTTTACGGAACGTGAAACTACCCAAGGATTTCTAAGGACCGCGCAAGGTACCCAACTACACGTCGGATCTGGCTCCGGAGGCATGGGTTGAGAGTTATGAGATGGCAATGGAGATGCTGGATGTGGATGATGCAGCATGCGCTAAGTATTTCACGATGATGCTCGGAGGCACGGCTCGTACCTGGTTGAAAGGTTTACCGCCTAACTCCATCGGATCTTGGGCCGAATTGCGGCGCCGGTTTATCAATAACTTTAAAGACACATGCAAACAACCAATGTCTGTTGTTGATTTAGCTACCTGCGTTCAAGGAGAGCAGGAGTCTACAAGCAGTTGGATGCGTCGAGTGTCGGAAATGTTGCACTCCTCCAATAGCATCAACCCAAGTACAACAGTGGTGACCTTGGAGGGCAATTGCCGGTTTGAACCCTTGCGGTTAAAGTTGGGACGGCTTAAACGTGATTGCAATGACACGGGGACGCTCATGGGCACTTTAGTAAATTATGGAGACTCTGATAACACCAAACATCCAGATACAGATGAAGACAAGTCAGGGAAGGCGAGCAAGAGCGGTAAACCGCCGCAGCCCAATCCAGCAAATCAAGGATACAACGGGAAGCGTAAAACGGATGGCAACTCAGATTTTGTGGCCAACACCAACGCTCAGGAGGATGGACAGCGCCGTAAGGGTAGACCGCATCCACGTAATGTGAGGCCACCAATTAATCTGGAACGCCAGTTGAATGTGCCTTTCCCAAAGCACAGCAGACCGGAAAAGCCAGCTACGCATCTCTGGAAAGATTGCTTTATTATGCAGGAATTCATGAATCGGACTAGGTATGATCACGGGCCCTCCGGTTGATCAGGCCCTAGATTCCAGGGTCTAGGTTATCAAGGTGGTGGATACGGTTCAGGATACCAAGGTAATAACAGCAACCACAACGGGCACAATCAGCATAACCAGCAGCATGGTCAGGGCGGATACAACAATCAGGGATATTAACAGCGTCAACAGCAGCAGCAATCCGAATATCAGAATAATCCGAAGGAGCCGAGCAGTGGGCAGTATCATGTCTTCACCACAAGCTTGTGCAAGCGGGATCAGAAAGTTCTGAAGAGGGCAGTGCATTCTGTTGAACCGGCGGTACCACGTTTCCTGCTTTGGTTCGAGCAACCCATTGTGTGGAGCAGAGAGGATCATCCACCCCGGGTTGATAATCTGGGTCAGTTGGCGCTAGTGGTGGCACCGCAGGTAGGTGGTTACAAGTTCACCAAGGTGCTTATGGACGGAGGCAGTAGCATCAACATTCTGTATTATGAGACATTCCGGCGTATGGGACTGACTGATAAGAAGCTTCGACAGTCCAATACAGTGTTTCATGGGGTGGTGCCCGGTAAATTGGCCTATCCAGTTGGCAAGATCGATCTGGAGGTTACCTTTGGAGATGAACACGACTCTAGGTCAGAGACCGTAACCTTTGAGGTGGTAAAGATCAAGAGACCATGCCACACCTTGTTTGGGCGGCCGGTTTACGCCAAATTCATGGCTAGGCCGTGTTATGTCTATCTATAGCTCAAGATGCCGGGCCATAAAGGAACTTTTACGGTTCATGGGAGTCGCAAGATTGCATTGGAATGCGAGGAAGGCAATGCAGCTTATGCTGAAGTGGTCTGTGCAACCGAGGAGTTGAAGTTTTATAAGGACAATGTTGATCTGGCAGATATGTCTCCGCTGGAGAAACCAACCACAGAGCATGATCCGGCTTTGAAGTTCAAATCGGCTGAAGAGACCAAACAGGTTGACTTTGTTCCTGGCGATTCATCCAAGCAGTTCACTATCAGTGCTAACCTAGATCCAAAATAGGAAAGCGCGCTCATCGAGTTCATCCGTGAGAACCGGGACATCTTTGCATGGAAGCCTTCTGATATGCCAGGTGTACCGAGGGAACTCGCTGAGCACAATCTCAATATTGATCCTAAGTAAAAACCGGTCAAGCAATATCTGCGCCGCTTCAATGAAGAGACGTGCAAGGCTATTGGAGAAGAAGTGGCTAGACTCTTAGCCGCAGGCTTTATAGTTGAGGTGTTTCATCCAAAGTGGTTGGCTAATCCGGTGCTAGTACTTAAGAAAAATGGCACTTGGAGAATGTGTGTTGATTACATAGATCTGAACAAGGCTTGCCCAACTAATCCTTTTGCACTCCCCCGTGTTGATCAAATTATTGATGCTACGGCAGGATGTGAACGGCTAAGTTTTTTGGATGCATACTCAGGTTATCATCAGATCAAGATGGCAGTTAAGGACCAGGAGAAGACAACCTTTATAACTCCCTTTGGAGCCTTATGCTATGTATCTATGCCATTTGGGCTCATGAGTGCCCAGGCGACCTACCAGCGTTGTGCGCAGAACTGCCTTCAGGGATAGATTGGGCAGAATGTTCACGCATATGTTGATGACATTGTGGCAATATCCATGAAGGAGGAGACACTGATAGCAGATTTTAGGGAAACTTTTGACAATCTCCGGGTCTACAAAATGATGCTTAATCAGGAGAAGTGCGTTTTTGGTGTTCCGGCAGGCAAGCTCCTGGGGTTCTTGGTATCAAACAGAGGAATCGAAGCTAATCCGGAGAAGATCAAGGCGATTACATCCCTAGCTAAACTGGCGTGCATCAACGATGTCCAACACGTGGCGGGCCGTATTGCAGCACTCAGCCGGTTTATCAGCCGTTTGGGGGAGAAGGCTATCCCGCTTTACCAGCTGATGAAAAAGACAGACCGCTTCGTCTGGAGTGATGTTGCTGATGCTGCGTTTGAGGACCTGAAGAGGCAACCGGCAGAGCCGCCGGTCCTTGCGGCCCCAGTCGACAACGAGCCGCTGTTGTTATACGTGGCTGCTATTGCTCGTCCAGTAAGCGTTGCTATTGTGGTGGAGCGCAAGGAGGCATGCAAAGAATATCCGGTTCAGCGGCCGGTTTACTACATCAGTGAGGTGCTCATCGAGTCAAAGCAGAGATATCCGCATTGGCAGAAGCTAGTGTATGGAGTCTTCATGGCAAACCGGAAGTTGAAGCACTATTTTCAGGGCCACCCAATCACCATTGTCAGTTCAGCTCCATTAGGGGATATAATCCAGAACAGAAAAGCTACGGGGCGGGTCGCAAAGTGGGCTATGGAAGTTAGCCCGCACGGATTAAAGTATGTGATCAGTACGGCGATAAAGTCCCAAGCACTGGTGGATTTCATCAATGATTGGAAAGAGTTGCAAGCGCCTGAGGAGAAGCCGGATCACACATATTGAACTATTCACTTTGACGGTTCAAGGCAATTGGAGGGCTTGGGGGCTGGAGTCGTGTTAACTTCCCCGCGAGGTGATAAGTTATGTTATGTCATCCGTTTAATGTTCCCCTGCACTAACAATGCTGCTGAGTATGAAGCTCTCCTCCATGGTCTGCGGATGGCCAAGGAAATGAACTTGAGCCGCGTTAAGTGCTTTGGCGATTCAGATCTGGTGGCACAACAAGTATCTGGCAAGTGGGACTCCAAGGATCCGCTCATGGCAGCATATCGACGAGAGGTGGACGCTGTCGCTGGACACTTCAAAGGTTATCAGGTGGATCATATAGACCGGCAAAAGAACGAAGCGGCCGATGCATTAAGCCGGCTAGGTTCTCGGCGTAAACCGGTTCCGCCTAATACCTTCTTGGACGAGTTGCATAATCTGTCGGTGCAGTTACCTTCAGAGGAGGACTTGGATGTTCCTGATCCGGAGGCGCAATTGGTCGCGGCACTTCATGTCATTCCGGATTGGACGCTTCCGTACCTAGCATACATGAACCGAGGTGAGTTACCAGAGGACGAAATATTGGCTCGGCAGATAATCCGGCGGTCTAAGTCCATGACTATTGTCAATGGAGAACTTCATCATCGCAGCATTTCTGGAGCATTTCAGCGATGTGTGTCACCAGAAGAAGGCTGTGATATTCTTAGAGAGATTCACAAAGGGGATTGTGGTCATCACGCCGTTTAAAAATCTTTGGTGGCTAAAACTTTTCATCATGGGTTCTACTGGTTAACAGCCCATGCTGACGCAGAGGACTTGGTCAGAAAATGTGATGCTTGCCAGAAATTTTCGCGGCGTGCTCATATACCGGCGCAGGAGTTGAGGATGATCCCAATTACTTGGCCGTTTGCGACCTGGGGGCTTGATATGGTTGGACCCTTCAAGAGATCCCAAGATAAGAAAACCCACCTTTTGGTGGCAATGGACATGTTTACCAAATGGGTTGAAGCGGAGCCTGTCAGTAAGTGTGATGCAGCAACAGCTGTTTAGTTCATCAAAAAGGTGATTTTCTGGTTTGGCTTTCCACACAGCATTATAACTGATAATGGCACCAATCTATCCAAGGGGGCTATGGAGGAGTTCCGTCAACGAGGGCACATCCTTCTGGATGTATCATCAGTAGCTCACCCTCAGTCTAATGGCCAAGCTGAAAGAGCCAATCAAGAGATCTTGAGAGGCATCAAACCCCGGCTTATGGTTCCTTTGCAGAGAACACCGGGTTGTTGGGTGGAGGAGTTGCCTTTTGTACTATGGAGCATCAACACTACACCTAACAGATCCACAGGGTACACGCCTTTCTTCATGATATATGGAGGTGAAGCGGTCCTCCCTAGTGATATCCGTCATGACTCACCGCGGGTGGCGGCTTACGTTGAAGCGGGTAATGAACAAGCAAGACAAGACGCGTTGGACCGGCTGGACGAGGAACGGGACATGACAGCAGCTCGATCGGCGATTTATCAGCAAGACCTACGCCGGTACCATAGTCGCCGGGTTAAAACCAGGACGTTTCAAGAAGGAGATTTGGTCCTCCGGCTCATTCAAGACCAAACAGACATGCACAAGTTGTCCCCACCTTGGGAGGGACCCTTTGTGGTCAGCAAGAACCTGCACAACGGATCATACTACCTCGTTGACGTTCGGGAAGATAAGGACTCACGTACGGCAAAGGAGGAGACCAAGCAGCCATGGAACATCGCTCTTCTTCGACCTTACTATACTTGAGCCATAGGCTCCACTTTATGTACAATGTATGTATTATGATCAAAATAATAAACCGGCACCCCCGGTAAACCGGGGTATCAGCCGTCTTTTTCATAAGAGTATCACATGGGGGCTTCTGCATGCAAGGGAGTTCCTATGGCCTCTTAAACCAACGCCATCGATAAATTGAGGTATCAGCCGTCTTTTTTGTTCATAAGGGTATCACATGGGGGCTGCCGTGGGCAAGGGAGTTTCCTATGGCCTCTTAAACCTGCGGCCACATCAAGACCATCATAAGAGCACAACTCTGGTTGCTTTGGCAATTTCCACATGATGATGAGGGGCAAAAGAGAGTTTGATGCCATAGCACAACTCAAACATAGGCCCCGACAAGCAATGCTCAAACGCTACCTGGGGGCTCCTGATGCAAGTCATCAGCGAGCTGAAAACTCTTGTAGTGAACACGGCTTGGAAGCTTGGTGTATAAACCTAAAACCCCTGATTAACCTGCCTGCATCAAGTAAGTCATGTCGCCCAGGTAAACCTGGTACAACCCGTCGAACGTACACACAAGTCAATCCTTATGGACCCTGAACTTGGTAACGTTAAATTGACGATCATCAAGTGATTACACAAGTCAAATCTTTACGAGATTTGAACATTGGTAGCATTTGACATTGATGATTTGGTTAAGGATTGCGGACCATCTTAACAGGCTTTGCTAAAATGGTTAATGACAGTAGCCTGGCAACGCATAAAAAGCCTCGAATTTGGAGCCTGGCAGCTCGTAAAAAGCCTCAACTACATGGTCTTATTTGCCCAAAAACTTTATTTTCTATTTTTTACGATTTTTCAAATCTTTATCTTCAAGGTCATTGGCTTATCAACCAAGTCCATTGATTCAAGGAGTGGATGGCTACAAAGTTGCCACTACATCTGTGTTTACAGAATTATAGTCTGGGTTATAAACACCAGCACTAAATTATAGCTAAACCGGAGTTCATCGTAACCCGGTTCGGCCTTCAAGGTGAGCCGACAAATAATCAAGGGAGTCATCAGCACTTACACCTTGGATCGTTCCTGTCGGATTAAGGTTTATTGAGGTACACTTAATCGTAGGTATGGTGTATACTTATATTTTTATGCACAGTTCAAAGTTATCAACTTAGATCATGTGCTGGTGCATTATGACCCGTCCGGCAATAAACCGCCAGGACACTTTGAGCATTGTTTTATGCAGCAACAGGTAGTATAAACCGTCAAAGCTTTGCAAGCAGGACATATTTCAGAAGCTGCCAAATCAAAGCAATATCACAAAAGATAGTGTGGGACAAAGACAGTATCTCAACTACCCTATTACAAGGCACTGAAAGGCCCAAAAGAATATCAGTTTTTCTCATAAGTACTCAACGCATAAAGATAAACCGGAGCTGGTTTATGATTCTGCTTCAGCTCGCCGTGAAGACTGAAGGTCAGCTTGTTCCGGGTCTTCGGCGACTTCTTCCAGCTGTTGGAGATCAGGGGTGCTCCAGTCAATCTTGGCAAGGGCTCGGAAATAAACTTCGTCATTTATAAGTTCTGACGGATCAACGTCAGGAGCGAAGGTGTGCTTACGGACGGGTGGAATAAGATTTTCAATGTCATAGGACGGACGCTCCACCCGTACGTTGTCCAAATCATAACCCGGATGATATATTGATAAGTCTGCTTCATCAGCAAGTTTACTGGCAAGAGGCCGCATATCCTTGGTTAAAGCACACAGATCATCACTGGAGAAGGCTGATCCGTCTTCCTTCATGCTTGGATAACCGTTCATTGCCTCAGCTGGATCAAAATCAGGAACCCACGCCTTGTCTCAGGTTAAAGCCATCAGAGAGCCGGCTCTTGCAGATGACTTTTTCACTTCAACAATACGAGCAGGCAGAATTGACAGCTTTTCTAAAGTACCTTGGATGGTGGTAGGAGCCGGTTTATTGTGCGAGATAGCACTGATTCCCCTCTGAGCGCCGGAATAAAGTTGCTCCACCAAAGTATATGCAGCTTTCAGCTTCTTTCGCACATCATCTCCAAGATGAATGATGCGCCTCCCTGCGTTGAAATTATAATGTGAAACCGGAGAAGTACATGATTTCAAGGATAAGCTTATGGTGAAAAATTTACCGAAGATGGGAGATGTCATATCATTTATTTGCTGCCTCAATCCGGACAGCTCCTCTGTCACCGGGTTAAGAGCAGCCTCAGCATCAATGGCTCTTTTTTCCAAAGCAGCCTTTTCCACCTCCCAAGCTCACCGCTCCGCTTCAAAATCCTTCTTTAGCTTCTCCATATTAGCTAAAGCAAGGGTAAGCTCCTCCTTGCCTTTAACCGAAGAAGTCTCTTGGAAGGTTAGGCTATCCCAGAGTTTAGTTATTTCAGAGGCCCTCCGGTTCAAGTCAGTCTGCCAAGGATAAAGTATATCAGATATTCATAAAGCAATTCAATCAAAGTCCCAAGCACATAACAAGTTATGCACTTGCACTTGGGGGCTAATGTGACATCATTCTAAACATAGGAAAAGTCCCAGTTCACACGCATGGAGTAAACCGTCCCTTGGGGGCTACACGTGCAAATCAAAGTTATTCTAGTGGATAAACTGAAGTCCCGGTTCACCCTTAAAGGCTAAACCGGCACTTGGGGGCTACGATGGACTAAAGGTACAGTTACAAGGCACAAGCGGAAATAAAAGACAAAGGAAAAGAAGTTACCTCATAGCGTTCCTTCATTAAGTTCACCAGACCGGTTTCATAGTCACGGCTGGTGTGTAGCCAGTTTAGGTAACCGAAATGAAGTTCCTGAGCATTAAGCTGCGCATAGCTGGACCGATCGGTGTTCCATTTGCCCTTATCGTTTTGGAGAAACTCCTCCTTGGCAGTGTGCTTGGCCAAAGCGACATGCTCTCCTGGGGTGGTAAAACCGGTCCCAGTAATCTCAACGTTGTCAGTTGAAGCAGTAGTTGGCCTGGAAGGATCAGCAGCAGCGGGATTGGCATGAATAGGACTATCAGGGGCCGGACTAGCCCGAGCAGGGCTAGTACGGACAGGGCTGGCCGGTTCAGCGGTATGCTCCATGGGGTCATCACCCAGAGCAGCAAGGTCTTCTCGATCCATAGGAGGAGGATCATCATGTGGAATTTCAACATTTTCTTCCAATGGGTTGGCAAGCTCAGGGTCGTCTGCCGGTCCAGAAGTGGTATTATCTACTGCCGGTTTACTCAATTTGGCCTTCTTGCTAGGCTTGGGCATACTGAGAAGATTAAAGGGATGATGAAAATCAGAAGTCAAAAATGAAAAGTTAAACCGGACAGAGTAAAAAACAGCTTACCCATGGACAGTCTTGAGCGCAGGGACTTGTGTGGCGGTTGATTCGCCGGAAGAAGAGAGAGGAGTTTCCTGATAATTCGGGTCAGACATGTTAAGAGGTTGACGAATAAGACCTGCGTTGGGATGAAGAGCAGTTGGAGTAAGTAAAACCTCGGAACGATGCATTCGAACCGGAGTGTGAGTCAGTCCGGTGGATTCAACCACATGGCCACTGTGGCGAGTGGTGCGGCGAGCTTCATGTTGTTGTTTCTTCTAAAGAAAGTTTGGATCGAGTTGAGCATAAGGATGAGAAAATTGAAACTTCCAGACTACCCGACAAACTTTGGGTGGCAATGGTTCTGAGTCATAGGAAAGAGAGATTACCTCAGCATCGCCCGCTTTACTACCTTCAGCCGGATCCTGGGAAAAGTCATTGTTAATAGAAATACAGACAAGGGAAAGATTAAAAAGTCATAAGAGCTAGGTGGTACCTCAGAGGCCGGATCATCTTCCTCCGCGTTTGAACCGGACGCCAAGGCAGGTTTCTTCTTGTGCTTCTTCACAGCCAGGGTCTTTTTGCGAGATGGCTTCGCCGGTTTGTCCTGGGTTTTCCTCTTCCAGAAGGGATCATTAGCATGTTTAAAGGGAATAAACGCACATTAAGCCAAGCAATATGGATGGATTAAAACAAAGTAATGGGACAGAAGAAATTCTTACCGATGGCGGTTTATTAGTCACGCAGAACGGTGCCAATCCGGTCTGACTGCACTCTTCTAGAGGTATGTTCAGCAATTTCTTGACAGATTCATTAACCTCAGTTTCTGATAGCACCAGATCTGTGTGGCGCAAGGGGTCCTTGGGGTTCCCAGTGTACTCACACATTAAACCGGAACGCCGGCTTAACGGGAGAATGCTCCAAGAGAGCCAGCAGCGGACGAAATCAACTCCTGTTAGTCCGTTGGCTACAAAGCCCTGAGCTTTGAAAGCTGAGGGGCATATTGAGCTCGCTCCTGGGCACTTAAGCGCTGAGGAAAAGGATGGCTCTCTAGAAGAAGGTGGGGGCGATAACCCGGCATTGGATTTTCCCCTTCTGGTGAAGTGTCAATACAGTAGAACCAAGTTTGATTCCATTCCTTGGGATGGCTGTGGAGAGTAGCGTGAGGAAAACTAACATCTTTCCTCTTCTGAATACTCATTCCGCCAAGTTCAGTATTTGGGCCGTCATGAAACCCAGTCCGACGGTTTAAATGGAAGAAGTCCCGGAATATCTCCACTATTGGCTCCTCCTGCAGATAGGTTTTGCAGAAGACTTGGAAGTTGCTAATATTTGATACTGAGTTGGGACCTATGTCTTGGGGATGGAGCTGAAAATTTGCCAACACGTCATGGAAAAACTTTGACCCAGGAGGGTTGAATCCGCAGGCCAAGTGATCAAAGAAGACAATAATTTCTCCTTCCTTGGGCTTTGAAGGACATTCTTTTCCAGGAGCCCTCCAGTGAAGGACATCCTTTGGACCTAAAGCGCCAATTGAGGCCATCTTTTCTAAATCGTCCTCGGTGATCCGGGATGGGACCCAGTTGCAAGCAACAAACTGCTTGGCCACGGAAGTCACCTTTTTCAAAAGGGAAGGCTGAAAATACAATAAAAATCCGGTTTATGATCTACAAAGATTTAAACCAGTATATTCTATGAAGGTATTGATCTAACTGGCGGTTTAAGCAGGGGCCTAATGGTATCTGCCGAATTAAACATCCAGAATAGTTATAAGTATGACGTCTACCGGATTGTGATGTTTGAAAGGGAAAGTTATACCGCCAAACACAGGCAGGTAAGGCGCAGATCTAAAGTATGGGGAAACAATTTTCACACAAGCAGCAATAAGATATGGATCTACAACATATGGAAAATTCAAAGTTAATTCAAAGTATATTCAGCGGATATAGTGAAGGTCTTTAGTAGATTCAGTCCAGACTAATCATATTGGAAAGGGCAGATTACAATGACGGAGCGGAGTCATGCTAACGGTAGTTGACCTAAAAGTTTGAAGATCTACGGCTAAACACTATCTATGGTGAAGAACCGCAAAGAACATGGGTTCATCTATGTACGCACAGGAAACCCTAGAACTGGATCTACGAGAAGGAAATCAGTGAACATACCTGAGGCAATGGAAGCGGACAGGCACTGGCGAATTTCTGGACGCGTTCAGGCTGATGCAACGGCCGGGCTCGACGGAGGCGCAGAACTCGGCGGACGGCGGCGGAGCTCGTGCGTCAGAGGACAGAGGAAGAAGAAGCAAGGGGGGAAAATAGATGCCCCTCGGCTCTATTTATATGCCGAAGGGATAAAACGGCAGGCGCGGGAATCGAGGAGCCCAAGAAGCGGATATGGATGATGATGTCGCCTCGATCTTCGGAGCTTTAATGAGTGAAGGTAAAAAACAGGTGCAAGTACTAAATGCATAAGATGGTGTCACGACGGTTTAAAGTGATTTGAGGAGATGACGTCATGCCGGTTTACAAAGCATTCTGAAGCAGCAGAAAGGAAGATCTGTACAAGACTTTGAAGATTGACATGAACAGGTTCAAATCAATCTGGGGCCTAATGTCAGGGATATTACTACCAAGTATAAACCGCCCAGGAGGGGCTGGTTTACGTTATCAAGATTATCTTATCAAAGGCCCAGTGGAACATGAAGTAGGAGATTTCAGCCCAAGAGGTTTAGAGCCCAAGTGTTACGGCCCATGATTTGTAAACCGTCATACTATGTACTTGGGATGTAAGATAGAAAGAGTAGAGACCGAGGCGGACACGTTTATGAGCCGGCCTCGGGACTCCGTAAACCGGACCGAACGTTACCACTTATATAAAGGGATGACCCGGTGACGGTTCAAGACAGAGAACAACTGATTGAGACACAGGCAAAGCGGATTCGCTCCCTGGTCATCGAAACCCTAGCAATGCACACCAAACTAGACGTAGGCTTTTACCTTCATCAAAGGGGCCGAACTAGTATAAAATCTCTGTGTCCTTGTCCGCTTTAACCCCTTTAAGCTAACCCATAGCGATGGCCTCACGACTAAGTCCTTTTGCTAGGACATCTGCCGTGCTAAATCCACGACAACAACCGTGAGGCCGACTCCTCCTAGAGGCGCCGCTGCGGCTTCGTGAAGAAGGAGGAGCCCGCGTCGCCATCGCCACCACGCCGGGCCCTCGTGCCACGCGCCTTCTCCATTGCGCCCACGTCTGCCGGTGAGCGCGACCGGCATTACATCCGTGCGGATGTGTGCCGCCGTTATTGGGAGACGAGGACGCCGCTCCCCTGGAGAGACATCCATCTCCCCAATAACTGGCATCTGTCCGCCGACCGGGTCCCTATCCCGCCGGTCCCGACGAGCGGTCGTGCGCGCGACGAGGAGATCGAGCGCCGCCGCCGCCTCCTGCCCGACGACCTCTTCTACGACCCCAGGTACGCCCCCGACTCCGGCCTCTGGGACACCTGGTTTCGTGACGAGCACGACACCAGGCGCGCGTCCTTCTTCGCTGGCACGTCGACGGGGCCGCGGCGGCCACGACTGGAGCGCGCGGCGCCTGCTCCCCTAGAGCACGAGCGTAGGCGTGTGGGCGGCATCACTCCCACGCCGTCGCCTTCGCCGTCTCCATAGACACCACCACCTCCTCGCATGACGGAGGAGGAGGAGGCCCGTCTCGTTGCGCGCGTCATGGAGGACACCATGAGCACGCACGACGAGCGCCAGTGGGAGGGCCTCGAGGAGATGATGGCCCGCTCCGCCACCGGCGAGGTCGCCATCCCCGAGCTAGAGATGGTGGCGAAGGAGGAGGTGGTGGAGGAGCCGCCAGTGGCCGCGTTCCTCCCGTCCCGGGTGGGCCAGGGGTGGGGCTGGTCGTGCACAGCAGAGGAGATGGCCGGAGCTGTGGGCGTGAACTGGCGCCCTACGCCGCCGCGGTCACCGGAGCGGGAGGCGTCGCCACAGGAGGAGGTGGTGCAGGCACCTCCTGTCATCCAGCCCGCCCCCGTCTACCACGCACCGCCGGCCCACCTCTGGACGCCGCCGGCCTATGTTGACCTGGTCAGCGACGATGACGACACTGGCGGCCAGTGAAGACGACGTCGTCCACGGCATCGACGGGCGAGGCCGGAGCGCGCGGGAGGCGGTTTTTTTTGTTTTATCTTAATTATGAACCAAGCCGTTTAAACTGGGTCGTTTTGTGGCCCTAACATATATATATATATATATATATAT
>LR738715.1:733702587-733807968 GCA_902687465.1 Secale cereale
GTGTGTGTGTGTGTGTGTGTGTGTGTGTGTTTTATGTTTTTTTAACTTAGTTTATTTATTTTTAGTCATTTCATTTAAGTTTTTACATTTTTTTAAATCACGTACACCTTGGACAGTTTTTGGGGTTCGGCCGCGCGTTGGGCGCACCCATGACCCATCGGACAAATGCGGACATGGGCCGACCCATCGACGCCCCAAAGGGACAAAATCCGGTGAAAACCGGACGTCCGTTTGGGGTCGCGCGGTGGAGTTGGCCTTAGGGTATCCTGGAATCTCTTTCTTTTGCTCCCTGCAAGGAATCAAAGCAAACCAGGTGGGGGCGTGTAAAGAACATGTAATGCTATTGCTCCAATACCTGTTGTTCTCGCTATGAAACTGTGTTTGCAAGTCTTGCTCCAGCAGTGTCTCTCCTTTTTATCCTTTCAGTATCTTTGCGCTCTACGCTGGCAGGCCCCAGTCCCAAGGTGGCGATGCCGTGGTCAAGGTTACGAGGTGAGCGGCCCGGGGTCCAGTAAGCGCTCCCGAGGCGCGATGCTCAAGAGACCCCCCTTGGCATGCAAGGAGCTTTCGCAGGCTAAAAAGGGAGGTGGCATCGCCGGAGCATGACTATGGAAACCAAACTTGTCGAGTGGTGGCGGCATGCCAGTCGGATGCATGACTTATTTGACAGTCCTGAGGTGATTCTCCACTTGGTGCGCCTGGCTCGCTCCCGATGCAGCGTGACTGAGATTTCGCGACATCCTACCCGCTTGCCATAGAGTTCTGCATTGGAAGGGCCTGACCCCGTGCATACCTCAGTCGCTGCTGGCTCGTCCGGATCGCCAGGACGATACCAGGGAGTGAGGGGCTATGTGGCCAGTTAGGCCCCTGAGACGCGATGCTCAGGGCCCCCCTTGACTTACGAACATCCCTCGGGAAGGAAAAGTTAGACTAGGCATTGGTATTCTGCATCGGTAGGGCCCGACCCCGCGCATACCTCAGCCACCGCTGGCTCGTCCGGATCGCCAGGATAAGACAAGGGAGTGAGGGGCTACGTGGCCAGTTTGGCCCCTGAGACGTGATGCTCAAGCGTCCCCTTGACGTACGAATAGACCATAGGGCCAGTGATCGTCTCTCGTATCCGGATAGGACTCGTGTATGCGTATAATAGCAGGTTTTAAGTTCGGGTGTAATCTTTTCTTCCTCTGCAAGATGGTCATGTACAAACCCTAGGGCCCTCCGGTGCATATATAAACTGGAGGGTTTAGTCCGTAGAAGCTGAACAACAATACCCGATTCATAGCAATCACCCTGATTAGACTTCTTGGGTTTAGCCATTACGATCTCGAGGTAGATGAACTCTTGTAATCATATTCATCAAGATCAATCAAGTAGGAGTTGGGTTTTACCTCGATCCCTTGTCTCCTATTACCATCGATCTACAGACGCATAGTTCGGGACCCCCTACCTGAGATCCGCTAGTTTTGACACCGACATTGGTGCTTTCATTGAGAGTTCCACTATGTCGTCGACCAAAGGACTGATGGATCGCTTCGTTAACAACAACGGCATCACCGCCGAGGAGACCTTCCCTCTCGGCTAGCTTTTTGGATCGATGGATCGCTTCGTTAACAACAACGGCACCACTATTTCCGTGTTGGGCGGCTTCACGCTCCGTGCCAACACAGAAGGCCACCTCGAGCAGGTTGAGGGCTACGCCCCTAGCCATCAGGTCAAGTTTGGAAGCTTGAACTACGTTGCTGATATCCGCGAAGACTTGATCTTCAACGAATTCGAGCCCACGGCAACCGCTCCCTACCACCACGATGAACAAGACATAAATCTGTCATCGGACCACATCTAGGGGATAGCACCTGTAACTGCTCTGGCCATAGATCCGGAGCAGATCGCATCACCCGAGGACGGGAAGCTCAACCCCACCACGGGAGCCCCAGACTCAGCAGTGCTGGAGCGACACACGGACCCAACCTTGAGTGGGATCTGTGTTACCGGAACTTCGGACTTGTCTCCGGCTCCAGGTTCCGAACCATGTGCATCTGCGTCCTTCGAGCTTGATCAGGCGCCTATCATTGAGTTCAGATCCGCAGATATCTTGTGGCACTCACCTTTAGGCGATGTGCTAAACTCATTAAAATCCCTCTCCTTAGCAGGGGACTCACAGCCGAATTATATCCGGTTTGAACTGGAGGCCAATGATGGAGAATTTCGCTTCCCACCCACCACTCACTTGGTTGCCATGGTCGAAGATTTAACCGATCTACTTGATTACCCTTCCAAAGACTTCGAATGGATGGACCTCGAAGCCAAAGTAGATCTAGACCAAAACCCTCCCATAATCGAGCGATGGACGGCTACGTCCTCATACGATGTATATATGGTGGACACACCTAAGGAGAAGGAGGACGATGATGACAATGATCCCAAAAAGGATAAGCCTGTCGATGAACCTCCCAAGCGTCGGCGTCAAAAGCGCTGATCTCGATCTCGTAAATGGAAAGACAACAACACTGTCACTGACGACGGTGATAACCCGGACCAAGCCGATGACCCCGCAGATACAACGATGAAGCAGGATGAGCGAGAGGACGGTGAACACAGTCCGGGACCGCTATGTGATCACAGCGATGAGGAAGACATCAATTATCAACCTGTCTCCAAAGACGATGTTAGCCGGGGCGACGACGAATTCATCATCCCAGAAGAAGCCTTAGAACAAGAGCGCTCCTATCGGAGGCTTATTGCCATCGCAAGGAGCCTGAAAAAGCAGCAGCAGCGGCTTAAAGCCGCACAAGACACGCTCAATGATAGATGGAACAAAGTGCTGGACGCTGAGGAAAAATATTGCTACAATCGCCCAACAAAGGGCTATCCTAAGCGGAAACTGCTGCCCGAATTCGACGACGAGGCTACTGCGCCTATAACGCCGAAGAACAATACTGTCGATAAGCCGGATCGACCACCTCGTGGACGGGACAGAGTGGCTAGCAACGACATACACAAGCCCGCAGCCCCTCCTCGTAAAGGAAAGGAGGCCGCGGCTCAGGGCCAGAAACACGATCTACGCGAGGACCTGAACAAAAAGGCTGGCAAGACCATAACCATCTACAGATCCAGGGACCGTGCTCCCGCACGGGACGACGGTTATCAAGCCAAATATGTCGGTCATATACCAGTTAGGAGCCAATACCGAACATCACAACCGTCGGACCTACGCCATGACATAGGAAAATACAGGTGTGTCGCACACCCTCTGTGCTTCACCCATGAGGTGCTAGATCAAAAATTTCTAGATGGATCCTGATGTCTGGATAGAATACTTTATTCTTCACATCCACATGGTTCGTGGAGATGATCTCCACGCCATCAAATACTTACCCCTCAAGCTTAAAGGACCAGCTCGGCACTGGCTGAACAACCTCCCAGAAAACTCCACTGGAAGTTGGGAAGAACTTGAGGATGCTTTTCGGGCCAATTTTCAAGGGACCTATGTCCGACACCCGGATTTTGATGATCTAAGTCACATGATCCAACATCCCAGGGAGTCAGCTCGTAAGCTTTGGAACCAGTTTCTCACTAAGAAAAACCAAATTGTCGACTGTCCGGACGCCGAAGCCTTAGTGGCCTTCAAGCACGGTGTTCGGGATGAATGGCTAGCTAGACACCTCTGCCAGGAAAAGCCGAGGACAATGGCAGCCCTAACTACACTCATGACCCGTTTTTGCACGGGCGAGGACAACTGGTTAGCTCGTAGCAGCACCAGCAACCCTGGCACATCCGAAGTCATGGATGGCAATGGAAAGCCACGATGTAACAAAAACAAATGTCGAAATAATGTTGTAAGCCTAGATGATACAGTGGTAAACGCCGGATTCAATGGCTCCAGACCTGGTAAACGGAAGCATTTAAAGGCAACAAAGATAGTCCATCTAGCATGGACAAAATATTAGACAGGCCCTGCCATATCCATGGCACCCCGGCTAAACCTACGAACCATACCAACCGTAGTTGTTGGATCTTCAAGCATGCCGGCAAGCTCAACGCTGAACACAAGGGAAAGATACCTCAGAGCGAAGACGAGGATGAAGCTCGCCAGCCAAACACAGGGGGACAGAAGAAATTTCCACCAAAGATCAAAACAATGAACATGATCTATGTCACTCATATCCCAAAGAGGGAGCGCAAGCGCGCACTCCGAGATGTCTATGCCGTTGAGTCTGTCGCCCCCAAATTCAACCCATGGTCGGCCTATCCGATCACCTTTGATCGCAGGGATCATCCGACTAGTATCGTCATGGGGGTTCGGCTGCCCTAGTGCTCGATCCAATAATCGATGGATACCATCTCACTCAAGTCCTTATGGACGGCGGCAACAGTCACAATCTGACATACCAGGACACTGTCCGCAATATGGGGATATACCCATCAAGAATCAAGCCAAGCAGCGCAACCTCTAAAGGAGTGACACCGGGCGTAGAAGCCAGCTGCACGGGCTCTTTAACATTGGAGGTCGTATTCGGCTCTCCCGATAACTTTGGAAGCGAAGAGATAAACTTCGACATAGTTGCGTTCCGAAGTGGCTATCATGCACTACTCGGAAGAATGGCCTTCGCACGCTTTAATGCAGTCCCGCATTATTCTTATTTAAAGCTCAAAATGCCTGGACCACATGGCGTCATCACGGTCAATGGAAATATGGAGCGCTCCGTCCGTACGGAGGAGTACACTGCGGCCCTAGCAGCCGAAGTCCAAAACGGCCTATTAAGCCGAACAGCTCATCGGTCGTTAAGACCGCGGACACAGCTAAACGTGTCCAGCATACGCCTCAGTGCGGCTGCTCAGATGAACCTTATCTCAATTAGCAGCTACGCCCCATCGACTGCCCCATAAGGTGGTAGCATACGTGCCTCGTGTACACAGTTATGCCCTTAAAATTCCTTGCGCGGCGCAGGGGGCACACTGCATACAAATAGTCCATAGTTCGGCTCGACCCTATTCGAACTCTAAAATTATGTTTCAAGGTTCATTAAATGAACCAACTTTTTTTACGGCCACACTGGTGCTACTTCTCGAGCTTGCGTTGTTTTCCCTCGAAGAGGAAAGGGTGATCCAGCACAGTAGCGTAAGTATTTCCCTAAGTTCTTGAGAACCAAGGTATCAATATAGTTGGATACCACGTGCGAGTCCCTCGCACCTGCACAAACAAATAAGAACCTTGCAGCCAACGCGATAAAAGGGGTTGTCAATCCCTTCTCAGTCAGTTATGAGAGTGAGATCTGATAGATATTATAAGATAATAGTTTTGGTATTTTTGGTATAGAGACTGAAAGTAAAGTAAAGCAAAGTAAATTAAATAGTTAATGGAAGATTAATATGATGAGAATAGACCCGGGGGGCATAGGTTTCACCAGTGGCTTCTCTCATGATAGCAGAATTCTATGGTGGGTGAACAAATTACTGTCGAGCAATTGATAGAAAAGCGCATAGTTATGAGAATATCTAGGCATGATCATTGTATATAGGCATCACGTCCGTAACAAGTAGACCGAAACTATTCTGCATATACTACTATTACTCCACACATCGACCGCTATCCAGCATGCATCTAGAGTATTAAGTTCATAAGAACAGAGTAACGCCTTAAGCAAGATGACATGATGTAGAGGGATAAACTCAAGCAATATGATATAAACCCCATATTTTTATCCTCGATGGCAACAATACTATACGTGCCTTTCTGCCCCTGTTGTCACTGGGAAAGGGCACCGCAAGATTGAACCCAAACCCAAGCACTTCTCCCATTGCAAGAACTATAGATCTAGTAGGCCAAACTAAACCAATAATTCGAAGAGACTTGCAAGGATATTACAATCATACATAAATGATTTCAGAAAATATTCCAATAGTGTTCAAATATAATCTTGATCATAAAGCAACAATTCATCGGATCTCGACAAAAACACCGTAAAAATATTACATCGAATAGATCTCCTCGAAGATCAAGGAGAACTTTGTATTGATATCCAAAGAGAGAGAAGAAGCCATCTAGCTAATAACTATGGACCCGCAGGTTTGTGGTAAACTAGTCACAACTCATCGGAGGGGCTATGGTGTTGATGCAGAAGCCCTCCGTGATTGATGCCCCCTCGGACGGAGCTCCGGAACAGGCCCCAAAATGGGATCTCATGGGTACAGAAGGTTACGGCGGTGGAATTAGGGTTTCGTGGTGCACCTCGATGGTTTCAAGGTACGTGAGTATATATAGGAGGAAAACGTACGTCGGTGGAGGAACGTTGGGCCCATGGGGGTGGGGGCCGCGCTTTCCCACCTGGGCGCGCCCAGCCCCCTCGTGGGCACCATGTTTCTACTCTGACTTGTACTCCAAGCCCCCGTGAAGATATTGTTCCAAAAACAATTATCTCGAAGGTTTCATACCGTTTGGACTCCGTTTGATATTCCTTTTGTACGAAACACTGAAATAGGCAAAAATACAACAATTTGCACTGGGCCTTGGGTTAGTAGGTTAGTCCCAAAAATAATGTAAATGTGTATAATAAAGCCCATTAAACATCCAAAACAGAATATATAATAGTATGGAACAATCAAAAATTATAGATACGTTGGAGACGTATCAAGCATCCCCAAGCTTAATTCCTGCTCGTCCTCAAGTAGGTAAATGATAAAAACAGAGTTTTTGATGTGGAATGCTAACCAACATAATTCTGAATGTAATTTTCTTTATTGTGGCATGAATTTTCAGGTCCGAATGAATCAAGACAAAAGTCTATATTGACATAAGAATAATAATACTTCAAGCATACTAATAAAGCAATTGTGTCAACATGGCCAAAGAAAGTTATCCCTACAAAATCATATAGTCTTGCTATGCTCTATTTTTATCACAAAAAATATTTAAATCATGCACAACCCCGGTTTCAGCGAAGTTTCATACTTCAATTCCTTCAAACCTTTCAACTTTCACGCAATACATGAGCGTGAGCCATGGATATAGCACTATGTGGAATAGAGTGGTGGTTGTGGAGAAGACAAAAGAGAAAGATAGTCTCACATTAACTAGGCGTATCGATGAGCTATGGAGATGCCCATCAATAGATAGCAATGTGAGTGAGTAGGGAGATGCCCATCCAACTTGCTTGCTCACAAAGACCTATGGCATTTGAGGAAGCTCATCATTGGAATATACAAGCCAAGTTTTATAATGAAAATTCCCACTAGTATATGAAAGTGACAAAACACGAGACTCTCTATCATGAAGATCATGGTGCTACTTTGAAGCACAAGTGTGGAAAAAGGATAGTAACATTGTCCCTTCTCTCTTTTGTCTCATGTCTTTCTTCTTTTTTTTTTCTTTTGGGCCTTTTCTCCTTTTTTTTCTTTTTTATGGCCTCTCTCTTTTTTTATTCATTTTCGTCTGGAGTCTCATCCCGACTTGTGGGGGAATCATAGACTCCATCATCCTTTCCTCACTGGGACAATGCTCTAATAATGATGACCATCACACTTTTATTTACTTACAACTCGAAGCTAGAACAAAATATGACTCTATGTGAATGACAATGATGAAGCGTGTCATATGAACGAAACGATGGAAAGTTGCATGGCAATATATCTCGGAATGGCTGTGGAAATGCCATGATAGGTAGGTATGGTGGCTGGTTTCAGGAAGGTATATGGTGGGTGTATGGTACCAGTGAAAGTTGTGCGGTACAAGAGAGGCTAGCAATGGCGGAAGGGTGAGAGTGCGTATAATCCATCTCAACATTTGTCATAAGGAACTCATATACTTATTGCAAAAATCTACGAGTTATCAAAACAAAGTATTCAACGGATGCTCCTAGGGGAAGGTTTGGTTGGAGTTAACCATCACGCGATCCCGACCTCCACACAAAGGATGACACTCAATAAATAAATCATGCTCCAACTTCATCACATAACGTTTCACCATACGTGCATGCTACGGGAATCACAAACATTAACACAAGTGTTTCTCAAATTCACAATTACTCCACCAGCATGACTCTAATATCACCATCCTCATATCTGAAAACAATCTTCAAGTATCAAACTTCTCATAATAATCAATGCATTTGTATGAAAGTTTTTACTATACCCATCTTGGATACCTATCATATTAGGACTAGTTTTATAACCAAAGCACATTACCATGCTGTTCTAAGAGACTCTCAAAAAAATATAAGTGAAGCATGAGAGATCAATAATTTCTACAAAATAAAACCGCCACCGTGCTCTAAAAGATACAGGTGAAGCACTAGAGCAAAACTATCTAGCTCAAAAGATATAAGTGAAGCACATAGAGTATTCTAATAAATTCCAATTCATTTGTATCTCTCTCAAAAGGTGTGTCCAGCAAGGATGATTGTGGTAAACTAAAAATCAAAGACTCAAATCATACATGATGCTCCAAGTGAAACACATATCACGTGGTGAATAAAAATATAGTCTCAAGTAAAGTTACCGATAAACGGAGACAAACGAGGGGATGCCTTGCCGGGGCATCCCCAATCTTAGGCTTTTGGCTGTCCTTGAATTTTACCTTGGGGTGCCTTGGGCATCCCCAAGCTTAGGCTCCCGCCACTCTTTGTTCCATAGTCCATCAAATCCTTACCCAGAAACTTGAAAACTTCACAACACAAAACTTAGCAGAAAATCTCATGAGCTCCGTTAGTATAAGAAATCAAACCACCACTCAAAGGTACTGTAACGAACTCATTCTTTGTTTATATTGGTTTTAAACCTACTATATTCAAACTTATCTATGATTCATACCCCCGGATACTACTCATAGATTCATCAAAATAAGCAAACAACACACGAAAAACAGAATCAACTAAAAAGCACTCTCCAGTAAAAAATGGTAGCTAATCTCGTGAGCGCTAAAGTTTCCGTTTTTTACGGCATGATCACATAAACTTCACACAAGTCTTCCCAAAGGTTCTACTTGGCACGAATAATAATTAAAACACAAAACCACATCTAAATAGAAGCTAGATGCAATATTTATTCCTAAACAGAAGCTAAAAGAAAGAAAAGAAAATTGGGTTGCCTCCTAACAAGCGCTATCGTTTAACACCCCTAGCTAGGCACGATACAAGAATTGGTCTAGGTATTGCCATCTTTGGTAGGCAATTCTTCGATTAAGAACTTATAATTCTTAGGAGTTTCTTCATTCCTATTAATAATCAAACTTCTAGGCAAGAAATCAAGAAAATCGTTTGTAGCAAAAGGTTCCCTTACGATAGTGAGAAAGTTGGGATGAACACTTATGGATTTGAGATCCGCAGTTTCCTTACCAGATGATTCACCCTTATTTTTAGGAACATAGATAAACTTGGCCAATTTAGTGATAGAGGGGTTTGAAGTATTTTTCTTGGAAGAAAAAACAGACCCTATATTAGTGATAATATCATCAAGTTTACCAATTCTAGTGGAATCTTGATCTATTCTCTCTTTAACTATGGGTTCTTTTTCTTTTAAAAAATCAGAATAACTCCTACTTTAGATCCATATTGGGTAATTTGGTTATGCATCTTTTTATCCAAACTCTTAACCAACTCCAAAGTGGCCACTTTATTTTCAATAATTTCTAGCCTTTGCATAACATGTTCTATAGTCAAAATAGTTCCATTAACCAGAAGAGGTGGTGGGCCAAACAATTATGTCATAGCATTATAAGAGTCAAAAGTATGGCTACCCAATAAATTCCCTCCGGTAATGGTATCAAGAATATATCTATTCCACAGAGTGATGCTGCTAGGCTTCTCGCCCCTCGTTGGTTACCCCAAGTGGAAGGTGTGAGACGTAGTGTTGCGGAAGTTTTTCCCTTGGCAAAGATACCAAGGATCGAATCCCCAGAGACTCCTAGGTTCAACAAGAAGGTGTCAGCTGCTACGGCGCCAGATATTAGCAATCAACGTGGACCTGCACACAGATACAAATAACTTTGCTCCCAACGAGTACAAAGAGGTTGTCAATCCCTCCGGCCTTGTAGTTCACAAAGGATTAAACGCAAGTGATAGTAGTGATAGATATAATTGCAATAGTAAATAATAGCGAAAAGTAAATAGCAGATGTGATCAATGATGGTAATATGGACCGGAGTCTCATGATGTTCACTAGTGATGTCTCTCTCCCAAAAGACGATAAAACAGCTATGTGAGGTAAACGAATTACAGCTGGGCAATTGACAGGACCATGTGCGCAAACCAATGCTGACTACATTGCAAGAAAGGTTGAGGTTCAAAGCATGGGCGGTACGCCAAAGTAAGTAGACCGAAATCCATCAATATCTACTACTAATCATCCACCTTGAGATATCTATCCAGAACATCTCGCTGGTATTAAGTTGCGAGTCCCACCCATAGTGTAAACTCAATGCAACAGACAACTGCATTAAAAGAACTTTGCGTAAAGTAAACAATCCTTGCACCCGCGGGCACAAGCACCGTTGTTTTCCCCCTTGTGGCAATAGCACATCCCCTAGACTCATGTTTCTGTCACTCAAACTAGTCATCGAGGGGCATGAACCCACAATCAAGCATACCGTTCCCTCTTGGCGTCACTACCAATTACTTGGCCAAAGCAATAAATAACAACGGAGAACATGCAAGAATTACTTACGAACATAAATATAAAAGAGGTAGATCAAATATATTACTCAAGCACAATCTGAACATAATCTCATAATCCATCGGATCCCAGCAAACTCATCATAGCAACATCATAAGTATTACATATGTGCCTCGATCATGTAGGTCAGCTCACGAGGACTAATTAGTGAAGCACAAGAACGGGAGGAGAACATCACATAGCTACTGGTCATGGACTCATGGTCCAAGGGAGACTACTCACAACTCATCCGGGAGGCGTCCATGGTGGTGGAGAGGCTCCCGATGGTGATCCTCCCCTCCGGCAGGGTGCCGGGAAGAGTTCTCCTGGTGCTCCCGATCTTGGAAGCGGCGGCGGCGGCGGAACAGATATGAGATCGCGAAAAAGAGTTCCTCCCTCAAGGGTTTCGGGAGACGCTTTAAATATATGCCAAAGGGGGGCATCGGAGGAGCCTCGGGGGGCCCAGGCGCCCCCTCGGCGCGGCCCAGGGGGGCGCCTCCAGGGCGCCTGGAGCCCTGGTGCCCCTCCCCCCCCCCGCCCCCGGCTGTCCTTCGGGCGCATGGTAGTTTCTGGAACGCTGATTTTTCATATAATTTTTCTGGATTTTTCCTGGCAGTTCTCCTAATGTGAAAACCTGAAATACAAAAACAGCCGAAAACAGAAACTGGCACTGGGGTGCAATGAGTTAATAGGTTAGTCCAAATATGATCAAAAGTGTATGGAAGTGTATAAATATCATAGCAATATCACCCAAAAGAGGCATGGAGCAAGCAGAAATTATAGATACGTTTTGGACGTATCAACATCCCCAAGCTTAATTCCTGCTCGTCCTCGAGTAGGTAAATGATAACAAGAATAATTTCTGTGGTGACATGCTATTGACCATATAGGACTTTTTCATAGTCATATGACAAAAGCTTACTGAGACAATGAATCTATAGTAATTAAGTTGCCTCATGAGAAAATCACAAAGGACTGAAAGTTTTACAATATGATATTGAAACATCAAATAGATTTGCAATGAACATGATGTGCAAATATGATAAAGTGATATCTAGCTTGCCCCCTTTAGTGAAGCAAAACATAAATGCAGGGGCACCTCCAAGGTTTAAGTGATTACTAGATACAATGATTTCAGAATAAACGATATCACAATCATGCAAAAGACAATGCTACTTTGGGACAATGCACATTACACTCAGAATGACAATCATGCTCTCAGCAGTTGGTGCTTTTAAAAGAAGGTGGAGACTCTCGAACCGTGGCTTTTGTTGGCAAGGTTGAAAACCCGTAGTCGGAAACAAAGACAAACATGTACCAGAGCTCTTGGTTTTAAAACAAAGGTAATAATTTATTTTAGATCATGCATGTTTCGTCAACGAATGCTAGCAGACAACTCAATCACTTTTCGAGATGGACAAGTTTCGAGGAACGGCTCCCGAATGAGGACGATCACATCCTCTTAATCTCCTTTGTTTATCACTGCCAAAGTTTTCTGATTTCTCATGAATAAAGCGTGAAGGAGGGTTTGTTTGTTATATTATCTTTTTGAGCCAGGAGCACTCAATGCCAGCTCCTTCTCGTATTATGGGTTTGCACATTATACATGCAATCCCGGGGTGAAGCTTGTCCAACTTAAAAAGGTCATGAATTAACCACTACTTCCTCATGAACTTACAACAGAGGCACAAAATAAGAATGCTTTTTCTTTGAATAATTTCGAGATGGCACATGCAAGTCTCCGTTAGGAATGGCAGGTAAATACCATGTAGGAAGGTATGGTGGACTCATCTGGCATAACTGGATTAAAGGATGTGGATGCACAAGCAGTCAGTCCGCTTAGTACAGGCGAAGGTTAGCAAAAGACTGGGAGCGACCAACTAAGAGAGCAATGACGGTCATAATCATGCAGAGCGACAAAGCAACATTGAATCAGGCATGGTAGTTATATCGCTACTCAGAAACAAAAGATCATCAAGGCTTGACAGACTATCTTTACAGTCTTAAATATGCGTGAGCATACGCCAAGTCAATCAAAATAAATTCTCGAAGGAAGATATTACTAAACCATACCACATCATAGGCAAACAAATCAAGTTGGTATTCCAATTACACATTGGGAACCCCCCAGTTATTTGAGACTAACCATAAGAAAACATGAACTACTAAGCGCCATCATGCACGTAGCATCTTTATCATAGACATATCAACCAATGCAACGGAAGCAAACTCTCTTAATAAGGTGAGCATGGTAATTAAAGAGAGTTCAAGCAACCAACTAAACAAAAGCTCTTTGAAAAGATAAGCATGAAAGCTAAGAGCTGAACATGATAGTAGCTATTAAAAGACAAAGAACACACACAACAAGGATAGAAATGAAAATTCTATGTTATGTTCTAGGTAGAAGTGGAGCGTGTTTCTCTCCCACATAAAGAAAGCTGAGTTCCAACTCGTTATGAAAAACTAAAGAAAACTAAAAGCAAGACGCTCCAAGCATAGCACATAACACATGAAGTGATTAAAATATAGTGGAACGAAAGACGAACTGATAATGCTGATGGAGAAGGGGATGCACGGGGGCATCCCCAAGCTTAGACGCTTGAGTCTCCTTGAATATTTCTTGGGGGTGCATGGGGGCATCCCCAAGCTTGAGCGCTTGACACTCCTGAATCTTTTTATCATCTTCCCTCGCACACTTGAAAACTCCCTTCATACATAACTCATCATAATCTGATTAGCGAGGTTAGTTCCCATAATAAAATAATTATACCTTGCTGGAAATAAAGATATTCTTGAAGGTCTACTGTTTCTCAAGATTGCCAAAAGGTTTTTGCAAAGAAAAAGCAAGCTCTTGGTTTGCAAAATGAAGGAAAAGCAAAACAGGACAGAATCTCTGAAAAACAGAAAAGCAGGTAGTAATTGATTTGTTCGGGGCACTTCTGCAACTCTAATCAAAAAACTCAGAACAGACGCACGAAAGACAATTATATAGAGCACGCTGTCAAAAAAATTCAGACCAAAAAGATGATCTGGTGATTTTATACGAATTTTTCTATCCAAGGACAGAATCTGTTTCCTGGACAGCACCTCACAACTTTTGAACTTTCTAGCAATCAGAGGCTACACTTGGCACAAAATTGAAAAGCAAAGATACAATGATGATGCTACAGTAGTAAACAACATCAAGACACAACAAAAGCAAAATAAATTTATTCATGTGGGCTGCCTCCCAAAAGCGCTTTCTTTTATGCCTGTAAGCTAGGCATAATGCATAGAGGAATCAATAACCATCGTAATAATCGGAGCTATAAATTGCTTCAAATGGTTCCTCAACAAGTTCATTCTTGTTCCTTCTAGGAAAGGGGTACACACCTTTTGCCTTTCCGCGCAAGCGGATTTGTCCCTTACCTATATCAATGAAGCCTTTAACTGCTCGGAGGAAGTCCCTTCCAAGCACTATATTTCCTTGGTTTGGCTCCATGATGAAGAAATCAATCATTGCAATCCCTTTAAGGAATTTAACTGGCATGTCTTTTATTCTTCCCTGGATTTCAGAAATATCTCCATTAGTGTGTTCATGATAAGATGGTAATCTATCCATGTTAAATTTTAAAGAATCATGAACAATTTTTGGCATAGTAGAAACCATAGATCGAATATCACAATAAGCAAGGAAGTCTTGATTAGAGATGCTAATCCTAACGAAAGGCTCCCAATCATTGTCTATTTCCAAAATGTCTTTCTTATTGGGTTTAGGTTTCTCTACCTTCATCAAGTCTAGAGCATCCATTCTCTTTTCAATAGTAGCAAGTATATCTATGACAGTATCAAAGTTATGATCATAAACAAAGTAACTAGATAGACCATGTATAATTTCAAGAGCTCTAGCTTCATCACACTCTAGGAAATCTCCTCGGCTATAATATCAAGAGAGTGTTTACACCATTTAAAAAGACCATGGTAAAAATTTCTAAGCACAATTTTTATAGGTATCCAAGGCATAATTCTCCTATGTGCATCAGAAATTCTGTCCCATGCCTTCTTCAAATTTTCTCCATCCCTTTGATGGAAATCTAGAACTTATGATTCCCTCAAAGCACCAAATCCTAACATGTTTAGCTAAACAGAAAGGACTACTAACAGGAAAGCAAAATAAATTTTTTTCATAATTTTTGATAAAGGATACTAAAGCAAAAACTGAAAGGTAAACTAACAAGACTAAAAGCAAAGGTAAAAGATAGCGTGCAACTCCCCTATCTTAAAGAGTGGAGTCCCCGGCAATGGCGCCAGAAAAACTCTTGCTAGGCTTCGCGCCCCTCGTTGGTTACCCCAAGTGGAAGGTGTGAGATGTAGTGTTGCGGAAGTTTTTCCCTTGGCAAAGATACCAAGGATCGAATCCCCAGAGACTCCTAGGTTCAACAAGAAGGTGTCAACTGCTACGGCGCCAGATATTAGCAATCAACGTGGACCTGCACACAGATACAAATAACTTTGCTCCCAACGAGTACAAAGAGGTTGTCAATCCCTCCGGCCTTGTAGTTCATAAAGGATTAAACGCAAGTGATAGTAGTGATAGATATAATTGCAATAGTAAATAATAGCGAAAAGTAAATAGCGGATGTGATCAATGATGGTAATATGGACCGGAGTCTCATGATGTTCACTAGTGATGTCTCTCTCCCAAAAGACGATAAAACAGCTATGTGAGGTAAACGAATTACAGCTGGGCAATTGACAGGACCATGTGCGCAAACCAATGCTAACTACATTGCAAGAAAGGTTGAGGTTCAAAGCATGGGCGGTACGCCAAAGTAAGTAGACCGAAATCCATCAATATCTACTACTAATCATCCACCTTGAGATATCTATCCAGAACATCTCGCTGGTATTAAGTTGCGAGTCCCACCCATAGTGTAAACTCAATGCAACAGACAACTGCATTAAAAGAACTTTGCGTAAAGTAAACAATCCTTGCACCCGCGGGCACAAGTACCGTTGTTTTCCCCCTTGTGGCAATAGCACATCCCCTAGACTCATGTTTCTGTCACTCAAACTAGTCATCGAGGGGCATGAACCCACAATCAAGCATAACGTTCCCTCTTGGAGTCACTACCTATTACTTGGCCAAAGTAATAAATAACAACGGAGAACACGCAAGAATTACTTACAAACATAAATATAAAAGAGGTAGATCAAATATATTACTCAAGAACAATCTGAACATAATCTCATAATCCATCGGTTCCAGCAAACTCATCATAGCAACAACATAAGGATTACATATGTACCTCGATCATGTAGGGCAGCTCACGAGGACTAATTAGTGAAGCACAAGAACGGGAGGAGAACATCACATAGCTACTAGTCATGGACTCATGGTCCAAGGGAGACTACTCACAACTCATCCGGGAGGCGTCCATGGTGGTGGAGAGGCTCCCGGTGGTGATCCTCCTCTCCGGCATGGTGCCGGGAAGAGTTCTCCTAGTGCTCCCGATCTTGGAAGCGGCGGCGGCTGCGGAACAGAGATGAGATCGCGAAAAAGAGTTCCTCCCTCAAGGGTTTCGGGAGACGCTTTAAATATATGCCAAAGGGGGGCATCGGAGGAGCCTCGAGGGGCCCAGGCGCCCCCCCCGGCACTGCCCAGGGGGGGCGCGCCGCCAGGGCGCCTGGAGCCCTGGTGGCCCCCCCGGCTGTCCTTCGGGCGCACGGTAGTTTCTGGAACGCTGATTTTTTATATAATTTTTCTGGATTTTTCCTGGCAGTTCTCGTAATGTGAAAACCTGAAATACAAAAACAGCCGAAAACAGAAACTGGCACTGGGGTGCACTGAGTTAATAGGTTAGTCCAAATATGATCAAAAGTGTATGGAAGTGTATAAATATCATAGCAATATCACCCAAAAGAGGCATGGAGCAAGCAGAAATTATAGATACGTTTTGGACGTATCACATGCCAACATAAAAATTGTGAAGAAGCATGGAAGTGGAAAGCTTCCTAGTTGATCTATTTTGAGCATTGCAAATTCTATACCAATCATCTTTTAGATTTTCTTCCTCCCTTTGTTTAAAATTAAGAACCTCACTCTTGGGAGTATTGATAATGATAGGCGTGCTAGACATGACGGCAAGGCAAAGCGATAAAACACACGGAAAAAGAAGGGCGAATAAAACATCAAGGGTGAAGTGGGGGAGAGGAAAACGAGAGGCAAATAATGTAGTGAGAGGGATAAGGGATTGTGATAGGTACTTGGTATATGACATTTGCGTAGATCTCCCCGGCAACGGCGCCAGAAATTCTTCTTGCTACTTCTCGAGCTTGCGTTGTAATCCCTCGAAGAGGAAAGGGTGATACCACACAGTAGCGTAAGTATTTCCCTGAGTTTTTGAGAATCAAAGTATCAATCCAGTAGGAGACCACGCGCGAGTCCCTCGCACCTGCACAAACAAATAAGAACCTCGCAGCCAACACGATAAAATGGTTGTCAATCCCTTCTCGGTCACTTACGAGAGTGAGTTCTGATAGATATGATAAGATAATATTTTTGGTATTTTTTTGGTATAGAGACAGAAAGTAAAGTAAAGCAAAGTAAAGTAAATAGTTGATGGAAGATTAATATGATGAGAATAGACCCGGGGGCCATAGGTTTCACTAGTGGCTTCTCTCATGATAGTAGAATTCTACTGTCGGGGGAAACTGTCCGCCACGAGCACCTATGGGACCGGAGCCCCTTGTCTGTGCGGTACGAGGGCGGAGGGAGCACAAAGAGCGGATCGAAGCAAACACGCGGGCAGTTTTACCCAGGTTCGGGCCGCGGTAGACGCGTAAAACCCTACTCCTGCTTAGTTGTGTATTGAGTTGGGGCGCTCGGGAGCTTCAAGAAGCAGCTACACCGTGCACGAGAGTGGTCTAGGTTTCGAACCCCCTCCACGTTGTGCATGGGCCTCCTTTTATAGTGCAAGGGGTCACCGACAGGTGTCAACGTAGGAGAAAGGGGTAAAAATGTAAAAGAGGTGGTAGTTGTAACAGTGCGGGAACAGTGGAGCTACAGTACAGAACAGTGGTCTATACCTACTTTAACAGTGGGGGACAAGGGCATTTAATGCCCGTCGCCGTCGACCCCAAAAGCTCCCGCCTTAGCGTCTCCGTCTGCCACGGCGATGGAGCCATCACCGTGGAGTGCCACCGTGTACCCCAGGCTGCACAGCCGTCCGCCACGCGTCCCTGGATAGGCCCCAGGGCGACGCGTGGGCCGATGAGCTGGAGCGCGGGCACACAGCGCAACCTTCCCGGCAAGCGCCTTGCCGGGGCCTCGATCTTGCCGGGCCCGGGAGTTTGCCGCTCCCCGGGCCCCTTGCCGGGGCGCATGTGGCGCCGAGGCGTTGTCATCTAATCTTCCTGGCAAGCTCCTCTTGCCAGGGTCTCGTGTTAATGGAGCGATCTTGAGCCTGGCACGGCCTTCCCGGCAAGCTCCTCTTGCCGGGGTCTTGGTCTTATGTCTTGTATACTTTGTTTTTGAATGGTTTAATAAGGAGCAGGAAGGTCTCCGGCGAGCCCGCAGTAAACCTTGCCGCGGGAAGCTGCAACTGCCCGTGCACAAGTTGGGGTACTGGGGTACCCCTACCTTAGTACACCGACAGGAGCCCCCGGGCCTGGGCCACACACGGTGCCGAGCGCTGTTGGGCCAGACCCAAAACAGTGCACGGGCACCCGCGGCCCGCGGCGCGCCGAATCCACTTCCATATCCGCCGCACCCCACGGTAACGGCACGCGTCGATTGCGGCGCCGTGGGATGGGACGTGCCCACGATCTCTTAATGGAAAGGGGGAAACGCCCCCCACTCCCCCATAAAAGCAGAGGTAGCGGGCGCGGTTCCCCTCCTTGCGCTCTCATTACGTCGTCTTCCTCCTGCAAAAGATTCCCTCTTGCGCTCCGCCTCCACATCTCCGCCGCCGCCGAGCTCTTCGTCCCCTTCCTTCCGCCGCGTCCGCCATGGCCCCGAAGACCGACAAGGCGAAGGCGGAGAAATCCAAGAAGGAGAAATCGGAGCAAGCGGCCAAGCTCATCGCTTACCGGAAGCGGCATGTCGTCTTCCCGCCGAAGCTCGGCGTGCGGGAACTCTGGAACAAGTACTACTTGTTCTGGTCCAAGAGAACCGACGCGCATCCCCGCACGCGAGCATACCCGGCCGCCGCCAAGGACAGCTATCCCGGCGGGTACCATTTCTTCGCTGCTTTCTTCCATTGTGGTCTCTATCCACCTTTCTCAAACTTCTTTTGCGACGTCATGAATACATATGGCTTCCATCTGCTTGACTTCACCCCCAACGCCATCCTCACCATGGCTGTTTTCGCACACATGTGCGAAAACTTCATAGGAGTCCACCCCAATGTAGCACTCTTTAGACACTTCTTCACTCCTAGAGCCGAGGCCGATGCCCCCCTCTCCGGAGGAATTTCTTGGGTCTTCCGTCTTAATAAGAAAGGTGCGTACTTGCCGGGGGAGCTCCGCGGCAAGTGGGAGGAATGGCGAGCGGAGTGGTGCTGGATTGTAGAAGACCAGCCGCAAGCCTTCACCGCGCCGCGCACAACGCCCATCGTGCGCGGCAGGGACTGGAGTGAGCTGGACTCGGACGACGTCAAGCTCAACATCGCCCTCGTCCGGATTCTTCGTCTTCGGTTGGCCAATCTGTCAGTTGCTGAGGTGGGCGCAGATTTCCTCCGCCGGCGCATCGCCCCCCTCCAAGACCGGAAGAGGCCGGCCTGGGAGTACGGCGGCCCGGCAGACATCATGAGGCTGCGCCCCGGGCTCAACTTCAACTTCACCACGCTGGAGCTGCGGGGAATGGTACGGGAACTCTTCAAGTACGACCCGACACACCCCGAGTGGTTCAGGACTCCCCGGGGGGTGGTGCCGCTCTGCAACAGCGCCGTCAGGGATCGGATCCTCGCCATGATGCCCATGTGCGACTCGCACGGCGTGGACCGTTCATGGCTTCCTCCGAAGCCCATCGACGTCCTCAACTTCTACGACAACCTCGAAGAGGTGGCGAAGAACAAGGAGGACCTCAAGCTGCACACGCGGGCCACCACCGACCAGGAGATCGCATACATTGCTTCTCGGGCTGAGGAGGCCGCCGCAGCCGCGGCGGCAGGAGTTTTCGGATATTCGCCGGAGGAGGCGGAGGTTGAGGACGCGTCCACCCAGGCGGAGGAGGCGGAGATCCGCAGGTTGCTGGATCTGCCTCCCGACGCGCTTGCCGGGGTTCCCTCGTTGAGGCACTCCGGGATCAGCGGGATCGCAACCGAGGCCGCGGCAATGGAGGGTACCGCCGGAGGGAGTAGAGGCGCCGCGAGAGGCGGAGGCGCCAAGGGAAAGAAGGCCGCAGCGCTGGACGCTGGGCCCAGCGAGCCGGCCGGGGTAGAGGAGGAGGAGGAGGAGGAGGCCGAGGACTCCGGCGGATCCACCGAATTGTACGCCGACGACCTCTCCTCGTCGGAGAGCTCCCCGCCCCTGGCAAGCCCGAGGCAGTCCCCGGCGAAGCGCCTCCGCAAGGCGGCGACGGGGGAAAGAGCGCAGGCGCCCCGGCAACAGCCACCTCGCCGGGCAGCTCCCCGGGGGAGCCAAGCCGCGCCAAGGTCGTCCGGCGCACCGGCCGCAGCGGAGGCGGCCCGTGCGCGGACCACAACTGAGGCGCCACGCAGGCCGGCAGCGAGCCGGCAGGGGTCTTCTCGGAGCGGAGCAGCGGCTCCGCCCGCTCCTCGGGCGCCGGCGACCACAGGGGCTGGGTCTTCGCAGCCCCCAGCCCCGGTGAACACCAAGCGCGCAAGGGAGCCTTCGTCTTCCGCTCCTCGCGCCGACGCGCCCACGGTGGAGTATGACTTCTCCGCCCTGAGCGAGGACGACGAGGAGGACCAAGAGTAAGGATTCGGGACCTCATATCTTCTTGATTTCTGTCTTGATTTTTCTGCTGATGCTGACTCTGTCTTCTGTTCTGATTTCAGGACCCTGGCCCATCGCGCAGCGAAGAAGGCCAAGGCGCCCGAGGCCGAGGTCGCGGAGGGCTCAGCAGCGGCGGCTGCAGGAGGCGTGCCGGAGCCGATCCTGCCGGACCCGAGCGCGGCTCCGAGGAGCAGCCCGCAGCGCAGCCCCCAGCGTAAGTCTGGGGTTCTCTCTTTTCGCTTGACGGGGTACGCCTGAGGCTTTGATTTTGTCTTCGTGTCTTGACTTTTCTTGTCTTGTTTTGTGCAGAGGAGGAGCCGCAGCGGGAAGAGCGCCCGGAGACCGTGGTCGAGGAGCCGCAGGCCCCGCCGTCCCCGCCAAGGCAAAATTCTCCGGCAAGGGAGAGCGCTCCGCCAAGGGCGGGTACTCCGCCGAGGCAGAGTACCCCGCCAAGGGCGAGCAGCCCGGCGAGGGCGGCCACTCCGCCAAGGCCGAGCTCCCCGGCGAGGGAGCCCGCCGCTGAGGACGTCCGCCAAGGTAAGCTTTGTGACTTGTCTTCTTGGCTTGTCTCTTTTTTGGATATTTGCTTGAGTCTTGAACTTCTTTTTCTTCTTCTTTTTAGATCTTCCTCCTCCTGTGCCCATGGAGACGGAGGTCATCGACCTTGAGGAGGAGGGCGCGCAGGGCGGCGGCGGCGATGCCCCTGTCGTCGAGGAGATAGCCGAGGCCGCCGAGCCGGCCGCGCAAGAGACTGCTCCGGCTGTGGACGCAGCGGCCGGGGAGGGGGACGGTGGTCGCACCGCCGACCCGGAGGCAGCGGGAGCATCGGATGCTGCACCGACCACCGGCCCCTCCGCCGGCGAGGAGCAGAGGTACTATCTCGAGGCCCCCAACGGCGTCTTCATCCAGATGCCATGGGGGTCTTCGTCGCGAGTTCCTGCGGAGGGCGAGGCATTCGACGGAGAAGTCCTCGCCTCCGCAGGCCTGAAGATCGTCCAGGCGCCTGGCGGGAGTGAGGGGCCCGAAGAGGAGCGGTTGCTCCACCAGCTCCTGGCCCTTTACCGGGCCAGGCAGGCGAAGCTCGCCTCCCGGGAGGCCCTTGCCGCCAAGGCCGCGGCGGAAATGGAGAAGCGTGCGGCGGAGCTCAGCGCCGCCAATCAGGCTGCCCTCCGCCAGGTGGCGGAGGAGCGTGAGCGTCTCGCCGGCGAGTACCAGGAGTGGGTACTCGAGAAGGCTGAAGCGGAAGAACAGCAGCGCCTCGCCGGAGTGGAGATGTCCCGGCGGGAAGGAGAGCTCGCGCAGCGGAAGGTCGAGCTGGACTCCCACGAAGAAGACCTTGCCGCTCGCGAGGCTGCCCTTGGCGGGGAGCTTAAGGAGGCGAAAGCCGCCGCGGTTGCCGCGGAAGACGCCAAGAAAGAGCTCGCCGCCAAGGTCGAACAGTTGGAGAAGGCGATGAAGGTGAGCGCCGAGAAGGTTGCCGCGCTCATCTTGGAGCGCGAGAAGGACGCTCACACAAACTCCGAGCTTCAGGTGAGTCTATCAAAGAGGGGCGACGAGCTGAAGGCCGCCAAGGACTCCATTGAGGACTTGGAGCTGAAGGTCACCACTCTGAAGGAATCGCTCGATGCTGCCCGGGCTCAGGAGACCAAGTTGAAGGATGAGCTCCGCAAGGAGCGGACCTTGGTGGAGAGCGTCAACAAGGCATCCGAGCTCTTCCGGCAGACTATTGAAGTGTGGACCGAAGAGCTCGTTTCTTCCGCGTCCAATATTGACCAGGAGCTGCTGGCGCTGAAGGTCGAACACCTCATCTACTCGCCGGACCCGGATCTCCCGCACAGCGCCAAGCTCAGCCTCTTCTTCAGAGGGGTCGCCCCGGCCCTTGCAGGTCTCCGGAACCGCATCCCCGCACAGCTGGCCGAGGAGTCGCGCCTGCTCTGCGCGGGAACTCTGGAGCGGGTGCTGACGAAGATCGTGTACCGCAACCCGGGAATCAACCTCACGAACGTTCTTCGCAGCTTGCCGGCTGATGCAGACACGGAGGCCTTGAAGGAGCAGGTCGGCCACATCATCGCCAAGGTGGCAAAGCTTGGCAGGAAGGAGGGCGACCGCGTAGACTAGGGCTCCATTTATCTTTATCTTTCTTGTTGCTGCATATTACGTCATGAACTTATTAGTCCATCGCGACAAGTTTATCCCTTGTAAGATATTTGCTTTACTTCGATCAATCAGTGCAATGTTATCTTCCTTGTCTCAATCTTTGACTTTGTATGTTTTTTTACCCTACGCTTCCGGGGAGCTTGCCGGCAAAGGGGCCTTTGCCGCGAGCGCTGAGTGCTGGACTCTAAGCAGCCTGCTGGCCAAGGTCCTCGCCGGCAAGCAACCTTGCCGCAGCTAGCCGCGACGCACTTAGCTTGATGAGCGTACTCGAAAACGAAACAAGGGCGCGACACTTGTCGCAGCTCACTTAAATCGTTGAGTGAACTCGAAAACAAGATAAGGGCGCGGCAAGCTACGGGTAGGTTCCTCCGCGCACAGGTTTTCCATACAAAATGTGATCGTTCAAGGAAGACAACCAAAATTTAAAATTTGAACTGGTCAAATTCTAACAACTTATCTTTCATATGTTGCTTGCTTATGTTGCTTGCTTTCCGGTAAGGCTTCTCTTTCTTGAACAGCACTTGGTTCCTCCTCCACCTCCTTCCCCCCCGGCAAACTTGTGCGCGAGGAACGTTCCTTCTGCTTAAGAGGAAAGAAAAGGGAGAGGGAAACAAGCATGTGGTCTTTCGGCGTGGTAATGCTTACCGTATACTTGAGTGTTGCACCAAACGCCAAACAGAACATGCAAATAGCGAAGAAAAGCACGCAAAAGGCGATCGATGCGAGAAACACAAAAACTTTACTGATGCACGGGGTCTGCGCCCGGCTCTGTACAAAGGGTTACATGCAACAGCGGCAAAGCTTGTACAAAAGGTGGTTGCCGGAGCGGATCACGGCAACCGCGCCTTAGGGGTGAAACTTGCGAAGATGCTCTATGTTCCAGGAGTTGCTCACCGGTAAGCCTTCTTCGGTCTCGAGGCGGACAGCGCTGGGCCTCGTAACTTGTCTCACCCGATAAGGGCCTTCCCACTTCGGCGTCAACTTGTTGGAATTCTTGGCGGACTGAACACGCCGAAGAACAAGGTCGCCTTCCTCGAGACTCCTGGCCTTGACTTTGCGGCTATGGTAGCGGCGCAAAGCTTGCTGGTATCGAGCAGCTCGTACAGCAGCCTGGAGACGTCCCTCCTCAAGGAGCAATGCGTCATCTTGCCGCAGTTGCTCTTGCTCGAGCTCATCATAAGCGAGCACTCGAGGAGATCCGTATACGAGTTCCGTGGGGAGAACTGCCTCCGCTCCATAGACTAGAGCAAAAGGTGTCTGTCCGGTGGCTCGACTTGGTGTCGTTCTGATTGACCAAAGAGCCGCCGGGAGCTCCTCTATCCAATTTCTTCCGCACTTGCGCAGCCTGTCAAAGGTCCTTGTCTTGAGTCCGCGCAGCACTTCAGCATTTGCCCTCTCCGCTTGACCGTTGCTCCTCGGGTGAGCAACAGAAGCGAAACAGACCTTGGCGCCAAGGTCTTGGACGTACTGCATGAAGGTGCGACTAGTGAATTGCGTACCGTTGTCGGTGATGATCCTGTTAGGGATCCCGAAACGGCAAACAATCGACCTGAAGAACCTGACTGCTGACTGTGCTGTCACCTTCCTCACTGGCTCCACTTCTGGCCACTTTGTGAACTTGTCGATTGCAACGTACAAGTACTCAAAGCCCCCGACAGCGCGAGGGAAAGGGCCGAGGATATCGAGCCCCCAGACCGAGAAGGGCCATGACAAAGGGATTGTTTGGAGAGCTTGAGCTGGCTGATGGATTTGCTTCGCATGGAACTGGCACGCTTCACACTTGGTTACTAGTGCAGTTGCATCTTGGAGGGCTTCTTGCCAAAAGAAACCTTGCCGGAAAGCTTTCCCGGCAAGCGCCCTTGCGCCAATGTGGTGGCCGCATATGCCTCCGTGTATTTCCGCCAACAGCTTCTGTCCATCTTCTCTGGAGATGCACTTCAACCTGACACCGTTGAGTCTTCTTCTGTACAGCTCGTTATCCACGAACTGATACATACTTGACTGCCTGGTTATCTTCTCTATCTCTTGAGGATCGTCGGGAAGTTCTCCAGTTTGCAAAAAACGGACGATCTGCTGCGCCCATGCCGGAGCCCGAGGCTCGACGACAAGGACTAAAGGCTCGAGGGCCGCTGCGGGAACCTCAGCTTCTACGGCAAGGACCTCTGGTTCTGCCGGAGCTGACGGTCCCCCGGCAAGCTCGCCGGGGCGAGGCTTGCCGGGAACGCTTGCTTCAACTGTACAAGCCCGAGGACTTGCAGGAGCAAACTGTTCCTCAGCGTTCTGGTTGTTGATCTTGGGGACCTTGGCAGCGGTTTCAGGAAGATCCGCCGGCAAGTAGTCGCCGGAGACCAACTTTCTCTTCTTGGACTGCCCAGTTGATGGTGTAACGGATGGCTGAGTCAGCTTGAGCAAGAAGGTCCCTGGTTCCACAGGTAACTTCATCGCGGCGCACTTTGAAAGGCCATCTGCGATTTCATTTTGAGCTCTCGGGACGTGCTCCATCTGCAAACCTTCAAAGTGCTCTTCAAGCTTTCTCACTTCATCAACATAAGCCTCCATCAAAGGGCTCTGATAGCTCTTATTAACTTGTCGGACCACCAACTAAGAATCGCCCCGCACAATCAGCTTTCTGATCCCAAGTTCGGCCGCAATCCTGAGGCCGGCAAGCAAGCCTTCATATTCTGCGGTGTTGTTTGTCGCTTGCTCCCTGGGAAAGTGCATCTGGATAACATATTTGAGGTGCTCTCCGGTGGGCGCGATGAGTACCAAGCCGGCACCGGCGCCTTGCAGCGAGAAGGCACCGTCAAAATACATTACCCATTCACTTGTCGCTTCTTGCACAGGTGCACTTGTTTCTTGAACTTCATCTTCTGGCGTTGGGGTCCACTCAGCAATGAATTCTGCCAAAGCTCGGCTCTGTATGGTTGAAGTACTTTCAAACTTGAGTCCAAAGCTCGACAGCTCTAGTGCCCACTCGACGATCCTGCCTGTTGCTTCTGGGTTGTGCAGTATCCTCTTCAGCGGAAAGCGAGTGACCACTGTTATCTCATGGGCTTGGAAGTAATGGCGCAGCTTTCTCGAGGCCATGAGGAGGCCGAAAAGCAATTTTTGAACACCAGAGTACCTTGATCTAGCCCCCTGGAGAAGGGAACTTACAAAATACACTGGGCGCTGCACCATCTTCTTCCGCACCTCTCCTTGCTCCTGCGCAGAGTCATCCTTGTCGGGGCCAGAGCTTGTCGGGACAGCCCCCTGCTTGTCGCTGGATTCGCTTGCCGGTGATGCTGACTCCTTGTCGGACTCCCTCTCTGCTACTAACGCAGCACTAACCACTTGGTTGGTTGCCGCTAAGTATAGCAACAACTTTTCCTGTGGTCTAGGTGCGACAAGTATAGGAGTGGAGGACAGGTACCGTTTCAAATCCTGCAACGCCGCCTCCGCTTCCGGAGTCCACCTCATGGGACCTGCCTTCTTCAAGATTTTGAAGAAAGGTAGGGCGCGTTCTGCAGACTTTGAAATGAACCTACTGAGGGCAGCAACACAACCTGCAAGCCTTCTGACATCCTTGACGCGCTTCGGGCTTCTATCTGCTCAATGGCTTTAATCTTGTCGGGGTTGGCTTCAATCCCCCTCTGCGATACAAAGAACCCGAGAAGCTTGCCGGAGGGAACTCCAAAGACGCACTTCTCGGGGTTCAACTTGAGCTGTATCCTGCGCAGGTTCTGAAATGTTTCTTCTAGATCTTGGACCAAGGTTTCCTTGCTCTTGCTCTTCACCACGATGTCATCCATGTAAGCTTCTACATTCCTGTGGATCTGTGGCTCAAAAGCAGTGTACACTACCCTTGCAAAGGTTGAGCCTGCATTCTTCAATCCAAATGGCATGCGGATAAAGCAATAAGTGCCGCATGGAGTGATAAATGCAGTCTTCTCTTCATCCTCCTTGGCCATGAAAATCTGATGATAGCCTGAGTATGCATCAAGAAAGCAGAGTAGCTCACATCCGGCAGTGGAGTCAACGATCTGGTCAATGCGCGGCAAAGGGAATGGATCCTTAGGACATGCTTTATTCACATCGGTGAAGTCTATACACAGTCTCCACTTCCCGTTGGCCTTGCGCACGACGACTGGGTTTGCCAACCACGTCGGATGGATCACACCTCTAACTAGACCTGCTGCCTCTAGTTTCTTGATCTCCTCATTGATGAACTCTTGGCGCTCCACGGCTTGCTTCCTCACTTTCTGCTTGATGGGCCGCGCATGAGGACAGACAGCAAGCTTGTGCTCAATCACCTTCCTGGGAACGCCGGGGATGTCGGATGGTTGCCAGGCAAACACATCGACATTCGCCCGTTGGAAGGCAACGAGCGCGCTTTCCTATTTGCTGTCAAGGGTGGCACTGATGGTGAAGGTACCACCAGTGCCGTCCTCCCTTGCGGACACCTTCTTGGTTGCCGGAGGAGCGGCCATTCCTTGCTTGCTCTTGCCGGTGGAGCTCGATGGAACGTCCTCGACGGCAGCGCAGCACTCCGAGGAGGTGCGGTTGCCGGAGTGGGTCCCAGAGCACTTGCCGGACTTGGTCTTGGTCTTCTTCCCCCCGGGAGCTTCAGCGGCAAGAGTATCCTTCTCGGCCGCAGCTGCCGCGTCCTGGTAAATCTTGTCGGCGCAGATAAGCGCATCCTTCTTGTCGCTGTGGACAGTGATGACGCTTATCGGCCCCGGCATCTTCAGCACGTTGTAGGCATAGTGGGAAGCTGCCATGAACTTGGCGAGGGCAGGACGGCCAAGTATTCCATTGTAGGGCAATGGAATATCGGCAACGTCAAAAGTGATGCGCTCAGTCCTGAAGTTGAGCTCCCCGCCAAAGGTCACTGGCAGAGTGATCTTTCCCTTGGGCTTGCTCCTTCCCGGGTTGATTCCTTGGAATGAACCGGTCTCTTCGAGCTCGCCGTCTTGAATCTGGAGCTTCTTGATCACAGCAGAGGAGATCAAGTTCAGGCCGGCCCCGCCGTCAACCAACATTTTGGTGACCTTGAGGTTGCGGATGGTGGGAGAAACCAGCATCGGCAAGCACCCGACCGCGGTGGTGCGGTCAGGGTGATCCTCAAGATCAAAAACGATGGGCGTGCTGGACCATTTGAGGAGCCTGCGCGACTCCACGGGCGGCTCCGCTGCGTTTACCTCACGCACCCACTGCTTGAGTTGGCGGTGAGAGGTATGCAGGGAGGCGCCACCGTCGACGCACAGGACCTCCGTGGCCTTCTGGAACTCCTGCTCGCTGTTCTCGTCGTCCTCCATGTCTTCATCGTCGTCTTCGTCGTTGTCGCGGCCCCGGGGAGGTCGATCCCCTTGCCGCTGCTTAGCCTTGCCGCGGCGTCCTCCCCGGCCGTTGAACGGCCGCTTCTTGCTGGGCTCTTCCCCGCCACCTTGGGCCTTCTCCTTGTCGCGCCTCTCGTACTCAGCTTTCTGCTGCTCGACGAGGTACTCGACGCGCTTGCAGTTGGAGAGATCGTGACCCTTGGTGCGGTGAATCTTACAGTATTGCTTGTCGGAGCTACCCGGCTTGTCGGCCGCCGCCGCCGGGGCAGGCTCCTTGCCGGAGCCGCCAGCCTGCGCTTGCTTGGCGGGGGCCTCCTCGCCGGACTTCTCGACGGCAAGCACCTCCTTCTTGCCCTTCTTTCTGTTGTTCCGCCGCCGGCTCTTCTTTGCCGGGGCGGTGTCGTCGCTGTCGCTTCCTCCTGCGCCAGCATCCTCCCCGGGGAGTTTCCTCCCCTCTTCTGCGCGTGCACACTTGTCAGCAAGAGCGTAGAGCTCGCTGACGTCCCTAATCTTGGTCATCGCCATTTCCTCACGCATGCGGCGGTTACGCACGTTCTGATGGAACGCGCTGATAACCGCGGCAGGGTGAACGTCAGGGATGTTGTGCTGCACCCGGCTGAAGCGTTGGATATACTTGCGCAGGGGCTCGCCTTCCTTCTGGGCCAAGATATGGAGATCGCTCTCCTGGCCATGGGGTTTGTGGCCGCCGGTGAAGGCGCCAACAAACTGATGGCAGAGGTCGGCCCAAGAAGAGATAGAGCCTTCCGGCAGGTGCATGAGCCACGAACGGACGTTCGGCTTCAGCACGAGCGGGAAGTAGTTGGCTAGGATCTTCTCGTCGCGCCCCCCGGCAGCTTGCACTGCGATGGTGTAGACGCTGAGGAATTCCGAGGGGTGCGTCTTGCCGTCGTACTTCTCCGGTACGTCAGGCTTGAAGTTCTTCATGCTGGGCCACTGGACGCGCCGCAGCTCGCGGGTGAACGCAGGGCAGCCTGCCGCGTACGGCAAGTCGCCTGGCTCACCGGGCGCGTGCGCGTCGACGGTGTTTCCAGCTCTCTTGTCGGATTGTCGCCGAGCTTCTCGGCGGCGCTCGATCGTGGTCCGAGCGTCTTCATCTCGCCGGTCGTCGAGGACCTGGCGCTGGTCCTGACGGGCCCGCGGGTCCGACGAGGCTGTGGAGCCGTCGTCGGGGTTGTTCCGGCGGGGCGACGTCTTCTGCTTCTGCGGCGGGGAGTGCACGCTTGTCGCACCCCCAGCAGTCTTGTCGCCGATAGCCTTCGTTTTCTCAGCTTGCCGCGGCCGTGAGGTCGACGGCTGCTGTGGAGAATCATTGTTGGCGAAGTCTATCAGGCTTCGGATAGTGGCCCTCCATTCTTCGGCCTTGTCGGCCGCTGGAGGAAAGTCGAGGAGCAGTTGCGCCCTCGCGAGCGCTTCTGCTGGAGTGGAGGGGAACGCGGGCGAGCGGTGCGAGGAGCGGGATACGCTCGGACTTCTAACAACGTTAGAAGGAGCGGGGTCCCGCGCCGGCGCCTTCGCTTTGCTTGTGCCCGGACGGGGGTCCGGGGCGTCCCGCGAGCCTCCAGTTTGGCCTTGCCCCAGCAGGCGGATACCACCTCCTGTGGTATGGCGCTGCTGGGTCGTCGTGTGCTGGGATGGACGCGGCGCGTCCACGGAGACCGAAGTTCGGTCGTCCGTCCTGTTCTTGGATCTGGTGGCGCCGTGAGTGTCCTCACCGGCGGCCACCCTTCCGACGGCATCTCCCCCGCCCACCGTTGGCTCTGGTGGCGGCGGGTGAGACGCAGACGGGCCTCCGACCTCCGAAGCCTTCTTCTTCGGGGCCATGGAGTTGTCGCTGATGAAGTTGCTGATGAAGCTGGAGAGGTTGATGAAGAATGCGCCCGCGTGAACGCCGGATCAGGTTCGCACAACCACGACGCCCCCTACCTGGCGCGCCAAAGATGTCGGGGGAAACTGTCCGCCACGAGCACCTATGGGACCGGAGCCCCTTGTCTGTGCGGTACGAGGGCGGAGGGAGCACAAAGAGCGGATCGAAGCAAACACGCGGGCAGTTTTACCCAGGTTCGGGCCGCGGTAGACGCGTAAAACCCTACTCCTGCTTAGTTGTGTATTGAGTTGGGGCGCTCGGGAGCTTGAAGAAGCAGCTACACCGTGCGCGAGAGTGGTCTAGGTTTCGAACCCCCTCCACGTTGTGCATGGGCCTCCTTTTATAGTGCAAGGGGTCACCGACAGGTGTCAACGTAGGAGAAAGGGGTAAAAATGTAAAAGAGGTGGTAGTTGTAACAGTGCGGGAACAGTGGAGCTACAGTACAGAACAGTGGTCTATACCTACTTTAACAGTGGGGGACAAGGGCATTTAATGCCCGTCGCCGTCGACCCCAAAAGCTCCCGCCTTAGCGTCTCCGTCTGCCACGGCGATGGAGCCATCACCGTGGAGTGCCACCGTGTACCCCAGGCTGCACAGCCGTCCGCCACGCGTCCCTGGATAGGCCCCAGGGCGACGCGTGGGCCGATGAGCTGGAGCGCGGGCACACAGCGCAACCTTCCCGGCAAGCGCCTTGCCGGGGCCTCGATCTTGCCGGGCCCGGGAGTTTGCCGCTCCCCGGGCCCCTTGCCGGGGCGCATGTGGCGCCGAGGCGTTGTCATCTAATCTTCCTGGCAAGCTCGTCTTGCCAGGGTCTCGTGTTAATGGAGCGATCTTGAGCCTGGCACGGCCTTCCCGGCAAGCTCCTCTTGCCAGGGTCTTGGTCTTATGTCTTGTATACTTTGTTTTTGAATGGTTTAATAAGGAGCAGGAAGGTCTCCGGCGAGCCCGCAGTAAACCTTGCCGCGGGAAGCTGCAACTGCCCGTGCACAAGTTGGGGTACTGGGGTACCCCTACCTTAGTACACCGACATCTACGGTGGGTGAACAAATTACTGTCGAGCAATTGATAGAAAAGTGCATAGTTATGAGAATATCTAGGCATGATCATTGTATATAGGCATCACATCCGTAACAAGTTGACCAAAACGATTCTGCATCTACTACTATTACTCCACACATCGACCGCTATCCAGCATGCATCTAGAGTATTAAGTTCATAAGAACAGAGTAACACCTTAAGCAAGATGACATGATGTAGAGGGATAAACTCAAGCAATATGATATAAACCCCATCCTTTTATCCCTGACGACAGCAATACTATACATGCCTTGCTGCCCCTGCTGTCACTGGGAAAGGACAGCGCAAGATTGAACCCGAAGCCAAGCACTTCTCCCATTGCCAGAACTATAGATCTAGTAGGCCAGAACAAACAAATAATTTGAAGAGACTTGCAAGGATATTATAATCATACATAAAAGATTTCAGAAAAGAATCCAATATTGTTCAAAGATGATCTTGATCATAAGCCCACAATTCATCGGATCTTGACAAACACACCGCAAAAAGATTACATCGAATAGTTCTCCTTGAAGATTGAGGAGAACTTTGTATTGAGATCCAAAGAGAGAGAAGAAGCCATCTAGCTAATAACTATGGACCCGAAGGTCTATGGTAAACTACTCACAACTCATCGGAGGGGCTATGGTGTTGATGAAGAAGCCCTTCGTGATCGATGCCCCCTCCGGCGAAGCTCCAAAACAGGCCTCAAGATGGGATCTCACGGGTACAGAGGGTTACAGCGGTGGAATTAGGGTTTCGTGGTGCTCCTTGATGGTTTCAGGGTACGTGAGTATATATAGAAGGGAAAAGTACGTCGGTGGAGCAACGTGGGGCCCACGAGGGTGGCGGGCTTCATGTTTCTTCTCTCGCTTGTAATCCAAGTCTCCCGTGAAGATATTGTTCAAAAAACGATTCTCCCGAAGGTTTCATTCCGTTTGATATTCCTTTTCTGCGAAACACTGAAATAGGCAGAAAAACTGTAATTTGCACCGGGCCTTCGGTTAGTAGGTTAGTCCAAATTTTTCTATAAAAGTGTATAATAAAGCCCATTAAACATCCAAAACAGAATATATAATAGCATGGAACAATCAAAAATTATAGATACGTTGGAGACGTATCAACCGGTTCTTTTTTCCAGGTTTTTTTTTATAGATGGCCATCACACTTCCCCCTTCAAGGACACATCAAAAAGAAGAAAATGGCGCTGACGTGCATCAGGGCCCCGCGCTAAGGTTTCTTTTTTGATTAAGAACTTGTGTAAACCTTTTATCTCTTTTTGGTTTATACTTTTCTAGCATGTAAAATGTCCAAGGAAGTTATCAGCATTATCTGTAAGTATAAGGCTCGCCTTACTAGAACGGGATATTATAGAAGCAGCTTGATTCATATTGTGTTTGGAGTTTTATTCTCTCACCACCTCTGTTCTCTCCCCATGTCAGATTGCCACATGTGCCATGACACCAGGGTCCATTACCAAGGGCTGTATTCGGCCCGATATATGTTGAAAAGTTCGAACACCTATAGGGAGTGTTAGGCGTCCTGGATATTGATTTATATGCATCCGTTCTGAATCATGTCTTGGGTCAATAGTTGGGTTGCCCGGTGATACGTCTCCAACGTATCTATAATTTTTTATTGTTCCATGCTATTATATTATCCTTCTTGGATGTTTTATGGGCTTTTATATACACTTTTATATGATATTTGGGACTAACTTATTAACCGAGAGCCCAGTGCTAGTTTCTGTTTTTCCCAATTGACCTGAAACTCAACAGAGGTTATTTTTGGACCAGAAGAAGCCCAAGGAGTACTGGAGGAGGACCAAGAGCTTCCCGAGCTGCCCACAAGGGTAGGGGGCGCCCCCTGGGTGCGCCCCCTACCTCGTGGACATCCCGGAGACCTCCTTTACTAGTTCCCGACTCCAACACCCCCTATATATACAGAAAGAGTAAAATGCATCATAAGTCCTAAAACTATCTTAGGTGTGTCAGTTTAGTCCTATAACTTTGAAACTGCAGTTTTAGGTCCTAAAACTATTGGGGGTGTGTCATTTTAGTCCTATAACTTTGAAACTGCGGTTTTAGGTCCTAAAACTATTAGAGGTGTGTCAGTTTACTCATCCGCAAGCCATCGGTGGCATGATGGCTTGAGCTCGAGCGAGGAGAGTAGACAGGTCATCTCAATCTCACCCGTAGTAGCAGAACGACACGTCACACAATGCCCAATTGCTACCCACAAGTGGCTGGTGCTGGGGTTGCATCACTCTCGCCAACTTTTGCGCCAGCTTCGCTGTTTTCACGCACTCCACGCGTTTCTCCGGCAGCAGCGACAATTCTCCCCCTATGGTCATGCTCGTGCCCAAACAACAACTTGCATGACCACCTCTATGACAGGGGTGTCGGGCAACGACAATGTCATGATATAGAGAGAGTGGTGAGATGTCATCCTCCATCCTGATTGACTTGGGGTCTCCCTGGCAGCCCAATGAGGGAGAGGGATGTTGTCCTCGATGTTGACTGCCTTAGGTCTCCCTAGCGGCCGCGCCAAACCTCTCAGCAAGGCTGCACTGCAGCTCATGGCCACACAAGTGGTGGGCGTGCAGGTTGCAACACACACTGCGACGTGGAAGCGTATGGACCACTTTTAGGGAAGCAAACACATATAAAGGGCCAATTTGAAAACATGCACCATACATGTTGGCCATGCAACCTTAGGGCCTGAGATGAATAGATATACATAGTTTTGGGACCAAAATTACAATTTCAAAGTTATAGGACTAAATTGACACACCTCCAATAGTTTTGGGACCCAAAAGTACAGTTTTAAAGTTATAGGACTAAACTGACACACCTCCAATAGTTCTAGGACTTATGATGCATTTTACTCATACAGAAACCTCCAGAAAAGAACCTAGATCAAGAGTTCCGTCGCCGCAAGCCTCTGTTGCCACCAAAAACCAATCTAGACCTGTTCCGGCACCCTGTCGGATGGGGGAATCCCTCTCCGGTGGCCATCTTCATCATCCCGACACTCTCCATGATGAGGAGGGAGTAGTTCACCCTCGGGGCTGAGGGTATGTACCAGTAGCTATTTGTTTGATCTCTCTCTCTCTCGTGTTCTTGAGATGGCACGATCTTGATGTATCGCGAGCTTTGCTACTATAGTTGGTTCTTATGATGTATGGCTTGCATGTGCTTATCTGTGGTAACAACGGGATATCACGTGATCTACTTGATGTATGTTTTGGTGATCAACTTGCGGGTTTAGTGACCTTGTGAACTTATGCATAGGGGTTGGCACACGTTTTCGTCTTGACTCTCCGGTAGAAACTTTGGGTCACTCTTTGAAGGTCTTTGTGTTGGTTGAATAGATGAATCTGAGATTGTGTGATGCAAATATCGTATAATCATGCCCACGGATACTTGAGGTGACAATGGAGTATCTAGGTGACATTAGGGTTTTGGTTGATTTGTATCTTAAGGTGTTATTCTAGTACGAACTCTATGATAGATCGAACGGAAAAAATAGTTTCGTGCTATTTTACTACGGACTCTTGAATAGATCAATCAGAAAGACTAACTTTGACGTGGTTTTGTACCCTACCATAATATCTTTGTTTGTTCTCCGCTATTAGTGACTTTGGAGTGACTCTTTGTTGCATGTTGAGGGATAGTTATATGATCCAGCTATGTTATTATTGTTGAGAGAACTTGCACTAGTGAAAGTATGAACCCTAGGCCTTGTTTCCTAGCATTGCAATACCATTTACGCTCACTTTTACCAATTGTTACCTTGCTGATTATATATGTTCAGATTACAAAAACCTATATCTACCATCCATATTGCACTTGTATCACTATCTCTTCGCCGAACTAGTGCACCTATACAATTTACCATTGTATTGGGTGTGTTGGGGACACAAGAGACTCTTTGTTATTTGGTTGCAGGGTTGTTTGAGAGAGACCATCTTCATCCTACGCCTCCCACAGACTGATAAACCTTAGGTCATCCATTTGAGGGAAATTTGTTACTGTCCTACAAACCTCTGCACTTGGAGGCCCAACAACGTCTACAAGAAGAAGGTTGCGTAGTAGACATCACCCGGCTCCTATGTTTACCCCTACGTTCCAGATTGTTCAGCTAAGATGTAATGGGAGAACTACTGCGATAGTACTTCTGGTTCGTCAGGTCAAGTACCCTAGTAGAGAAAGCCGAAAACTGACTGTTATGATAGGCGAGAATCTGGTCTGCGATCCGGTGACTTAGTGTCATACTACGATCGATGGAGATCTACCCCGTGTTATACGAAGGGTTGGTTTTTTGCACAACCGCGTACAAATGGATACCTTAATTAAGAAACACCATATACGCACCAGGGGCTAGTACTTAGTCCCACTTGTCAAACTCCTATGGCTAAGTGAAAGCAATAAAGCCGCATAGTCTGATTGCCTGGTTCACTCCGCATACACGTCCTACATGGACCAAGACGTTGGATAAAGAGTGTTTATGCATATGACCGAATACCCCAGTAATATTTACATGGGGGCTTAAGCCGATGACTGGAAACTTTCAGATTTAAATAAACGGCCGCACAGGAGGTGAAAGTCGCCCACATTATAATAGCGCAAAAATTATATATACATAGGTTCATAAGCTTAAGTCTTTACAACCAGATACAATTACTCAAAGATAATATCCTTCGAGCACTGGCCTTCTACAAGGCGGGCGCCTTCTATGATGTCCTCAAAGTATCTCTCCTGCTCCTTGCCTCCGGCCGGGCCAGCAGTGGCTATGTCCCGCGCCTTCATCTTCGCCCGTTGCATTTTCACACGGGCGAAGGCCATCCGAGCACTCTCTATGCAGGCCGAACGCTTCAACGCGTCGGCCCGCGGACTCGCTTTGAGGAGCCGCTTAACCAATCCGAAGTAGCTACTTGGGATTGGCTCAGCGGGCGACAGCCGGACTATCAAGTCCTTCATGGCCGAACCTGCCATGTTGTGCAGCTCGACCAACTGCATCATCTGGTCGTTGAGGGGCATCGGATGTTCTGGCGCATTGAACTGCGACCAGAACAGTTTCTCCGTGTCGTTCCCCTCCTGGGCTCGGAAGTATTGGGCGGCGTCAGCACTACTCCTCAGGAGACCCGCACACACGCCTGGAGAACTCTATAACCATGTCAGCCCAAGGTACTTCTGCCCTCCGAAGATGCTCTATAAGAGAAAAGTCTTACAAGAGGCTATCTCCCGCGCGTTCTTGATTTCCTCGTAGACGCTGTGCGACTCGCTTCGCGCATCCTGGGCAGAATTGACTGCCGTAGTGAGCTGGGATGCTTGTTCCGAAGTCGTTTATTCCAATGCCTCGCATTTGCGAATAGCATCGTTGAGCTCACTTTCGACTTCGGCCACCTGAGCCTCGTGCTTTTGGCACGCGGCCTTTTTGGCCTCTAGATCGGCAACCGCTTTGTCAAGGGCTGCCCTGCTCGCTTCGGCCTCCTTCTTGGCCTTCGCGAGGTCGCCCTTGAGGGCCTCGAACTGAGTGGCACCAACTGTTTAATACAGAATATCACAAAGTGTTTATACTCATAATCAATTAAAATTATTAGTCTTCTTGACATTTCAATTTTTCAAATCCGCATACCTCGCGTCTCATCCAAACGCTGGTTGACGCGTAACTAGTGAAGTCTGTTGAAATGCAAAAGCATACAGTTTAGCTCTATAATATGCTATATTATGGATACTTGTCCAATTCTGTTCAGAATCACACAAAGCATCAGGGGCTACTGGTTATATATGTGCATATAAAATAAATAAAGTTCCATAAAGAACATTACATTGCATACCTCAAAGCTTGTTAGTAGGCTATTGAAGGCTTCATTCAGTCCACCTTTGACGGACTGAATCTTCTTCATCACCGCACCCATTATGGTGCGGTGTTCCTCCACGATGGAAGCACTTTGTAGTTCTCTCTCTCCAGATGGTCCGGCGCCTCCGGATTGACATCAGACGCTGTAGGAACAGTTGTATCCTCCCCCGCCTTGGGGGTCTGGTCTTCGGACTCCGGAGCCGCACTAGGTTACGGATCAGTATTCGGCGGGGCCCCGGATTGTTTGGGCCCCCCGTCTTCGGTCTCCATGGGGAATGTTTCCCCATGGTCAGCGGCAGCTGAGATGTTACCCTCGGTCACCTTGTCACCTACCCAACCCCCATCTCCTTGAGCAGGAGAAGCACACTGGGATGACACTTCGGTGTTGTCGGATCTTGGGTTCCGGCAAAACCCTTGTGGTTCGAACTTTGGAGTGCGCATGAAGATCTCTCCTTCCGCCCTAGCTTGTCTACTCGCCGATCCCTAGGCCTAGCTCATCAGACCCGAAGAACAACGCACACAAGGTTTATACTGGTTTGGGCCACCGTTGTGGTGTAATACCCTAATCCAGTGTGGTATGGTGGATTGCCTTGTAGGCTGAGGAAGAATTTGTACATGGGGAGAACAACCTCCTTAGGAGAGGTGTTCTTGTGCTTGAGTGAGCTTGTGAGTGTGTGACCTTCTATCTGATCAACTCAAGACGAGATGATCCCAATGGTGGTGGCTAGTCCTATTTATAAAGGCCCAGGTCCTCTCCCAAAATATTGAGCGGGAAGGGATCCCACAACGGCCAAATTTGAAGGGGGTAGCTAGTACAAGCTATCCTGACAAAAGGTGGTATGCGCCTGCCAAAGGCTCTGTGGTGACGCCGTCGTGGGCTCCGCGATGACCTCCGCTCTGCCGTCCTGCTGGTCTTGGTCTTGTTGCACCGATATGGAAACCTTTGCCTGACACCTCGCGATTCCTCGCATGTGCCTGCTCCTTTAGCACCAAAGAGGAATGTGGCACCCTGCGCCCGCTAGTGCCCGCCTGGCCTTGATCTTCACTGCTCACTTCACGAGGACCTTGTGAGTTGCCCCTGTCCTTGATATCTCTGCTCCTCAGGAGCCAACCTAGTGAGGCCACCCCAGGGGAGGTCTTGCGTCGTACGCCTCGCGAGGCTCGGCCCCTCGCGAGGGTCTTGAGTGGTAGCTGACGAGGTTGGGCCGTACCAGGCCCTTGATGAGCCACGCCCTGGGCCGCAGGCAGGCAAGTCTGGGTACCCCCATTCCCAGGACGCCGACAGTAGCCCCCGGGCGCTAGGTGCGCTCGGGCTTGGCTTCGCGGCGAAGCCAAGGGTCAAGTGCGGAGCGCCGTGGGCCACAAAAGCCAGTGTCCTTGCTTGATGTGTGGCGACTGATGACACGTGCGCGTCTCCACTTCCCCACGCAGCCTCAGCGATTGCGCGGCTTGACAAGTCCCTGCATGCACAAAAGACCATCATTACCTGCGATTATGGAGGCGGGCGGTTGGCCTTCTCCTGGCTATAAATAAGGCGGCAGGCCGAGTCCTTGCTTCCTATATTCTTCCTTCGTTTCTCTCGCTTCTTCTTCTCACTTTCTCCTCGCCTAGCCGAGCTGCTCACGGCACCGATCCGGCGATTTTCCGCCACTGAGAAGGGAAAGACTCCTCGCGAGGAGCCAGAAGTGCTCCCACCAAAGAAAAGACCATTCCGCCCTCATGGCACCGACACGAGGCCGGAAGTGATGAGGCCTTGGTATGAGCGGCCACCCCTGGCTACCGGCTGCCCCTGTAGGCTAGGGCACTAGGCCACGGAGGCGAAGGTAGTGCCCAGCGCCGCCCGCGCCCTGGCCATGTCGATCGCGTCGTCGTGGTGCACACCGCCACCCGGCGAACGCACACTGGGGGTTCCTCGCGTGAGTTCATGGTGTGGGCGGTGGTGCCTTCTAGATCCTGGATACGCTTCCCGCCATTCTTCGTCGCAGAGATGCCGCCGAGGGGGCCGCTCGAGCTGTGGTTGCGGCACGCCAACTACCAGGCCCCGGCAACGAGGGCTCATGTTGAGATCGTCTCCCTGGTAAGGTCTTCATGACCTGCGGATGGGGCGAGGTCGCCCGCGTCTGCTGTGCAGAAGGCACCCTTGCCATCCACTTCGAGTATGATGGCGCCTCCATGCTGTTCTTCAAGGCGTTTGACCAGGAGGGACGCCGCCTAGAGTGCTGCCCTGGAGGAGATCATCGGGATGACGTAGCGGCTAGCGCTACGCCAGCCATCCACCCTACCACCAGCTCGTCCAGCAGCAGCGATGGCCTCCGGGAGTCCATCATCTCTCGTGAGTCCGATGAGTCTCCGGTGACGAGCGACGATAGCTACGCGGCCCCAAGCTCGTGGCGTGCCCGAAGCACATCGGGCTCGCGCGCCCGAAGAACTTCGGGCTCGCGAGCACGTCGCTGGTGGTGATCAGCGAGGGCGGAGGTGGGCGATCATGGCCCACTATTGATGATGGCGTCAATGATGGTGGCCGTAGTTAGGACCTTCCAAAATTCTTTTGTGGCGTTCCCTGCGAGGATTCGAGGCCAACCCAACGAGGGTATGTAAAGAACTTGTAGTGCTTTTGCTCTTATTTTATCCTTGCTAGTAGACCCTATTTGCGAGCCCCATTTCGGCAATACCACTCCTTTTTCCCTTTTGGTAGCATAGTGCTCGACGGAGGTAGGCCCCAGTCCCAAGGCAAGCTGCAGCCGTCGCTGGTATGCCAGGTCGCGATGTCGTGGCCAAGGCCAGGAGGTGAGCGGCCCGATGTCCGGTAAGAGCTCCTGAGGCACGATGCTCAGGAGGTCCCCCTTGGCGTGCAAGCAGCTCCCGGAGGTTAAAAAGCGAGGTGGCGTTGCTGATGCATGACTACTGAATCCCGTTATTCAAGTGTGGAAGGAGTTCATGACTTATCCTGGCATGTCTCCGATGTCGCGTAGCTGAGACTTCGCGATTTCCTCCCCGCTGTCCCTAGAGTTCTGCGTCGACAGAGCCCGGTCCCGCGCGTACCTCAGCCACCGCTGGATTGTCCGGATCACCAGGACGGAACCAAGGGTTGAGGGGCTACGTGACTAGTTAGGCTCCTGAGTCGCGATGCTCAGGAGTCCCCCTTGACGTACGAACGACCGTTGGGAAGGGAATGCTGGACTTAGGCCTTGATGATCTGCGTCGGCAGGGCCCTGTCCCGCGCGTACCTCAGCCGCCGCTAGCTTGACTGGAACACCAGGACAAGACTAGGGAGTGACGGGCTATGGGACCAGTTATGCCCTTGGGTCACGATGCCCAAGGGTCCCCCTTGACGTACGAACGGGCTTGAGCTCTCTAAGCTGGCCTCCCCTTCCCCCATCCTTCCTGATGCTCTACGTCCTCGGGTCCCGACCTTCGAGCAAGGCTCAGTTGTTGTTGGTATGCCAGGTCGCGATGCTATGGTAAAGGCCAAGGGGTGAGGGCTGGAGAGTCGGTAAGAACCCCTGAGACGCAATGCTCAAGGCCCCCCCTTTAACACGCAAGCAAATTACGTGAGGAGGGGAGACCGGCAGGGTCGCCAGTCACCGTGCTCCTGAGACTCCTGTGTGTTAGCGTGTAGCAGCACAACTTAGAACCACGCCTACCACCGGGCTCCTGATAATTCTACTGGAAGACAAAGTCACCGAGGAGCTGGTGAGGTGACGCTTGCGGAGCGGGCCGCGGGTCAGAGCTCGGTCCCTCGGGTTTGTCAGCGTTGCAGGGACGGACCCGAGCACAAGCGTTGTGCCAACGTGTGCAACCCCTGTTGCGGGATGAGTAGAAGTCCATTAAGCAGCGAAGGATACCAGAAGGGGCGATGAGTGAGTAGACGATGCCCGTAAGGCAAATTGCAGGAGGAAACGGACTAAACCAAGTGACGCTGAATGAGATGCATGCCACAAGGACGAACTTGTGTGGCCTGGGGATGATGCAGCCCGAGGGGCGCCCCCAACAAGGTAAACTAAAGATGCAGACGGATACAGCCGCAGGGACATGCCCGTGCGACCTGGGAATGTTGCAGCCCGAGGGGCGCTCCCAGTTGAACAATAAACAGAAAATGTCATCTGGCACAGTTGCTGAAGTAGTGTTGGCGTAGCTGAAGACACTTGATGCTGACGTTGCTCCCCATGCGCGGCCAGGCTCTGATGCCCTGCGAGGCTCCGGGGTTTCCCAGATCTCGCAGAGAACCGAGTCCAACTCCGCCAGGATCTTCTGATACCTGGCCTCGCGAGTCGCCAGGACCCCCCACATAAGGCGCTGGTGCAGGGTTGCTTGGTTTGGCAGGCCGAAAGGCATGCGAACGTAGCTGTGAGGGGGACCCTCGCATCGGCCCACCTGGGAAGGACAGTAGAGCTCTTCATATGCGATCCTATTGAGTGCGGGAACGTTGACGCAGACGCGCAGCCCATCGCCTGAGCCTGGGGCGACAGCTGCACTCCGCGGCGCCGGGCAGCGCTCGCCCCGCATTGCCCTTGGAACCTGTAGGTCTTTAATGGTCTGGCTGATGAACTCCTTTGCGCTTGGTGCCTCACGCATTGAGGCCCCCGGAGGGAAACTTGCGGTGAAGCACTCCTCCACATGGTGCCCGAGCGCCTCCCTCGTGACATTGGCTAAGTCAGTGGCCCTCCAGATGAGAGCTGCCGAGCCCAGCCTGAGGGGGGTGCCCGGTGCGGCTTGCTATGCGAGGGAGGGAGGCGGCCCCTCCTTCGTTGTAGGTCCTGAGGTGCTGCCACCAGGTGCTGCAACCTCATGAGGCTCTGGGGCGAGCAACTGCTTCTTCTTCTTGGGAACGATCTCAGAAGGGTAGATGATTATGTCGTTGTCTGGATCCTCGACTGCTGCCGCCTGGTAAGCGCGCTCGAGTGAGCACACTGGTTCCTTCTCTTCACAAGCGATGGTGATGACGTCGCCGCTCCCTTGCATCTTGAGGACGTTGTAGCCGTGGTGAGTCACTGCGATTAACTTGGCTAGGGCTGGGTACCCGGGGATGGAGTTGTAAGGGAGATGGATGTGGGCGACGTCGAAGTCGATGAGCTCAGTGTGGTAGTTGTCGCGCTTGCCGAAGGTGACAGGGAGGCGGACTTTCCCTATGGGGGTGGTGTAGCCGTCAGTCACTCCGGAGAAGGGCTTGCTAGGCATTAACTGGTCGTACAGTACTTGGAGGCTGTCGAACGTCTCGACGGACATGACATTGAGCCCTGCTCCGCCATCGATGAGGGTCTTGGTAACTTGGACGTTGCTGATGACGGGCGAACAAAGCATCGGGAGGGCGTCGGTCGTAGCCGCGCAGTTGAGCTGGTCTACTGAACTGAAGGTGATGGGGCATCTGGACCACCTGAGTGGGCGAGTAGCCCCGAGCTTGGAGAGAGTCGTGTTCACTTCCCGGGCAAACTGCTTGAAGAGGCGCTGCGAGGCTGGGGCCTACGCTCCGACCAAGATGCAGGCGATGGCGCGAGGCTCCTGGAAGCCCCCAGCCCCCTCATCCTGGTCGTCGTTCCTTCTTGGTGGTGGTAGAGGTGGAAGGCCAGCCTTTCCCTGAGGGCGGTCCTCATGAGGCTGGCCCCTCCAGGCGTTCTCACGGGGCTGGTCCCCCCATGCATCCTCACGAGGCTGATCGCGCCAACTGTCCTCCCGAGGTTGGTCACGCCACTCCTGACGGGGCAGCGGTCGTCCCAGCGTCCCCCGGACCGACTTCCCCCATGGCCGTAGCCACGGTTGCTGCACCTCGGGGTGTTGGCCAATGCGTCCTTCATAGAGGGCCCTGAGCTCTTGACAGTCGTGGGTGTTGTGGCTGTGCACGTTGTGGAAGGCGCAAAACATCCGGCTATTCTTCGATGACTCTAGGTAGTCGCGGCCGCGCTTCATCTCTGGCTCAGTCGCGAGCACTGCCGCTCCTTTGCACTTTACGTCCTTGCTCTTGGCCTTCTTGTCTTCAAGTTCAGCAGCAGGGAGCTCGACGAGGGAGAGGCGCCACTCCTCAGCTCTGGCGCACTTGGTCGCAAGGTTGAACAACTCGAGGGACGTGCACAAATCTTCGTGGATGGCGAGCTCCTCCTTCATCTTGATGTCATGGACACCATCTGAGAATGCTGAAATGATGGCCTCGTCGGTGACCTTGGGGATCTTGACGCGGATGCTGTTGAAGCGCTAGATGAACTTTTCTAAGGTTTCTGTTGGTTGTTGCTTGATGCGCCGCAGGTCACCCGTGGCCGGGGGCGGTCTCGGGTGCCCTGGAAGTTGGCGATGAACCGCTCGCACATCTCGCTCCAGGTGGAGATAGATCCCGCGGGCAGGTTCTAGAGCCATGAGCGCGTGCCATCTTTGAGGGCCATGAGGAACCAGTTTGCCATGATCTTCTCGTTGCCGCCAGATGCTTAGATGCTCAGCTCGTAGAGTTGCAGGAACTCCATAGGGTCGGGGGTGCCGTCATAGCGCGGAGGCAGGTCGGGCTTGAACTTGCCATGCCAGTTGATGTTGCGTAGCTCGGGGGCGAGGGCATTGCAGCCTGCGGTCGACACCGGAGCTTGTTGGGAAGGAGGAACTTGGCCTTGGTCCTCGCGCGCCACCGCGGCGGGGGGCGCGCGGTCTCAATGCGGTAGTGGGGAAGGATGGCGCTCCTCCGCGGGGTCGCTGGATCTCTTGGCAGCTTCCTTCTTCATGCACGGGCATCGTGTGTGGGTGATCACACCGTGGGGCCACGTGCCTTGGGTCTTGGATGACGCCTTGACCCGGAGGTAGCAGAGGAGCTTCATAGGCCACGTCGTGCACATGGGGATGCGGACGAGGTAGCGAGAGGGACGGCGCTGGAGAGCCCCCAGCGGCGCTGACGAGCTCAGCGATGCAGTCTAGCCATTCTTCGCAGAAGTCATCAACGGGGCGGTAGCACAGGAGCTCGCGTACCTTGAGCAATGCAGCATGCGCGTCCGTGGGTCCGCGACGAGCATGGGATGAGGAGACCGCTAGGGTAAGTGACGGGGTCGTGATGCGTCCATCTGGCCGCACGGAGGGGTGCAGGGACGAGGCCTGATGTACATGCTGCGCCGGGCCGGTGGCAACATTGGTGGGACGACGGAGCACGGATCGACTGAAGGGAAGTTTCGGCACACCCCTACCTAGCGCGTCAAATGTCGGATCTTGGGTTCCGGCAAAACCCTTGTGGTTTGAACTCTGGGGTGAGCACGAAGATCTCTCCTTCCGCCCTAACTCGTCTACTTGTCGATCCCTAGGCCTAGCTCGTCAAACCCGAAGAACAAGGGACACAAGGTTTATACTGGTTCGGGCCACCATTGTGGTGTAATACCCTAATCCAGTGTGGTCTGGTGGTTTGCCTTGTAGGCTGAGGAAGAACTAATACATGGGGAGAACAGCCTCCTGAGGAGAGGTGTTCTTCTGCTCGAATGAGCTTGTGAGAGTGTGGCCTTCTATCTGATCAACTCAAGACGAGATGATCCCAATGGTGGTGGCTAGTCCTATTTATAAAGACCCGGGTCCTCTCCCCAAATATTGAGCGGGAAGGGATCCCACAATGGCCAAATTTGAAGGGGGGCAGATAGTACAAGCTATCCTGACAAAAGGTGGTCTTCGCCTGCCAAAGGCTTTGTGGTGACGCCGCCATGGACTCCGCGATGACCTCCGCTCTGTCGTCCTGCTGGTCTTGGTCTTGTTGCACCGATATGGAAACCTTTGCCTGACGCCTCTGGATTCCTCACCCGCGCCTGCTCCTTTAGCACCAAAGAGGAAACTGGCACCCTGCACCTGCTAGCGCCCGCTTGGCCTTGGTCGTCACTGCTCAGGTCACGAGGACCTCGCGAGGTGCCCCTTGCCTTGATATCTCTCCTCCTCAGGAGCCAGCCTAGTGAGGCCGCCCCAGTGGAGGTCTTGCGTCATCCGCCTCACAAGGCTCGGCCCCTCGCGAGGGTCTTAAGTGGTTGCTGACGAGGTTGGGCCGTACCAGGCCGCCTGATGAGCCACGCCCTGGACCGCAAGCAGGAAAGTCTAGGTACCCCCATTCCCTGGACGCCGACAGGTGTCCCCGCGGGCCACGGCCGATGGAGCTCGGACCGGCGGGTCGCTCTCCGTCTCTCCAGACGGCAGAGAGTTCCCCTCTAAGGAGGCATTGGGGTGTGCTCTGGGAGAGTTGTTGGTCAGCAGGTGAGAAATACTTAAAGAGCTTTAATATGCTGAATAAACAAAGTGCAGTAATTAATATATCCGAACAACTTACATTTTGGCTAGGGGGCTTCTCCCTAGGCTTCACCACAAAGCTGTGTTCGGACGATGAGTCCGATCGGGCGGGGAGGATTAGCCTCCCTCGGGACGCTGCCTTGACTGCATCAGCAGGGGCCACCCTCTTCTTCCCCTTGCCGTGGGCGAGGCATTCTTCTTCTTCACCATCTCCTCCTCTTCGGATGAGAGGGTGTTGATCTCCTCGGACTTCACATTCGCACGATGGAGGCCGCCCTTAACCTTCTTGCCCTTCTTCTCAGACTTCTTGTACGGTGCCTTGTACGTCGCCAGAACCAGCATCGCCAACATTTGAGGCGTGTCAGGGTCTTCTGGAAAAGGGGCCGGACACTTGATCCGAACTTCCTTCTTCGTCTGGCCCTGTATATCACGAAAAAAGTCCAATTCCTATTATCGGTAAAATAAGGAGGGGATATATGTTCGGCAGAGTTTTTGATTATCTCTACTGCAGTAAACGCAGTGTTGTAGCCTCAGTCCTGAGTTTCCTCTGGCCACTCCTTCTGGCTCTTGAAGAGGTGTTTCCAGATCTTTTCGTGCGTGGAGCCGTATAGATGCTTCAAGGGCCGGGCTCCTGCCGAATCGAACTCCCATAGAGAGGAGTCCCGGCGTTGGCAAGGAAGGACAAGTCGGGCCAGCATTACCTGAACCACAGTTGTGAGTTGGTAGCCTTTGGTGATCATGCCAGACATGCAGCCTTGGAGTAATGCCATCACAATGTGAGACCCCGAGTTCTGACTCTTATCGGTCCAGGAGGTTAGCCTCTCCGGGGGTCCAGATCTGAAAGCAGGCACCGCTGCCCATTGGGCGTCGCGGGGCTCGGTGATATAGAACCACTCCAGCTGCCAAACCTTGTTCGTCTCCACGAAGGACCCATTTGGACAGGTTGCTTATCATAGCACCTTGTTCGGCAACTTGCTTATCATAGCACCCCCACACTCCGCATGTTGCCCGTCCACCACCTTCGGCTTCACATTGAAGGTCTTGAGCCGTAGGACGAAGTGTGGGGGAAAACGGAAGAAAGCTTCACACACCACTATGAAAGTGGAGATGTGAAGGATTGAATTCGGGGCTAGATCATGAAAATCCAGCCCATAGAAAAACAGTAGACCTCGTACGCAGGGGTGAAGAGGGAATCCTATCCTCCTAACGAAATGTGAGAGGAACACGACTCCTTCACCTGCCTCTAGGACGGGAATCACCTGATCCTGGGCCGGGACTCAGTGCGCGATGTTGGCGGAGAGGTAGCCTGCGGTCCGGAGATCCTCCACGGTCTTCTTAGTAACCGTGGAGGCCACCCACTTGCCTCTGGCACCGGATCCAGCCGTTTCTGGGGAAGGAAGTGGTGGTTAAGGAACTGAGAGCTGTGGGCGCAAGAGATGATGATGTTGGGGGTAGGAAGATTGGAGAGTTAGGGCTTGAGGAAGGCGTGGGGCTGATGGGAAGGGATTGATATCCTTTTATAACGCTGTGAATACATAACGTCCCCCCAGTTTAGCCATAAACCATATTGCCGGTTCCCAAAGTGGTCGTGCGTAATGCGCGGTTTGGATGCTCACGTCACATTGATAAGGATCCTATAATAAGTGGGCACCATCTCTATTTTGATAAGACTTGTTAGTGGGGTTATACCTCGAAACGTGAAACTAGGACCAAGTACAACGGTTTGATACGTTAGTGGGATGGACTCGATGCTGCACCAAAAAGTTGTCAGTAAAGACACACTATTAGTTTTCTTTCCATGCCTTGCCATCAAGGCTAAGGGTTATACTAACCATGCAGAGCCGGACACAGCACACTCTTTGCAGAAGATACTGCCTCGATATGTTCAGAAGAAGGAACCCACCTTGCAATGCCGAAGACAATACGGAAGCCGAACTCATCGTCATCGAAGATAGGTTCAGGGGCTACTGAGGGAGTCCTAGATTGAGGGGTCCTCATATGGCCAGATAACTCGTTGTGGGCCGGACTGGTGGGCCGTGAAGACCATCGCTGAAGATCGTCTCTCGTATCCGGATAGGACTCATGTATGCGTATAATAGCAGGTTTTAAGTTCGGGTGTAATCTTTTCTTCCTTTGCAAGATGGTCATGTACAAACCATAGGGCCCTCCGGTGCATATATAAACTTGAGGGTTTAGTCCGTAGAGGCTGAACAACAATAGCCGATTCATAGCAATCACCCTGGATAGACTTCTAGGGTTTAGCCATTACGATCTCAAGGTAGGTCAACTCTTGTAATCATATTCATCAAGATCAATCAAGCAGGAGTAGGGTGTTGCCTCGATCGAGAGGGCCCAAACCTGGGTAAACATTGTGTCCCTTGTCTCCCGTTATCATCGATCCACATACGCATAGTTCGGGACCCCCTACCCGAGATCCACCGGTTTTGACACCGACAGCAAGACCGTTCGACTTGGGGATGATGCAGCCCGAAGGCCGCCCCCAATAGAACAAACTGAAACAAAGTCACCTCGCACCGATGCTAGAGTGGTGTTGATGTAGCTGAAGATGCTTGTTGCAGACGTTGCTCCTCACGAGTCACCTGACTCCATGGCCTCGTGAGGCTCCTGAGGTTCTGATGGCTCGCGAAGAACCGACTCCATTTCCGCCAAGATCTCCTGGTGCCCGGCCTTGCGAGCCGCCAAGACTTCCCGCATGTGGCTCTAGCGCAGGGCCGCCTCTTTCGGCAGGCCGAAGGGCATGCGAATGTAGCTGTGAGGACGACCCCCACACCGGCGCACCTGAGATTCAAGCTAGCAAAGGTTAACAGTTACCCGTGTTCCCATGGGTAATTACTCTATTAGAGGATGGGGATGTGCCAGCTTTAATACCCACGGGGAAGCTTGTGGGTCAAATACCTTAACCAGCATGCACAACGGGGATGGGGATGGGATAGCATTACTCATGCCCGTTACCCACCTTACCCATGAAGGCCATACATGCGGGATAAAAAAATAGTAGAACCCACGTTATTCCCGCCCTTACCTACCAAAATTTTCACCCATCCAACCCCTTCGTCCAAAAAGCCAGAAGAAAACCCTAACCTAGACACAACATACTATTTATTGTGCTGAAATTCTATTTTAATGAAATGCTATCTGATGTTGTTGTTGAATGCATGTATGAGTTTCCCCACGAGTATAAAAGACCCGACGGGGATGGGGATGGGAATATTTGTATCCCTGCAGACGGGTATGGGGATGGGGACATGCATGGTAAGTTGTCGCGGGGACGGGGATGGGAGTCCAATACCCTCCTGGGTAATCCCCATTGTCAGCATGACCTAAGATGGCCAGTACAGCTCCTGAGACGCGATCCTGTTGAGTCCTGGGACATTGACGCAGACGCGCAGCCCGTCACCCGAGCCTGGGACGACAGCTGCATTCCGCGGTGCCGGGCGGCGCTCACCCTGCATCGCCCTTGGTACCTGCAAGTCTTCGATGGTCTGGTTGATGAACTCCTGAGTGCTTGGCGCCTCGTGCCTTGAGCTCTCTTGAGGGAAACATGCAGCAAATCACGCCTCCACATGGTAAACGAGCTCCTCCCTACAGATATTGGCTAGGTCGGAGGCCCTCTAGAGGAGAGCCCCCGAGCCCAGCCTGAGGGAGGTGTCGGGCGCGCCTTCCTATGCGGGGGAGGGAGGTGCCCCGTCCATGGGAACGGATCCTAATGCGCGGCCGCCGGGTGCTACATCTTTATGAGGCTCCAGGGCGAGCAGCTGCTTTTTCTTCTTCAGGATAGCTTCAGGGGGGTAGATGTTGTCTTCGTTGTTGAGGTCTTCGAGTGCTGCAGCCTGGTAAGCACGCTCGAGGGAGCATACTGCATCCTTTTCTTCACAAGCGATGGTGATGATGTCCTAGCTCCCTCGCATGTAGAGGACATTGTAGCCATGGTGAGTCACGGCCATGAACTTGGCCAGGTCTGGATACCCAAGGATGTCGTTGTACGGGAGGTGGATGTGAGCGACGTCGAAGTCGATGAGCTCAATGTGGTAGTTGTCGCGGGTGCCGAAAGTAACGGGGAGCCAGTTCTATCTATTTGGGTGGTGGAGCCACCGGTCACTCGTGAGAAAGGCCTGGTGGATTGCAGCAGGTCATGAGGCACTTGGAGACAGTAAAATGTGTTGACAGAGAGAACGTTGAGCCCTGCACCGCCCTTGATGAGGGTCTTGGTGACATGGACATTGCTGATGACGGGTGAGCAGAGCATTGGGAGAGCGCCGGAGGATGACGCACACTTAAGCTGGTTAGCATAGCAGAAGGTGATGGTGAACTTGGACCACTTGAGTGGCCGTGTGGCCTCTATCCTAGGAAGAGCTGCATTTACCTCTCGCGCGAACTTCTTGAAGAGGCGTAGAGAGGCTTGAACCTGCGCACCACCCAAGATGCAAGCCCACAGCCCCCTCGTCGTGGTCATCGTTCCTTCTTGGTGGTGGTAGCGGTGGGAGGTCGGCCTTGCCCTGAGGACGGTCCTCACGAGGCGGGTCTCTCCAGCCGCCCTCGCGAGGATGATCATGCCAACGATCCTCACGAGGCTAATCACGCCACTCTTGATGGGGGCCGCGGTCGTCCCAGCGCCTCCCAGTCCGGTTTCCTCCACAATCGTAGCCCCGGCCGCTGCGCTCTAGGTGTCGGCCGATGTGTCTATTACAGACGGCCCTGAGCTCTTGGCAATCGTTGGTGTTGTGGCTGTGCACGTTATCGAAGGTGCAGAATGGGCTGCTGGTCTTGGATGACTCTGGGTGGTTGCAGCCACCCTTCATCTCTGGTACGGCCGCGAGCACAGCCAACCCCTTGTGCTTCATGTCTTTAGCCTTGGCTTTCTTGTCTTCGGGGTCAATAGTGGGGATCTCAACGAGGGAAAGGCGCCCCTCCTCAGCTCTGGCGCACTTGGTCGCGAGGTTGAACGGCTCCAGGGCCGTGCACAGATCTTCGTGGATGGCGAGCTCCTCCAGCTTGACATCGCGGACGCCATCAGAGAATGCTGAGATGATGGCCTCGTCCGTGACCTTGGGAATCTTGAGGCGGACGCTCTTGAAGCGTTGGATGAACATATGCAGGGTTTCTCCTAGTTGTTGCTTGATGCGCCGCAGATCACCTGCGGCCGGCGGATGCTCGCGGGTGCCCTGGAAATTGGCAATGAAACGCTCGCGCATCTCACCCTAGGAGGAGATCGATCCTGCGGGCAGGTTCAGGAGCCACAAGCGCGCTCCGTCCTTTGGAGCCATGGGGAACCAGTTCGCCACGATCTTCTCGTTGCCGTTGGATGCCTTGATGCTCAGCTCATAGAGCTACTGGAACTCAGCAGGGTCGGGGGTGCGGTCATAGCGTGGAGGCAGGCCGGGCTTGAACTTCCCGGGCGAGTTGATGTTGAGTAGTTAACGGGTGAGAGCCTTGCAGCCTGCTGTTGACACCAGAGCCTGTCGCGGTGGCGGAGCTTGGTCTTGGTTTCTGCGCACCGCCACTTCAGGGGGCGCACGGTCTCGACACGACAGTGGAGGGAGCGTGGGTGCTCCTCCTTGAGGTTGTTGGATCTCTTGGCAGCTTCCTTCTTCGTGCACGGGCGCCCCGCGCGGTGGGTCGCACCGGGGGCCGCATGCCTTGGATCGTGTACGACGCCTTGATGTAGAGGCGATGGATGCACTTCATGGGCCATGTCGCCCGGAAGGGGTGGCGGGCGAGGTAGCGAGAGAGATGGGCAGGAGAGCCCCCAGCGGCGCTGATGAGCTAGGCGATGCGGACGAGCCAGTCCTCGTAGAGGCCGTCGAATGGGCGGTAACGCAGGAGCTCACTCGCCATGAGCAGCGTAGACTGCGCGTCCGCGGGTCCGCGACGGCCGTGGGACGAAGAGCCAGCGGGGGTCAGCGACGGGTTTGCGGTGCGTCCATTACGCTACACCGAGGGATGCAGCAACGAGGCCTGCTGCTCGTGCCGCGCTGGGCCGGTGGCTGTGTTGGCGGCGGGCGATGGAGAACGGCGAGGAGGTCCGTCGGCGGGAGTTGTCTGAGCGACGCAGGCGGGGAGGGCGGTCCATCCCTCAGCATGAGCACGACGAGCGTTAGCCATGGAAGCGATGGAGCGGTGACAAGCCGACAGGCGGAAGAAAGGCTTCGACACACCCCTACCTAGCACGCCAAATGTCGGATTTCAGGTTCTGCAAACCCTTGAGAGGTTCGAACTCTCGGGTGCGCACGAAGAACACTCTACCCAGCACGCTCGCCCTATGATTCCACATCCTAGCTCGACGAACTCAAAGAACAAGGGACACAGAGAATTATACTGGTTCGGGCCACCCTGTGGTGTAATACCCTACTCCAGTGTGTGTGTGGTGGATTGCCTTGTATGGCTGAGGATGAACTAGTACAAGGGATGAATAGCCTCCAGAGGAGAGGTGTTCTTGGGCTCGGATGAGTTTGTGGTGTCTTAGTTCAGATCTGGTGATCCTCTCTCTCTTCTCTTAGACGAGCTCTCTATCAGATGCCAGACACCCCTTATGGTGGTAGCTAGGTCCTATTTATAGTGGCCTTGGCCATCTTGCAAAATATTGGCGGGAAGAGATCCCACAACTGCCAAATTTGACGGAGAACAACTAGTACAAATTATCCTGACGAATGTAGTCTTCGCCTGCCAAAGGCTCTGGTGGTGACGCCGCACCGGGCTCCACGATGACCTCCGTTCTGCAGCCCTGACGGTCCTTGGTCTTGTTGGACCGATAAGGAAACCTTTGCGTGATCCCTCGGGACTCCGCGCCTTGCGCTTGCCCTCTTAGCACCGAAGAGGAAACTGGTACACTGCGCCCGTTGGCGCCCGCCTGGCCTTGGTCATCATGGCTCACGTCGCGTGAACCTCGCGAGGTGCACTTTGCATCGATATATCCGCTCCTCAAGAGCCATCCTAGAGAGACTGCCCCCAGGGAGGTCTTGCTGTTGCTCGCCTCGCGAGGTTTGGCCACTTGCGATGGCCTTGAGTTGTGGTTGCTGAAGTTGGGCCGTACCAAGCCACTGATGGAGCCACGTCACGGGCCGTAGGCAGGCAAGTCTGTGTACCCTCGTTCCCAGGACGCCGACACACACTCCCAAGTCAAACATGTCTTGTGATAAGTGATTGTTGCAGGTTACACAATATTAGTACTTTGATGTAAGAACATGGTGTGATAGATAGATATTTTATGTTCTAGAAACTGGAACATGTATCTTATTCACAAGTATAATGTGTGCATTAAGCAGATGGAATTCAACAAAATTAGAAGCATTACAAGCTAGACATCATACATAACATGCAACCACATATAACAGTGCCAAGTTAGAGGGAGCACATGTGATGGCGCACTAGGGGAGACATGCTCATCATCAACACAGCTACGTTGAGTGTCTATGCATGTGCTCTCTTGCAAATCTTCTTGGGGGGTGGCGGAGTAGAATTTGTAGAGGCCCTCTTTTTGGAAGGAGCACATTTATCCACCGCCATGCTAAGTTCCTTCCGCTTTATTGATTTTGAAATTGTTAAGCAAAACCAGCAAGAAAAGCAATAAAATTCACTTTTCAGAACTCATTCATGCATGATACTGACAATCACTACTTTAATGTAAGGCAAAGACATGATACAAGGATGGAATATGTAAGAAAAATAGGATGGCATGGCATATACACAACTATTTGTGTAAATTAATAAGAAGCCATTTTAACAACTTAGAAGCAATGGAAGCTAGACACCACATGAAAGATGCAACCAAAATGACTCTGCCAAGTTGAAAGTGCGTTATATCGACTAGAGGGGGGTTAATAGGAGATTTTTACAAATTCATGACTGAGGAAATTCTAAGTGAGGAATTTCCTAAGCAACGAACTACTTGCAGTGGAATGGATACTCAAGTGCATGAATAGCAATGCAGTAGCACAGTCATCATGATGAAATGAAAGCATATACACAGCACAAGTAGCGTGTAAACAGGATAAGCAGGCTGAAGACAGAAGACTGAAGAAATAGGGTCGAGGAAATTGAGAAAGTCTTCAGTCAAAGTCTTCAAACAATACAGATCAAGTTCATCAGCATGTGAATGAGTAAATGGAAGGGTTGCGGAAATAGAACCAGTAGGCTTGGTGAAGATAATGATTTGGTAGACCAGTTGCAACTGCTGTGACAGTTGTACGTCCGGTTAGGGTGGCTTGGTATTCAAACCTGAGGACACACAGTCACGGACACCCAGTCCTAGACACACAGTCCAGGAAACTTAGTCCTTACACTATTCCCCTTGAGCTAAGATCACACAGACCTCGCCCAATCACTCGTGGTAAGTCTTCATAGGTGACTTCCAAACCTTCACATACTTGGTCGACGATCGATAATTCGTCTTGGATGCTCTAGACCATTGACGCCTAACCGTCTAGAAGAACACAGTCTTCGAAGGTAACAAGTATCGGTTCCACAGAGGAACACTCTCTTCAGTGATGGTCAATCACTTTAGAGTTTTAGGTGTTGGGGTTTTGGGTTGTTCCTCACTTGATGATTTTCTCTCAAAGTCCTCGGAGGATGGGTTGCTCTAATGACAAGTGTCAGTTTCTCTTGGAGCAGTCAACAACCTAGTGGTTGTAGGGGGCGTCTATTTATAGCCTAGGGAGCAGCCCGACATGATAAGACATAAATGCCCAAAGATATGACCATTAGGTGGATATTTTGGGACAGCTGGCGCATAGCACAACAATGGTCGGAAATTTGAGCCCTCAAATTCCTTAGAGCTATCCTGTTCCTCACTTTTAGGCAATCCACACTGGCGAATTCCTAACTCCTCAGTCAGAACAAATTCCTCAGAGAACAGAAGAACTTTGTCTATGTCACTGAAGAAATTGACTGAACTGTATGAGATTTCCAATGGCTTCACTCGAAGGGATTGGGTAGTGTAGGCTTTGAGATGAGCATCACTTGGAAATATGTTTGTTTAGTTTTACCTCGACCCCCTTTAACACTAGGGTGTTTCCTATGACTCAAGAAAGAGTGAACGAAACTACGTACACAAAAGTCTTCATGCTTCATAATCCTCGCATGAATATCCAAGTCTTCAAGGTCACATCAATTTCCTCATTTTCAAAGTCTTCAAGAAAACCAAAGTCTTCAACTAAAGACATACATTTTTAGGGGTCGACTTTCTTCGTAAATACCAAACTCCTCATAGACTTATAGTACCTGTGTACACTCACAAACACATTGTTCGCACACGAACACATCACCGTGTACCCTCGACGCCGGGGGTGATGCACCGCAGCTCGCGTCAAAGGAGACCCGTCGGAAGCGCGGTACGCAAGTCAATTCGGTGGGCGGTTTTGTATACCCGAAGCCCCACATGCCCGGGAGGGACCCCGTCAGGGCGCGCGGTGGCTATGGGCTGCCCTAGGTCGACCTGATTGCCCCTAGGGCCTCGAGTTTTGTCGCCCTGCAACCAGAAGAACGAACGAAGAACGAGGAAGAAGAAGAACAAGGGAGAAGGTAAAAGTAAAGGTAAATAAGATAGATGTGTTTGTTGATTGTGTGTTGTTCAATCGGCCGTCACCTCGTGTCTATATAAGAGGCAGATGGACTTCCCGTACAAGAAAAGGACTTGCCTTGTTGTCCAAATCATCAAAATCTAACCAAATTTAGACTTCTCACGTCCTCCGGCCCGGATGTCCGGCTCTAAGCCCGGATGATCCGGCCAAGCCCAGATTTCTTACAGCAGTCCACTAATCGGGCTGTAACTTTTTCATACGTACTTGGATTAAAATGTTCTTAATATCAAAATCAACCGCCTCGACGAGACGCAAAACTTTCATGTTGAACACTTTTTGATCTGAGGCTATCTTGAGGGTGTTTCAGCCCGTTTTTGAAAGTCTGCAGCAGAAAAAACTGTCCGGACGTCCGGACGATTGTCCGGATTGTCCGGCCTCACCCGGATCATCCGGTAGTAGACCCAGATCATCCGGCTTCAGCGCAAACCTTCTGTTGTCATTGGTGCTTCAATTTCCCGGATGATCCGGACCCTGGCCCGGATGATCCGGCCAAACGTGACTGCAGCGGACGGTTTTGCCGGTAACTTTTGCATACGACCTCGGATTAAGACGATTTTATATGAAAATCGTCCGTTTCGACGAGACGAAGAACTTTCCCGTTGAAGACTTTTTCATCCGAGGCATTCTTAATCAGTTTTCATCTCATTTTCTAATCTAATGTCAACACGGGTATCTCCGAAATTGTCATATCTTTTGCACTTGAGCTCCGTTTCGGTCCATGTTCATATTTATTTTGATCATCTTGACGAGGGCCATCGAATAGTGACATGAACTCATAATTTTAACCCCATTCCATTATAGCCTCAAGTCACTCTTTGCGATCATGCCATTTTTGAGCGTCAAAACACATCACTCCCTTAACCTAAGTCTTCAATACACCAAAATCACTAAGGGGCACTAGAGGCACTTACAATCTCCCCCTTTTTGGTAATTGATGACAAATAGGTTAAGTTTTCAACGAGGATAAACATACGAAGTGTAACAATTGAGGAATTTGATTACAAGATATAGCATAACTCCCCCTGAAGATGTGCATGTTTGAGGATTTTACTTGAGTAGAAAATGCATATTATAGAGTAATATCATGGAGATCTCCCCCTATATCTTTCAATTCATACATGCATTTGACATATGATTTGAACAATTTGAAATGCATGATGAAATATGTTGTCTGACAAAAATCAGCATGTGTGCAGTAAGGTACTGAGGAAATAAGCATGCAGAAAGCAGTTCAAAAAATGTCAGACATCCATCAGACTTAAGTTTACAACTCATTAGAGTAAACACCTCAGAAGAGCAAGAGTTATAACTTAACAAAACTATAGCCCGTATAAGAGACACGCTCGAAGACTAACTCAAATTTCTCCCCCTTTGTCATCAAATGACCAAAAGGGACGAAAAATGAGGACTAACGCCCCTAAAGAATATCATTATGATGTCGATGGAGGAGCGCCAGCATTGTTGGGGTTGTCTGTTGAGGTAGGGCCTGGCGCAGTGTCGTCTAAATCTTCAGCTTCATCCATCGTGCGTGATGTCGTGGAATTGTCATGGGAAAAGTCCTAGGGGAAGGACTTAGTTGTGGAGCCATTGCGACATAGTTAGCTTAAAGGGGTTAAAGAGGGACAAAGGACACGAGTAGTTTATATTGGTTCGTCCCCTTGCGGTGAAGGTAAAAGCCTAACCAAGTTTGAAGTGAGATTGCTAGGGTTTCGATTACCAGGGAGCAAATACGCATAGCCTAGCTTTCAGCCTGTTCTTTCTTGCCCTAAACCTCTGCCGGGTCATCCCCTTATATACACGGGTTGACGCCCCGCGGCTTACAGTGTCCCGGCCGGCTCATACAAACGTGTCCGGCCCAGTGACTAATCTTACATGCCTTACGATACAAGTCACATATACAAGGCGGTTTACACTTACGGGTCATAACCACCTTTGGATTTTGGGCCCTTTAATAAGCCTACTGCATGAACCGCCATCTTCACCATGTTCATGGGCTTGGCCCATGAACCACCTTTGGGATGACCCGGCTCTTCCTGGGAGGGTCGTATCCGGTAGTCATATCCCCAACATTAGGCCCCAGGTTGATTTGAACTTGTTCATGTCAATCTTCAATATTTTAGGAAGAATCCTTCTTCATATTTTTGTGAGATATTGAAATCCGCCATGATGTCATTCCTTGAGATTGCGATAACCCGCCATGACGTCACCTATCATTAATTTTACATATGGCCCAAAACTTTAACAAATCTTCTCCTTTTAATGAATCTCCGAAAATCGAGGCGCTTGCGCCGTCACATATCCATTTTCTTGTCTCCCCGATTCCCGTGCATGCCACTTATCCTTCTAGCCTTATAAATAGGGCCACATGTCCTCTTTTCACTCCCCCCCCTTTGCCTTCTCATCTTCATCTTCTTCCTCGCAACACTCCAGCGTGCACGAGCTCCGATGTCGTTGTTCTTTGTCCACTACGTCAACTCCGGCCGCTGCATCACCCTGAACGAACCAGAACACCGCGGTGCCCCTCCGCTGTTCATCAGCGTCGGTAAGCTTTCACCATTCCTCTAAATAGATCTGCCCTAGGGTTTCCCTGTTCGTCGGTGTTCATCACTATTCATCCTTCTCTTTCCTAGATTGCATAGTTTTGATCTGAAAACGACACATATCTTTTGCGGTAGCAATTTTAGCACATGTTTTTTAATATCAAAATATATCCTCATTGCAACAGATCTCATATGAGCATTCCCACTTTTCTGCTCCCACCACCTTAGGTTTAGATTTTATTTCATTTCTTTGAACGGCTGTAGATCCAATCTTATAGCTCCAATCTGTTAAACATGTTTGTCCCAATACTTAGTAAAATTCTCTCTTGTCAGATCTTGAATACCAGTGCTCGCCATGGTGGCTTACATCACTGGCTTATAATTATCCATATATCATTAGGCCCCATTTAAGGCGCCAGTCAGAATTTATACCGTAGATTTTTATTTCCGGCTTAATGAATCAATTTGAACCAGAAATTTTTTTCTTTCCTTTAGGCTTCTCTCTTCGCAATGTCGCCAAAGACACTCACTTCCTGTAATTGGGTTCCCTCCATTGTCACATAGGATACACTCAAAGACTTTTTCGAAATTGGGTACTTGCCAGCAAAAATTGTCATGCATTATCACGCCCCTAATCTAGGCGAAGAAAGACCTCATCCAAAGGATGACGAAGTTATTGTTTTTACTGATCACATGAATCGGGGCTTCTCACTGCCCGGTTCTAAGTTTTTCCGAGACGTTCTACACTTCTTTCAACTCCATCCTCAAGATATCGGACCCAATTCCGTGTCAAACATCTGCAACTTCCAAGCCTTCTGTGAAGTATACCTTCAAGAGGATCCCAATGTCGAGCTCTTTAGGGAATATTTTTATTTAAACCACCAAAACGATTTTACGAACGGACACAACTTGGAACTTGGTGGAATATCAATTCAACGGAGAAGAGATGTCGTCTTCCCCTATGCTCGCTTGCCGAGTCACCCCAAGGATTGGAGCCAGACATGGTTTTACTGCAAAGATGCCGCTCCGGCTCAGCACCTTTGCCAAGACAGAAAATTCGACGAGTAACCCGGAACGTAAGCTTTTCACACCCTTTAGCTCATTTGGATCCTCACTTTATTTTGAAGAAACAGCAGCACGAGAACCGGCGACAGACTCAGAATAGCGGAGGTGAAGAATTGTCCTCCGGCTAACCGAATACTCTAGTCCGACGAAAACACTAAAATGAGGTCCTTCCGCACTTAATTTCTTTTATCCGCTAGCGGGTCTAATTCGCCAGCCACTTAATTCTTCCGATTCAAACTACCAAGAGGTTTCTCGCTGTTCCTCTGGCAACACATCACACACCCAGCTACCGGCTTTCAAAACTGCCCCTGGGTAACAACAATTAGTTTTTATTCTGAATCTCCTTATGCTTTTATAATTGTACTGACTTGTCATAACCCGTACAGTGGCCAAGCAAAGCCTAGTAAGAAGGCAAAGGTGACCCAGCTGGCTGAGGATCCCAAAGTAATTGAATCGGTGCAGCAAGTCCCATCATCAGATGCTTCCGAAAAACAACCAGATGAAACGCCCATGAGATTCTTCCTAAAATTCCTGATATCTCCTTTGACCATACAAATATCAATTCCTTGAACACTGAATGATGAAGCCCACTTAAGCCGTCAGAAGTTCATACTGACGATGTGATGATCACTGGCACCGGCTTTAAAGAACCGGGAAATCCAATTGTGTTGGCTAAGCACTCCGCCAAACAAGAGGCCATAGAGAGGCGGAAAGTGAGATTTGACGTCACACACTATGCGCAATTGAGTAGTAGCGAAATACTTTCTGGCTACCTCAATCAGGTACACACCAGCTGTGATCTTGAAGTTGATATGGTGAAGCAGATGCATCATAAATTTGATGTATGAATTCATGCTTGAATAAGTTATATACATCCTGCCAGCCCCCAAGTCTACTGGGTATGATAAAGTTGAATATGTTGTAGACTTAAAATAAGCATGAGCATCTTTAGTATAATCCTTCCAAGGCCGGCTTTCACCATTATAGCAAAACTGGATTTTAACTAACTTTGCATCCGTAGTCCCCAAGGGCTGGCTTAATCAGCATGAATGAGTCGATCCTGTTCACCATTGTTTATAAAGAGAGCTTTACCTGTGTAGTCCCCATAAACTGGTTGTGATTGTTTACGACACCACCTGGTTATCATAAAGGAGTAGGAAGACACAATCGATATGCATTAGCCCCCAAGTGCTAAGTATTCTTGCGTGCAAAGTGCTTGGGACTTATTTATATGAGCCGCTGTATGAAGAATGTTTCGGCAGGCATTAGCCCCCAAGTGACAAGTGTTGTTGCTTGCAAAAGGCAAGGGACTTATATTCTTGTAACCCATATATGAATGTGTTAGCAACTCTGTGTTTGTACATAATACCACGGCTGGACTTTAATCACAATTGGCTGATGCAAAGACCCAGCTGAAGAATCAAGAATCTGAGACCCGACAAGCTGAGTCAAAATTCCAATTTAGCGTGGCTGAAACGGAAAAGCTGAAAACCAGTTTTGAGGCGGATAAAAACTCTTAGGCTGAAGAAAAGATTGCTTTGACGCAGCGAGCTGAAAAAGTTGAGGTAGCTCTTCAAGAGGTGACGACCGAGCTCACCGGTTTAAAACACCGTGTATCCGAGATGGTTTCTGCTATCTTTGGTGAGTCGCCTTGTTAATCATGACAAGTGAATCTCTTCCCTGATAGTATAAACCGCCACCAACTAATCTATGACTTACGCAGGTCGCAGGAGTAGCAATCTTAACCAAGATATGCTTGTGAAACTCAAGGTTGTGTACACACTTGTCAAAGAGTTATACACTGGAGCTCAGCGTGCACTAGCCACAATTTCTCTGACCAATCAGGCACCTACTCTCTTGATAGATGTCTTGAAAAAACTTTCTATGATGCCTTCTAGGATGGATGAGATGAAGCGGTCGTCTGCAAGAGCCGGTGCCATGACAACTTTGAGCCGGGCTAAGGCATGGTTACCAGAACTAGACCCGTCTGATGTAGCCACTGGATATCCAAGCTTGAAAGAAGACGGCACTTCATTTGACCAAAAGGACTTCCATGCCTGTGTGAAAAAAATACGTCCTCTGGCCAGTCTGATTGCAAATGTAATGTATCTGTCAAAATATCATCCGTCTTAAGGCATGGAGAATCAGAAGATGCCTACTCTGGCTTATAAAGTGATGAATTTAATCCATCCAATCTGTAAGCATACTTTCACCCCTGAAGTTGACCCGTCCGAACTTATAGATGACGAAGTTGAATTTCAAGCCTTTTCTGGCATCGATTGGTCATCACCAAACTTTCAGATGGAGGAGGACGAAAAACCGTAGATGGATGATCCAGAAGCCTCAAGTCAGCATGGCCGAGAAGAGTGAACCGCCAGGCGGTTTATATATTTGATCCTTTGAAAACACTTGATCTTGTTTGGCTTACAGAGTCATGTAATAGGGTAGTGAAACTTTAATCTGCCGTGCCATCGTGCATGGTTATGTTTTGCGCAATACTACTAATCCGCCAGTTTAAAAAACTATCACTTTATGCTTATGATAGCATTGATTTATGCAGATCAGATTGACCAATACCCTGCACACAAACAGATAACAAGTGCCCTGGCAGTTTATCGACGGGCGGGTCATGATACCCAAGTGACACCACTGGGGAGGGATAGTCCATAACCAGGGCCGGCCTAACCACAATGTTGACACAATTGTGAAATAAAGAATCTTACATGTGGAGCGTGCTTAGACTGCCGGCTTATTAGCTCCATGCAGTTAGAGTCTTTAGAGCTATAACTCTTAAACATAAAATTATTATCCTCTGGCGACTTAGAGTCTGCCATCCTGGTGGGTTGCAAAGACTCAAAGATGCTTCAAATATGAGACATAAATAGGGCAGCTTGGCCCGATTTGTAAAAACCATATGGCAAGCAAAAAACGACGAAATAAAGCCCAAATAGAAAATAAAAAAATCGAGGCTTTTGAAGGCCGCCAAGCCAAACTTGCTTGTTCAATGAAACTAGCATGTTGGCCACTGGAAGGTACGTGTTTTCTGTGAGCTGGCTCTCACATGACCCAATCGACATTTGAACCCAGATAAGTTCCGGTCTTATTTAAAGATAAACTTATTAAGTGTACGCGGGGTCGGAGTAGCATCATGCATCACATGCCGATTTATCCAAGTTTCAAGGAAGGCGGCTTATGAGCCTGGATCTATCCTGACTATTTGTAAGCCGTTCTCTCACATGACAAACCGGTGTTTTAACCTTAAAAAGATCAGGATCTTTGGTGAATACACCGTGTAAGATTGATTCCTAAGAGTTCGGCGGGTCAATCAAGATTACCTGATGGAGAAGCAGCTGGTATACATGTAGGATGACCCAGAAAGGTTATGTACTCTTCGGTGAATACACCTATGTTTGAACAAGATAACCTAGTCAAGAGGGTAGTAACGCTATGTTCTCTTTAGTGAATACACCTATGTTTGAACAGAAAGCCCCCAAGTGACATACTTACGAATTGTGCTCGTCGGGGACCTATGTTTGAGTTGTGACGTGCATCCAACTCTCTTTGGTCCCTGTAATTTGGGCGTCAAGCCTCTTAACTGAACATGTAAGACGATGATAAAGACTTAGCTTCGAGGAAGTGAAACGACAGAGGCCCTGAATTATCAGGGATGCCGGCTTTATTATACTGTTTTCTGATATATACATCATCGAACTATGTACATCATGTGAGCCGGTAGGTCAAGTATAGTAGGGCCAAGGATGAGCTATATTCCACGGCCAACGGGTCTCCTCCTCCGATGTGCGTGAGTCCTTGTGGTCTCGAACGTAGATAAAATAGTATGACCCATTACGAAGATTCTTGCTGACCGCAAAAGGTCCTTCCCAAGGCGGTGATAGTTTATGCATATCAGTTTGATCCTGGATAAGCCGGAGCACCAAGTCGCCTTCTTGAAAGGTTCTTGTTTTGACCCGGCGGCTGTGATAACGACGTAGATCTTGCAGATAAATCGCTAAACGAGCTGCCGCGAGGTCACGTTCCTCATCCAACATGTCTAGTGCATCTTGATGTGCCTTTTCATTATCAGCTTCAACATAAGCCGCCACACGGGGTGAATCATGACGGATGTCACTAGGGAGAACCGCCTCTGCTCCATAGACCATGAAGAAAGGTGTGTAACCCGTAGATCTATTGGGGGTTGTATTGATACTCCATAATACTAAGGGTAACTCCTCCACCCAGCAACCCAGTGTTCTTTGCAAAGGAACCATAAGCCGGGGCTTGATGCCTCGCAGAATCTCTTGATTAGCTCGTTTCGCCTGACCGTTAGACTGTGGGTGAGCCACGGAGGAAACATCAAGTCGAATATGCTCTCGTTGACAAAACTCTTTCATAGCACCCTCAGATAGATTAGTGCCATTATCCGTTATAATGTTGTGGGAAAAACCAAAACAGAAGATCACCTTCTTCATGCACTGAATCGCCGTTGGTGCATTACACTTGCTAACCAGCTCTGCTTCAACCCACTTAGTAAATTTATAAACTGCCACCAAAAGGTGGGTTTCCTTATCTTGGGATCTCTTGAAAGACCCGACCATATCCCCCCAGGTCGCAAACGGCCAAGTAATCGGAATCATCCTCAACTCTTGAGCTGGAACATGAGCTCGTCCTGAAAACTTCTGACAACCGTCACATCTACTGACCAAATCCTCAACATCAACATGAGCTATCATCCAATAAAACCCATGAAGAAAGGCCTTGGCTACAAGAGATTTAGAGCCAGCATGATGACCACAATCTCCTTCGTGGATCTCTCGCAGGATCTCACAGCCTTCTTCACGAGAGACACAATGTTGAAACGCCCCTGTGACATTGCGATGGTGCAACTCCTCATTGACAATCGTCATTGACTTAGGCCGCCGGGTTATCTGCCAGGCCAAAATCTCATCCTCAGGAAACTCGCCCTCTGTCATGTAAGCCAAATATGAAATTGTCCAATCAGGAATGGCATGAAGAGCCGCCACCAATCGTACTTCCGGGTTAGGAACAACAAGATCCTCCTCTGTAGGTAATTTGACACAAGGGTTAAGCAGAATATCCAAGAACGTGTTAGGTGGCACCGGCTTACGCTGATATCCTAGCCGGCTTAAGGCATCTGCCGCCTCATTCTTCCTGCGATCAATATGCTCAACTTGGTAACCCTTGAAGTGACCCGCAATACAATCAACCTCTCGATGATAAGCCGCCATGAGTGGATCCTTGGAATCCCAATTGCCAGAAACCTGTTGAGCTACCAGATCAGAGTCACCGAAGCACGTCACCCGGCTTAAGTTCATCTCCTTAGCCATCCGAAGACCGTGGAGCAAGGCCTCATACTCAGCTACATTGTTAGTACATGGGAACATTAACCAGAGAACATAAGAAAATTTATCACCTCGTGGGGAAGTCAAGACAACTCCAGCCCCCGAGCCTTCCAACTGCCTGGATCCATCAAAGTGAATAGACCAATATGTGTTATCCGGCTTTTCCTCAGGAGCCTGCAACTCTATCCAATCATTGTTAAATCCACGAGTGCTTGTGACTTGATGGCCATACGAGGCATATACTTTAAACCATGGGGTCCAAGCTCAATGGCCCACTTGGCTACCCAACCTGTGGCTTCTCTCTTTTGGATGATATCTCCTATGGGAGCAAAACTAACCATAGTAATGGGATGGCCCAGAAAATATTTCTTGAGCTTTCGGCTTGCCATGAAGACCCCATACACGATCTTCTGCCAATGTGGATACCTCTGCTTGGACTCAATAAGTACCTCGCTGATATAATAAACCGACCGTTGAACCAGATACTCATTGCCTGCCTCTTTCCTTTCCACCACGATGGCCACACTGATAACCCGGCTATTGGCAACCACATATAACAACAAAGGCTCCTTATCGATGGGAGCAACAAGAACCGGCGGCTCAGCCAATTGCTTCTTAAGCGCCTCAAATGCCTTATTAGTAGCTTCACTCTAGACGAAATCATATGTCTTCTTCATCATCTGATATAGAGGGATAGACATTTCTCCTAGGTGGCTTATGAACCGGCTCAAAGCCACTATGCGACCTGCCAAGTGCTGGACGTCATTAACACACTTTGGCTTAGCCAGGGAAGTAATAGCCTTGATTTTCTCCGGGTTAGCTTCGATGCCTCGTTCTGAAACCAAAAATCCCAAAAGCTTGCCCGCTGGTACACCGAAGACACACTTGGTCCTTCAAATCATCGATCAGGGTTTCCTTCTTCCTGGATTTCACCACAATGTCATCTACAATAAGCATGAACATTACGCCCGATCTGATCGTGAAGGCAATTCTGCACACCCCGCTGGTAAGTCGCCTGGGCACTCTTGACCCCGAAAGGCATAGATACATAGCAGACGGCTCCAAACAGAGTAATGAAAGTTGTCGGTCCTTAACTTCCATCTTGATCTGATGATAACCAGAATAAGCATCCAAAAAACTCAAACGCTAACAACCTGCCATAGCATCAATGATTTGATCAATATGAGGGAGAAAAAACAGATCAGCCGGACAAGCCTTGTTTAAGTCCGTGTAGTCCTAACACATTCGCCAAGTGCCATTCTTCTTAAGCACCAACACCGGCTTAGCCAACCACTTAGGATGAAAAACTTCAATGATAAACTTGGCCACTGTCGGATTACAGGCTCCGCAAACCCAAGGAGTTCGAACACAGGGGCGTGAATGAAGATCTCTCCCACTCACGTCTACCTAGCGTCTCCCCCTCGTCTGATGAAGAGATTCAAGCGAACAACAAGTAAAACACACACGAATTTACCCAGGTTCAGGCCACCTTGCGGTGTAAAACCCTACTTCCTACTTTAGTGGATTAGCCTCGGGAGGGCTTGAGTATGAACGAGTATAGTGGTTCCTGAGCCTAGGAGGAGAGCTCAGGAGGGTCAGGAGGCAAGGGTTCTTGCCCCTTTGTGTGAGGGCGGAGTCTTTGGATCCGATCAGAATGCCTCCATAGTGGAGACCCTAGCTACTTATATAGGCGGCCAGGGTCCTCTTCCCCCGAATTGTTTAGGCGTGATGTGATCCCACAACGACCATTTTGAGCGGGAACACAAGGAATTTCTTGTCCTCACAAAAGCAGTCTTCGGTCTTGTTGCGCCGAAGGTGAAACCTTTGTAACGCTCATCGGGAACGTGCGCGTGTGCTGTCTCCTTTGCACCAAAACAGCAACTGCGCCGCTGGCACGCGCTGGCACCCGCTGGCGCGGTGCGTCACTGCTCGCATCACTGCCTCCCCCTGAGGCAGGCTTGGCCTTGGATTCTCCGCCCCTCCGGAGCAACCTAGCCGAGGCCGCTCCTGAGGGGGTCTTGACGTCGTTCTCCACGCGAGGTCTAGCCCCCTCACGAGGGTCTTGAACAGCTGGTCAATCAGCTGGGCCGTAGCAGGCCATAGTAGGAGCGCGTCGCGGCCCGCAGACAGGCAAGTCTAGGTACCCTGGTTCCCAGGACACCGACAATAGCCCCCGGGCCCGAGGCGCGTGTGGAGTTGGCTTCGGGGCGAAGCCTTAGTCGAGGACGAAGCGCCGTGGGCCACAAAAGGCTGCGGGCCAGGCTGGCGAGTGACGGTTGGATGGGACGTGGGCGAGTCCGCTTCACACGCAGCCTTGGCAGTCGTGCGTTTTGACAACCGCACAACCGATAGGCGGACTTCTTGCTGCCGCCCCTGCTTTCTTGCCCCTCAATCGCCTCCTCCCTTTTCTTGCCTTGACTGCCCCCTTTCATCGCCACCATGACGCGTAGGACGAAGAAGAGGGGAACCGGCAAGTCTGCCACGCCGCCGCCGGGTCTCGAGCCGGCGCTGGGTTGCTCCCTCGTGGTGAACCAGGAGGGCTTGGACAAGGTGCGCAGTGCCTTGGCCGATGCGTCTAACGAGTGGGGGCTGACCCGGGCCTGGCTTGCCTCCCGGCCGACGGCGGAGCTAAGCGCCAATGACATCCAGCTCCACAGCCATGCCATCTTTGGGGGTCTCCTCCCCCCTTATTCTGCCTTCTTCTATGCGGTGCTCACGCATTACCAGATTCGGGTGCTGCACTTGGACCCGGGGTCCATCATCCTCCTCTCCGGCTTCGCGTTTCTGTGTGAAGCTTTCGCAGGTGTTTCCCTGTCTGTGGACCTACTTCGCCACTTCTTCACCCTCCACCTGGTCGACGGGGGGCAGCGCTCGGGGTGCGTGTCGCTACGTGTGGTGGAGGCGACCTCCGCCTCCGGGATCAACTTCACGCTCCACCCGACCACGGCGGGGTTTTGTCGGTAGTGAGTGTATGTTGATGTTGTTACGTACAGCTCCCAGTTCCACCTTCCCGACGCGCCGGCGGTGCCGAGCTCGGGCTGGGAGCACGAGGCCCTCTTGGATCCACGGTTAGAGCTGGTCATGCATCGGCTGTCCATCCTGAGGAGGAATGGGTTGACCATGGCGATGGTGGTGAGGGACTTCCTTGTTCTGCGTGTCGCCCCGCTCCACTCTCACCCAATGTGGGCCCTCTCCGGTCTTGATGATCCTTCACGTGTTCAGAGGAAGCAGCTCCCCCTTGAGACGCTCCAGGGGTTGCTGCGGCTACTCATCGGCGGAGTGCCTGAAGCACGCCCGTCTCCGCGACTCCCTTGTACTTGGCTCATGTGGCCGGAAAAGCCTTTGCCAAGAAGATGCCCCGCTTCGATGCATGGGACTGTTGCCAGAGGGCGTCTATGATCCTCATGACAATCCCTTGGTGGTGGCGCCAGGGCTCACGAGCCCAACCTTCCCTTCCGGGGCGGATGCATCAACTGGAGCCCCTGACGTAGGGTCCACTCCGCCCCCGGAGCGAGTAGATGAAGCGCGGGCGCTGGTGTCGACGGAGGTGGCGGAAGATACCGAGGCGCCGAAGTGGGAAATGGGGCGCCGGCCGCGGGCGTCCACCGCGGCCCTGCCCCGGGCCTAGGCGCGCCTACCCCAAGCGGCCTCCTACCGTCCTTCGTGGCGCTGAGAAAGAGGCGGAGGTTGAGGGGCAGTTATGGCCCTACCCCGAGGGCTCTCAAGAGGATGAAGTTGACTGTACCGGGCAGGTGCGTGTTCCTCAGCTTTTCCTGTTCTTCCTAATATTGTTCTCCTGACCCCTTGCTCTGCAGGGTTTCCCCTGACTCATTCCTGAGCCGTTCGGCGAGGCTCGCAGACACTTCTGCCTGCGCCCCTCCTCCGGACCATGCTGGGTCTCCGGTAGACCTCGCGCGGGTTCGTGGGGCCGCGCCCGGACCCTGACACATGGATCATTCCCCCAACCCCTGAGTGCTTCTGGGGCAAGGCATCTCTTGGTGCGTCGGGCGCCCGTCTTGTCCACCGGGGCTTATCTTCATCGTGGATCAGGAAGCTCTTGAGACGGCCCGGGAGACCGGCCACCCATCAGGACCACGCCTGCCCCTTGCTCCGGAGGTAGCGCGTGCCCCTGGGGCTGGCCCCGGGCTGCATGCTGAGGGAGGAGAAGAGCCCCTTTTGGGTGGCCCGGACGCCGGGGACGAGCCGGGCCACCTCCTAGAACTCGCGCTGCGCGGGAGTGCGGTACGTCGTGATCTTGCGCGTGGGGCATCAGATAATTTGAAGCGCCTTGAGGTCGAGGTCGCTGAAGTGGATGCGCGTTTTGAGGCCGAGGGCCTGCTTCTGGCTAAGGGCTGGCGCCAGCTGCAAGCTGCCGTTAACTTGAGCCACCTGCTGCATGAAACTGGCCTGGAGAAAGCAGAAGCGTCTGTGGCTGCAGCACAGGAGGCCCGCGACCACGCCCTGAAAGAGGCTCTAGAAGCAGACCGCCGCCGCGCAGCGGCCGAGAACGCGAACGCGAGCACGAAGCTTCGAACGCTGCACTCGAGTGTGAGGTTCGCACTCGATTGGCTGCCCTCGTCGTGTCCGCGGCCGATGATAATAGCCCAGTAGGTCCCTCAGCGCGGGAGGAGGTGCTAGTACTTGAGATGATGGAGCTGAACATGGAGCGCGAGCGCCTAGAGACAATGGGGCGCCAAGTGGCCGAATCCGAGGGCAACCTCGATAATCGAGAGGATGCCGCGAGGAAAGCTGCCATGGAGGTAGAGCGCCTCCGGAAGGATTACCGCGAGAAGCTGGGGCATCACGAGACTCGCTTTGCTGATAAGTGCAAGGAACTCTAGAAGGAGGTCTCGGCTGTCAAGGGCATGCTAGCGGATGTCGAGCGCCGTTTGCAGGTGTCGGAAAAGGCTCGCGTCGTAGCCAAGCATCGTGAGCGGGCGTCGAGGGAGGCCTGTGCCGCGGCGGAGCGCCGCAAGCGGGCGCCGGAGAAGGCTCGCGCCACCGCCAGGCCGGAGCTGTCCTGCTTCCACAAGCAGGTGGAATACATTTCCACTATCGCGGCCCGGAATTCCGAGGAGGCCACGCGAGCTCGTAGAATGCAGCACACCCGCTTGAAGATGGTCGAGGCCTTGCGGCACAGGGCCGGCTGAGCCTTGGATGAGCTCCTTGACTCGAGAGTCGATGACCCTCTGGTTGATGATGACGCCGGATATCTCGGGTTCTTCACCAGAGTGGTGGAGCATCTTGATGGCGGGGTCATGAGGGCACGGTAGCTTGTTGAGGAGCAGAGCCGCGACATCCTCAGGCATGCGGTCTCCCGCATCTTTGGTAACTTGCTCCGTCTTGCCCCACGTACGGACTTCGGGGCCTTGCTGGAGCCTGTGCCCATGACGGTCGCTGGCCTCTTGGAGGGATGGGTGAGCGATCATGTGGACGTGTTGGTGACGAAGCTCGTTCCAGCCATCGATGATGTGCCGGTGCTTGGGGGGGGGCGACGCCGACGGTCTTGACGAAGATGCCGATGCTTAGTCCAGCTCCTGCTGTTGGTTTGATTTTTGGTTGTGGCTCCAGAGCCGGGTAAGACGAATGTCATAAGACTTAAGCTTTTGATGATGTAAGGATGGGTTTAAGCACTCCCTTGTGATGTTTGCCCCTGAGGCTAAGACCTCGGGCCCTTGTTGCGTTTCCGAGAGGGGCGTCCGCCGACCCTGTTTGAGCGCATCTCGCGAGTACCTGCAATTGGCGCAAGAGTGATTGGCGGTCCAGCCGCGGGCCAGAAAAAACATGCGCCCACGCCCCAGCCCCTGCTCGCAGGGAGTGATTGGGCAGGGTCGCAGCTGTAGGCCGGCTTAGCTGAGCAAGGCGAAAAACGGGCTGGGCGAAGGAAAACTCAATGAAAACGCAAAACACGGACGGAAAACTCTTCCCCCTTTATTTCAAAAACTGCGTCGCGTGCCCGCGAGATCGACTCGAGAAGGCAGATATAAAGGAGGCAAAGGCGAATGGCAAAGGGAGGGGCTGCGTCCGGCCCCTGAGCAAGTCTTCGATCTTCTCCCCAGCGCGGAGCGTAGGGCTACCGCCGGCGGTTGTGGGCATATCCATTGGAAGGTAGTGTCGATGGCCAGCGGGGAGCATGGTGCTTCCAGTAGGACATGGGAGGGAGCCCCCGTGAGGCCCTAGGGCGGCGCTCCGGGGACTCCGAGGCGTGTACAACCCCACTCATTATTATGTGAGAGTGTCACGCGCGGAGATCTTCTGACGTGCCCGCTCCTTCACGTTGAGGGGCCCGCCCCGCGCTAGTCCGCTCCCGCCATGAACTCACCAGAAGGCGGCCTTCATGAGGTGGGACACTGCGCATGGTGGGGTGATGGGACCTTGGCTATAGCCCCCTCTGCCGAGCACTAGGCACACCGCTTACGCGATCCCCGGGCACGCTTTGCCCCTGGGGGCTAACGTCATCCGGAGACACGGCGTCCTAAGGTGTGAGGGGGACACCGCCCCACTCATGCTCCTAATGACCCCTGAGCCCTCCTCATCAGGGTCGGGCCCAGAGGGTACGGGATTACGTGATCAGGGGGATGGAGCCGCGGTCCTGGGCCCTCTTGGCGTGCATAGGACGGGCTATTGTACCGCCTCCAGATGCACCCTCCGCAGCCCGGGGGATGGTACGCTGGGAGGCGCGGTGTCTTGAGTCTGATCGGAGGGAGAGGAGGCCCCTCCCCACGCGCATCATACCCGCCGCGGTGAGCCCCTGGTGAAGTCCAGGGCGGGCTCATGCGCGACGGGTCACGCGTAAGGGGACGAGGGCCTGACCCGGGCCTTCCCTCCCCTTCTGTCTTTACACGGCGCCTGGGGTGCTTCCCTGGCCTACCGAGGCTCGTGGCCAGAGACACCGTTGGCCCGAGGCCCACGGCCAGTGCTGCGAGTGCCGACCCCCGCAGGCACCCGCGCACGTTTCATTCGTGCTCCATGGCCGTTGGCGGTGGCGGCGGAGGGTCAAGGGCTAATAGCGCGGGGTTGGCCTCCCGACCTTTTGCCCTCGAGCCCCCTTGCACCGGTGCCTGATCGCACCCAGCGCCGGGCGTAGTCCCGTGGTCGCCTCCTGATGGTTCCCCGGCAGGGGCGATGCCTGTGTACAAAGGGTCTCTTGGCAGAGGGGCGGCGTCATACGCAGGATTCAGGGGGTCGTACCCCATGTCACCTTCATAAATCACCGCCGGTCTTGCCCATACGGGCGACCGGGCGCGGCCATCGTAGCCTCCGATCCATGGTGTCGTCGTGCGGAAGCAGAATGGCTTGGCCCCGGTGCTAGTGGCATCGAGGAGCTCGGCCACCCTGAGGAGCAGTGCGTCGTGTCCGACGTTGAGCATCCAGCACCTTAGCAGCTCCCTTGCCACTAGTAGCGCGACCCACATGTTTGCCATTTCGCGCCGGTCCCGCGAACTCGCCGTCGCGTGTTTGGCGGCCCGCGCTGCTGCGCGGCTTCGGCGCTGCTTTGGCGGTGGGTGTTGCCGGTCCCCGGGCGGCGGGTCGATGACGCTCATCATGCCATCAGCCCCGATCAAGGCGGTGGCCGAAGGGCGACGCTCGAGTGGTGCGAGCGCCGCGGGCTTCCACGCGCGCTTGATGCGCCTCCGCCATCAGAGTCGCGATCCGTTGTGGTGGGGTGCAGCGAGGTCGACGGACGAGGACGATGCGAGGTCGTCGGAGAGGCGAGATTTCTACACGCCTCCTACCTGGCGCGCCAAATGTCGGATTACGGGCTCCGCAAACCCAAGGAGTTCGAACATAGGGGCATGAACAAAGATCTCTCCCACTCACGTCTACCTAGCGTCTCGCCCTCGTCCGATGAAGAGATTCAAGCAGACAACAAGTAAAACACACACGAATTTACCCAAGTTCAGCCCACCTTGCGGTGTAAAACCATACTACCTGCTTTGGTGGATTAGCCTCGGGAGGGCTTGAGTATGAACGAGTACAGTGGTTCCTGAGCCCAGGAGGAGAACTCAGGAGGGTCAGGATGCAAGGGTTCTGTCGGATTACGGGCTCCGCAAACCCAAGAAGTTCGAACACAGGGGCGTGAACGAAGATCTCTACCACTCACGTCTACCTAGCGTCTCGCCCTCGTCTAGTGAATAGATTCTAGTGAACAACAAGTAAAGAATACAAGAGTTTACCCAGTTTCAGGCCACCTTGCGGTGTAAAACCCAACTTCCTGCTTTTGTGGATTGGCCTCAGGAGGGCTTGAGTATGAATGAGTACAGTGGTTCCTGAGCTCAGGAGGGGAGCTCAGGAGGGTCAGGAGGCAAGGGTTCTTGCTCCTTTGTGCGAGGGATGAGTTTATGGATCTAGTCCCAATTGAGTCCCCCCATAGTGGAGATCCTAGCTACTTATATAGGCGGCCAGGGTCCTCTTCCCCCGAAATGTTTAGGCGGGTAGGGATCCCACAACGGCCATTTTGAGCGGGAACACAAGGACGTTCTTGTCCTGACAAAAGTGGTCTTCGCCTGCAAAAGGATCAGTTGGTGACGCGGTGCTGGGCTAGGTGGGGACATTCTCCATGTCGTCCTTGCGGTCTGTGGTCTTGTTGCATCGAAGGGGAAACCTTTGTCCCGCTCCTCGGGGACCTGCTCCTGCGCTGTCTCCTTTCCACCAAAATGGCAACTGTGCCGCTCGCACGCGCTGGCACCCGCTAGTGCGGTGCGTCATTGTTTGTGTCATTGCCTCCTCCTGAGGCAGGCTTGGCCTTGGATTCTCCGCCCCTCCGGAGCAACCTAGCCGAGTCCGCTCCCGAGGGGGTCTCGATGTCGTTCTCCTCGCGAGGCCTAGACCCTTTGCGAGGGTCTTGGGAAGCTGGTCGATCAGCTGGGCCGTACCAGGCCGCGATAGGAGCGCGTCGTGGCCCGCAGATAGGCAAGTCTGGGTACCCTAGTTCCCAGGACACCAACAGTAGCCCTCGGGCCCAAGGCGCGCACGGAGTTGGCTTTGGGGCGAAGCCTTAGTCGAGGACGGAGCGCCGCGGGCCCCAAAATGGCTGTGGGCCAGGCTGGCGAGCGACGGTTGGATGGGACGTGGGTGACTCTGCTTCCCACGCGGTCTCGGCAACTGTGCAACTTGACAAAAGGGGGTTGTCTTTGCTGCAGAGGAGTTAACGCCTCCCTTCCTTCCTGCTTAGATCCCCTTCTCCTTCGCCTCCGGCCTTCCTAAATCGCCTGCATCCTCTGGCACCTCAGCAAAGGCGAAGAAAAGCAAGGGTGCCGCGCAGGCGTCCGGATCTGCTTCTTCCCTTGAGGCGGCGCTCGAGGAGTCCACCATCACCGGGGAGGGGGACTACTCGGAGGTCCAGTCTTTCTTGTCGAGCGTCCACAACGAGCATGGCCCGACGAAGATTTGGGTCGGATCCACCGTGGCGTGGATCTTGCCGAAGTCCTGCTACAGCATCTCCGTCGGGCTCGTACCGCCCTTCTCGGAGTTCTTCACGCCATACTAGACCATTACCAGGTGCACGCTCTCCACATCCAGCCTCGCTACATCTTCGTCCTGTCGCTCTTTGCCTTTTATTGAGAGGCGCTTGTGGGGGTGAAACCGACCGTCGCCCTCTTCCGCCACTTCTTCTCCCTGCGGCGGTACGACCAGGGTCCGTGCTCGGGCTGCGTCTCCTTCATCTTCCAGCGCCAGGGCTGCCGGCTGATGACAGCCGGGAAGAAGATAGATTCCCACTGGAAGAGGTGGGTCTATCTGGATGCCCAGCGCGTTCATCCGCTGCTGGTACTGCCTACCGCCCGTCCGACGAAACACGCCGGCTGAAGCTACGCGAAGCTCACCGACCCCCTTGCCGAGCCTGTCTTGGCAAGGATCGAAGCCGACCTGGGCTCCAGGCTTGAAGGGGCCCAGATCATGAAGGAGTTCCTGAGGCAGCGTCTGGCGCCACTCCAGGCACACTCGCGCCCCATGTGGGAGCTGATGGGAAACGACAACAGGCTCTGGCTGCGCTTGGGGATGCTGGACGAGGCCGACCTGGACCTTGCCTCGGTCGCTCTCCTGGGGATGGTTCCTAAGGACCTCTCAGGGGCCCACCTGCCGCTGTACAGCCGTCCTGACAAGGCCGAGCTGCTGAAGGCCGTGTCAGGTTTCGGGGTGCCCGTGGCTACTCCGCCCACGGTTGACGTGTCCTCTGGTGCGGACGATGGGAGCGACGAGGAGGACTCAGAGGAGACCCTGGGCGACGAGGACCGGGTTGACGAGGAGGACTCCTCCGAGGCATCCGCTAAAGAAGTGGCGTCACGCGCAGGTGCTGCCGGACAGCCGTAGGCGACCACTCCGCATCGATCCGGATGTGCTGTGTCCGGGGGAAGCAATGCGGCGACCCCGCCGAGGAGTGCCGTGCAGGCGAAACTGGTGACCACGGCTACACCCAAGTCCATGGCCTCGCGCCTAGCCAAGATCCGAACTGCCGGCACGCCCGTAGCGCCAGCGGCCGCGTCCGACCTGCTGCAGAAGAGGAGGTCGTGCCTCGCCTTTGATGAGTAAGTGTGCAATCTCCTGTTATCCCTCGGTTGCTGTGTTCCTGACGTACGTCTCTTGGCGCAGCATCCTGTGTGGCGTGATGAAGAAGGTGAAGGGGGAGGTCACGTCACGGTACCCCGCTCCACCTGCCACTGCTGTGGCCGCGAAGAAGCGTGCCACAGCTTTGCGCGCCTCGGCCAACTGGGCCACCGAGCATGCGGCGGCGGCGTCACTTGCGGGTGTCGTTGCTGTTTGCGAGGCTGCTGCCGCTCCCACTCCGGCTGCTCCAGCGAGGGGAGCCGGAGCTCCCGAGCCCCTGGTCGAGCAGCCGGTCTCGTTGGCGCCCATCCGCCAGCCAATGCAGCCTGGCCCTGAGACCTTGGAGGCCGCCTCTGCTGCGTGGGGTTGGCTCCGTGCCGAACTTCAGGGTGGTGATGGCTGCACGATGGAAGGACGCCTGGGCCTGATCTCTGGCTGGCTCCTGGCAGACGAGTCTGCGCGGGCCTCCAAGAACCAGGACTCAGCGGTTGCCGCCAACAGATAAGAGGAAGCTGCAATATCCACGCAGGCACGCGACGCCGCGCGAGCTGACGCTACGTCCTTCGAGAAGCGCTGCCACAAGGCGGAGAGTGAGCTGGATGCCCTTTGCGAGGAAGGCGCCAGCCGCGCCCTGGAGCTTGAAAGGTTGGAGAAGGAGCTCAAGGCGCCAAAGGCTGAGACATCCTGGCAGCAGCTGGAGCAGCTCGCCGCGAGCCTAGAGAAGCTAAAGGCCGAGGCCGAGCAGGCCAGGGTGACCCAAGCTGCGCACGAGAAGGAAGACGCCGTTGCGGCCTCGGCGGCGGTGAGTTGCGAGGCCCTCACCGCCTTTGAACTCAAGGCCCGTATGGTGCTGCGGGCTGCTTATGGGGAAGGGTTCGAGAAGCCATTGGCCGCCCCGGAGGGTGGCCCCGCCGGGCTCCTTGCCGCACTTGTGAAGTCCATGTGCGAGGTTGCGGCCGCAATTGGCCAGTTAGCAGACGTCGAAAGCCGCACGCTCCTTACCTTGGCCCTGACGCAGGTGTGCGGCCACCTAAGCCCCCGTGATCCCACGCTTGACCTGGCATTGCTATCCGAGCCCGTGACCGCGAGCATAGAGAGGGCGGCTGCTAAGGCCCTGGAAGCAAACGTCAAGGAACTAGTGGAGGCGTTCCTCCAGGTCGCTGCTGCCGCGGCCGAGGAGGCGGAGACTGGTGATGACGCGCTTGGTGATGCCTGACCTGTTCCTGTTCAGATGAGAGAAATGCAAGTGCCTTGGGGAGGCGTAAGAACTCGCTTGAATTCGAAGGACTTGGTATTATTGTAATAACTAGATTGAACTTGATGATTTCCATGCTTGCTTCGTTACGTGCTTGCTTAGGTGCGCAGCGCCGGCAGGGCCCAACCCCGCGCATACCTCAATCGCCATTGAGCCCTCCAGGTGACCGGGGTTATCGTAATAACTGGACTCAAGGAATGAGGGGCTAAGTGGCTAGTGAGGCCCCTGGGTCGCGATGCCTAGGGGTCCCCCTTGACGTTCAAGCGATCCCGTTTGCATTCTGCGTCGGCAGGGCCTAGCCCCGCGCATACCTCGACCGTCGTTGAGCACCGGGCTCAAGGAGTGAGGGGCTACGTGACTAGTGAGGCCCCTGGGTCGCGATGCCCAGGGGTCCCCCTTGACGTACGAATGGCTCTGATGAGGGAGAACGAGAACCATACCTTGCTCACGAGCCTTCGCCTAGGATGGCGGTGCGAGAAAGACAGGTGTCTGGGCACCTGGTAGGGTGGCGTCTGCCAGGCGTGACCAGAGCATAGCCCCCGTGCCTAGCCCCCCTCACGACACCTATCCAAGGAGAAGCTGTGAGCGTCATGAGCTGAAAAGCTCCCTGAGGTTGGTGCGACTGCTGGGGGCTGCCTTCAGTTGTTTATAACTAGCATGGAGCATAGAGCTGCCACACTTGTGCGGAGTGTGGGCTTAACCGCGCCTCGGTCGTAGCGGCCAGCGCGGAGCTTGGTGCTTCCACTGGTTCGTGGGCATAACCGCTCCTCAGTTGGTACTGCCAGCGCGGAGCATGGCACTTCTACTGGACCGTGGGAGGGAGCCTCCCACGGGGAGAGACTCCGGGGCGTGTACAGCCTCGTCCTGACACGTGGCTTGCACGGCAGGACAGCCAAGGTGTATATGGGCCCTCCTTAGGACGAGTTGAATGACTCTGAGGAAGTTCTCATGAGCTTACGCATCACTCACGAGACCCTTCCCTAACGCGGGTTGTGCTCGAGTCTTCTTCTGCAAAATGTGAAACGAGAGGTGTTGTGTCGACCTACGCCGAGTGCATCTCTAGAGGGCATTGCATGAGAAAGCTGCAGCACAAACGACCCCAGGAGGTGACGTTAGCAGGACTGGCTCGTAAGACAGAGCTCAACCGCTGGATTTATCAACGCTGCAGGGACGGACCCGAGCACAGACGACGTGCCCAGTCTTCTCATGCAACAGTCCAAAAGAAAAATAACCAACGCGCGGTTCCCTCGTGAGCGAGGCACCTACCACGGGCCCCTACTTACCCATCCACGATTAGCCCATGAGAGAACAAGGCACCAAGGACCACGGGAGGTGACGTCACGGGAATGGCTCGCGAGACAGAGCTCAACCCTTGGATTTAGCGACGCTGTAGGGACGGACCTGAGCACAGACGCCGTGCCAGTCCTTAATCATGGGGCGGTCGCGAGTGGGCTCGCAACGGCTCATGACCTTAGTGGCGGTGAGAACGCCAAGCATATAGATAATGCAAATAGGAAGAAGCAATTAGCCTTGATTCATGCGCAAAAAGAGACGGCTGGGGGCGGATAGACCCTAGCAGCTCGAGGATGATGCAGCCCGGGGGCCGCTCTCGATTGAAAACGTGAAACGTCACCTCACACTTGTCAAAAAAGAGTTGGGGTAGCTGAAGACGCAAGCCGTGCAGGTTGCTCCTGAGGATCGTCGCGCTCCTGAGGCCCAGGGGCTTCGGAGGCCCTCAGTGGTTGCTAGGGTCCGGCTCTCGCTCCGTATGGATGGCCTGAGCCTCCTGAGCCCTCAAAGCCCGCCACGCGAGGCGCTGAAATGTGGCAGCTGTGTTGCATAAGCCGAAGAGTGTGCAGACGTAGCTGCAGGGGAGAGCCCTCCTCCGGGCGACCGCCGTCAGCCAGAAGGGCTCCAATGAAGCGGCTCGGTTGAGACCCACGACGTCGATGCAGACGCGGAAGTGGTTGCTCGGGTTGCGGGTAGGTGAGCTTGGCGTCGTGCAGTTACGCCCACCACATATGAGCCTTGCATACTGAAGTTCCTCGGTAACCTAGTCGATGAAGTCCTGAGCCCCCAGCGCTGTATGGCTCACACTGGGCTCACAAAAACGCGCGTCGAGACACACCTACAGGTTGTGCCCGAACACCTCCCTTGAGACACTGGTCCGGCCGGAGACACTCCAGAGCAGAGCCACCGAGCCCGTCCTGAGAGCAGCGTCAGGCACGCCTCCCTATGCGAGGGTGGAGGGCGCCTCGTCGACAGGCGCGAGTCCTCAGGCGGAACCGTCAGGAGCCCCTGCGTCCTGAGGTCCGTTGGCCGGCAGGTTTTTCTTCTTCTAGGGGGGGGTCTGTAGGGCGAAGACGGCTCCATCTTCATTGAGGCTCTCGACCGCCTTGGTCTGGTAGGCGCGCTCCGGGGAACGCACTGCTTTCTTCTTGTCGGAGGCGATGGTGATGACTCCGCCACTCTCGGGCATCTTGAGGACGTTGTAGCCGTGATGGGTCACTGCCATGAACATGGCGAGGGCAAGATACCCAAGGATGGCGTTGTACGGAGGTGGATGTTTGCGACGTCGAAGTCGATGAGCTCGGTGTGATAGTTGTCGTGGTCACCAAAGGTGACGGGGAGGCGGACCTGCCCCATCGGGAGTGTGGAGCCATCCGTGACTCCGTAGAATGGCTTGGTCGGGTGGAGCTGATCGTAGGGGACCTGGAGCATCTTGAAGGTCTGGACGGAGAGGACGTTGAGCCTTGCTCCTCCGCCGATGAGGGCCTTGGTCACGAGAGCGCCTGGGGCTACGGTGCACTTGAGCTGGTCCTTGGTGTCGAAGGTGATGACCTTCTTGGTCCACCTAAGGTTACACGCGGCGTCCGGCCCAGGAAATGCCGCGTTCACCTCGCGAGCGAACTGCTTGAAGATGTGATGGGAAGCCGGAACATGGGCTCCTCCCAAGATGCATGCAACCGCACGCGGCTCCTGAAAGCCCCCTGCTCCATCTCCCTGGCGGTCGTCGTTGTTCCTTCTTGGCGGTGGTGGAAGTGGAGGCACACCTACATTGCCTTGAGGGCGACCCTCATGAGGCTGGTTGCACCAGGGGGCGTCACAAGGCTGCTCCTGCCAGTGGTGTTCACAAGGCTGGTCACGCCATCCTAGGCGCGAGTTCCTGCCGTCCCAGCGTCCTCCACCACGGCCTCCTCCGCGGCCGTAGCCGCGGTTGTCGCGCTCAGGGCGCTGCCCGACGCGCCCTCTGCACATCGTCCTGAGCTTCTGGTAGTCGTTGGTGTTGTGGTTGTGGACATCGTGGAAGACGTAGTACGGACGGTTGTCTCTGGGGGGGTCGTTATAGCCACAGCCATGCTTCACTTATGGCTCTGCATCCAGCACAGTGGGTCCCTTGCGCTTTGCTTCTTTGGCCTTGGCCTTCTTTTCATCTACCTCTGCTTCAGGCAGCTCCTGGAGGGAGAGGCGTCCTTCCTCGGCCTTGGCACACTTTGCCGCGAGCTTGAACATCTCGAGGGCTGTGCACAGGTCCTCGTGGATGGCTATCTCCTCCCTCATCGTGACGTCGCGGACACAATCGGAGAACGCCGAGATGATGGCCTCGTCCGAGACCCTGGGGATCCAGAGGCGCATGGTGTTGAAGTGTTGGATGTACTTTTGCAGGGTCTCCCCCGGCTGCAGCCTTACGCGGCGCAGATCCGTGGCCGCCGGGGCTCGGTCGTGGGTGCCCTAGAAGTTGGGGACGAAACGCTCACGAAGCTCCCCCCCAGGAGGAGATGGATCCCACGGGGAGGTTCAGGAGCCAGGAACGTGCGCCATCCTTGAGAGCCATGGGGAACCAGTTCGCCATGACCTGCTCGGTGCCATTGGACGCCTCGATGGTCAGCTCGTAGAGCTGGAGGAACTCTGTGGGGTCGGTGGTGCCATCGTTGCAGGGAGGCAGATCTGGCTTGAACTCGTCGGGCAAGGTGAGGTGCCGTAGCTCGGGACCTAAGGCACGACATCCCGCCACGCTCATGATTGCAGGCGCCTCCTGCGCCTGCGGTGCTCATTCTTGGGGCGCTGGCGCCACCACCTCCTATGGTGTGCGGTCTTGGTGCTGCGGAACAGGGGGCCCGCGGGCTCCTGTCTGGGTATGCGGGATCACCTGGCAGCTCTCCTCGTCACGCACAGGGGCCCTGCGGGGAGGCTCACGCCGTGGAGCCTTGCGCGTGACCTCCTGGCCGGTGTCGTAGAGTGGAGGTGGAGCCGGGACACCTTGGCCCTCGTTCCCCGCCATGGCCGACGGAGGACGGAAGGAGTGAGTTGGTGCAGGTACCTCCCCGGCGGCGTTGACGAGCTCAGTGATGCGGTGGACCCACTCGTCGTAGAGGTCATCTGTTGGGCGGTAGCGCAGGAGCTCCCACGCCATGAATAGCGCAGGCTGCTGGTAGGCCGGCCCGCGAAGGATCAGCGAGGACGATGCCGTGGCCGGCGAGGGGGACGGCGTCGTCGTGCGGCCATCGCACCGCACGGACAGCGGCAGCGATGAGTCCTACTGCTCGTGGACGGCCGGGTCGGTGGCGGCGTTGGCGACCGGCGAGTTGGGCAGAGCGATGCACCGTTGCCCGCGGGCGCCGTCTTAGCGACGTTCGCGGCGCGGTGGGCGGCGCGTCCTCGGTGTGTCCACCATGTCAGTGGAGCGAATCGACAACGAGAGCGGGACGAGGTCGTCGGAGAGACGAGATCTCGACATGCCCCCTACATGGCGTGCCAAATGTTGGATTACGGGCTCCGCAAACCCAAGAAGTTCGAACACAGGGGCATGAATGAAGATAACTCCCACTCACGTCTACCTAGCGTCTCAACCTCGTCCAGTGAAGAGATTCTAGTGAACAGCAAGTAAAGCACGCAAGAGTTTATCCAGGTTCAGGCCACCTTGCGGTGTAAAACCCTACTTCCTTCTTTGGTGAATTGGCCTCAGGAGGGCTTGAGTATGAATGAGTACAGTGGTTCCTGAGCTCAGGAGGGGAGCAAGGGAGGGTCAGGAGGCAAGGGTTCTCGCTCCTTTGTGCGAGGGCCGAGTTTCTGGATCTAGTCCCAATTGAGCCCCCCCATAGTGGAGATCCTAGCTACTTATATAGGCGGCCAGGGTCCTCTTCCCCCGAAATGTTTAGGCGGGAAGGGATCCCCCAACGGCCATTTTGAGCGGGAACACAAGGACGTTCTTGTCCTAACAAAAGCGGTCTTCGGCTGCAAAAGGATCAGGCGGTGACGCGGTGGTGGGCTCGGTGGTGACATCCTCCCTGTCTTCCTTGTGGTCTTCGGTCTTGGTGCACCGAAGGGGAAACCTTTGTCCCGCTCCTCGGGGACCTGCGCCTGCGCTGTCTCCTTTGCACCAAAATGGCAACTGCACCGCTGGCACGCGCTGGCACCCACTAGCGCGGTGCGTCACTGCCTCCTCCTAAGGCAGGCTTGGCCTTGGATTCTCCGCCCCTCCGGAGCAACCTAGTCGATGCCGCTCCTGAGGGGGTCTCGATGTCGTTCTCCTCGCGAGGCCTAGCCCCCTAGCGAGGGTCTTGGGCAGCTGGACGATCAGCTGGGTCGTACCAGGCCGCGATAGGAGCGCGTCGCGGCCCGCAGACAGGCAAGTCTGGGTACCCTGGTTTCTAGGACGCTGACAGGTTCTTGCCCCTTTGTGTGATGGCGGAGTCTCTAGATCCGATCAGAATGCCTCCATGGTGGAGACCCTAGCTACTTATATAGGCGGCCAGGGTCCTCTACCCCTGAAATGTTTAGGAGGGAAGGGATCCCACAACGACCATTTTGAGCGGGAACACAAGGACATTCCTATCCTGACAAAAGCGGTCTTCGCCTGCAAAGGGATCAGGCACTGACGTGGTGGTGGGCTCGGTGGTGACATCCTCCATGTCGTCCTTGCGGTCTTCGGTCTTGTTGCACCGAAGGGGAAACCTTTGTCCCGCTCCTCGGGAACATGCGCCTGCGCTGTCTCCTTTGCACGAAAACGACAACTGCGCCGCTGGCACGCGCTGGCACCCGCTGGCGCGGTGCGTCACTGCTCACGTCACTGCCTCCTCCTGAGGCAAGCTTGGCCTTGGATTCTCCGCCCCTCCAGAGCAACCTAGCTGAGGCCGCCCCTAAGGGGGTCTTGATGTCGTTCTCCTCGCGAGGTCTAGCCCCCTCGCGTGGGTTTTGAACAGCTAGTCGATCAGCTGGGTCGTACCAGGCCGTAGAAGGAGCGTGTCGCGGCTCGTAGACAGACAAGTGGGGGTACCATGGTTCCCAGGACGCAGAGAGCCGCCAAGAGCCAGGCCACTTCTTCACCAATGGGTTTTCGCCTCTCCTCATTAAAATGACGAAGGAATTGTCTGACTGGCTTAAACTTCAGATCAATATTAAGAGTGTGCTCAGCGAGTTCCCTCGGTACACCCGACATGTGTGAAGGCATCCATGCAAAGATGTCCCGGTTCTCATGATGAACTTGATGAGCGTGCTTTCCTATTTCGGATCCAGATTAGCACTGATGCTGAACAACTTAGATGAGTCGCCAGGAACAAAGTAAACTAGCTTGGTGTCGTCTGCAGATTTAAACTACAACAAAGGATCATGCTCTATGGTTGGCTTCTTCAAGGACGTCATATCTACCGGGTCAACGTTATCCTTGTAAAATTTTAACTCCTGTGTAGCACAAATAGACTCCGTGTAAGCAGCGTCGCCTTCTTCACACTCCAAGGCTATCTTGCGACTCCCATGCACCGTTATAGTGCCCTTGTGATGAGGACCCCGATCCTAAGTCACACCGATCTAGCTGTAACACGTCATATCACTTTGCGGCCTCACGCACGGTAACCCCACGGGTGCCACCTTACCTGGCCCGGGACCGTTTGCGCATTTTGGCACACGTATATGACAGTGTCGCTAGCATCCATATGACAGAGAACCCGGGCCGACATGGCTAGTTATAAACCAAAAGTGGCACTAAATTACAGAGACATGCATCCATGACCCAGCAACGAACGTGTCGGTCATCAACGTATGAACCCAAGTCGTAGCAAGCTACATGGACTTAAAGGAACAACGCGTGACATTTCCCCTAAGGGACAAACACAGGAACGAAGAAGGACACATGTCGGCCAGCCTACGTGTTCCGAGCAGTAGCAAGCTACCAAGGCTCATTGGAATCACTAGGAGGCATTTCCCTGTAAGATAGGCTACCAAAGGAAAACAACTAGGTGTCGGATCCCACACATACCAAGCATTTCAATCATACACGCAATATTCTCAATATGTGCAAATACAACATTGCATCACAACAGAACTCTATGACTCAAAGTACTTTATTTAAAAGGCTCCAAGAGCCATACATAACATATTCATACAGGTAGGGGTCACATGACCCAACACTCAAGTCATACAGTCATACAAGCACAAGCGGAAGCTACATGTCTGAGTACAGACAACTTAGAAAATAAAACAGGCTTGGTGTAGCCTGACTATCTACAAGGCCCTTCACAAGCTCCAGATCACCGTCTGGGTGTCAAGCTACTCGTCGACGTCAAAGTCTATGTAGAACCCATCAGCAGGGGCAGGGTTCTCCTCTGCAACAGTTATTAAGAAAACATGAGTACAAAGGTACTCAGCAAGTCTTACCACAGAACCTATCATACATGCAACATTATCAAAGGGGGTAGTGGAGTTTATAGCAGAATGCCAGCTTTGACCTTGGCTAACCTATACTACAACTCTCAATGGATTGCAAGATGTTATTACGTACACGAGTCCTCTAATCACCACATCAATACACTACCGAGGATCCTCTTCCGTCATCCTACGGAAGGGCCATCCACGGCACTCACACTTATCTTGAGGCTTTTAGTAGTAACCATCAACTTGTCTATGAACTGTAAGAGCAACCAAGTAGTTCGTACCGCGAACAACGGCTATTCGAATAGATTGATAACCCTGCAGGGGTGTACTTCTTCACACATGTTTTCACCACTTAGCGTCTGCACACGACATGTGCTCGGCAGACTTCAAGCGAAAGCCGACGTGGGTGTAGACCACGACCTAACCAACCACTCAAGTCTCTCGTCCAGGTTTATCGCCTATTTGGGTTCCATCCGTGGGGAGATCCGGCCGGGGTGTCGCTCACGGCCCCAAACGATGTGTACAGGGTTCCCGAGTTACCAAACGGGCAACCGGTACACCGTGCCACGTACCTGTCGCATCACTGCCCACCCCGTGGGTCAGCGCTGCGCACGACCTCCAGTAAACTATAAACACCAGAAACTAGTTGCAACTCCTGGACAGAGTACAAGGGCAGTCAATAAGTCGAGCGGGGTCATAGTTCAGGGCCCAATGTGTGGTAGTAACTGTAACTTGAATCACACACACAGATCTCGGGTCCTATGGACGATTCCAATGAAACAACCCACCATGTACTCCTACATGGCCTTTCATCGATACCTTTACCAAGCGTGTTCCACACTTCCCTCTCTTTATCGGTATGATCATTTCACTCTGATCCATCACCCAGATGAACCAGACCAGACACAACTCTAAGCATAGCAGGCAACATAAGTAAATAGCATGGTGGATCACACATCACATGGCTCAATCAACTCCTACACATGCTAGTGGGTTTCAACTATTTACTTTGGCAATGACAGGTCATGCAAGGGAATAGGGTTCAACTACCGCAGCAAGTAGCAGTTCATGCGCTGTTGCCTTAATGCAGTAAACGAGAGCAGGAGCGAGAAGATTGGGTTTGTATCGGAATGATCAATGATTGCTTGCCTGATAAGGTAGTTGTCGGGTATTGCTCTTCCACTGGATACGCAGCAGTATCCTCGGGAGCAGGACCTAACACAGGGAATACCGATGATACAATCATTAACAAACAAATGCAACAATATGATGCATGTTTATGACATGGAAAGATGCATGTGTGTTGGCTAATGCAACTAAAACCAGAAGGGCTTGAACCTATTTGAATCAAGGATTCAAATTGAAGTTCAAACTATTATTTAAATAAGTGCATTATCATGTTTTTGATATATACAGCAAGTTAACTTGTTCAAACATGCATGAAACCAGTGCCATTAGAAAGATTGGATTTTTCTGATCATTTTTCATATATAAATCTTTTCCATCTGAGCTATGGTTGATTTTATATGATTTTTTGAAGTTTTGGGTATTTTCTGAAATTTCCTGAATTATTTTTAAATCTAAAAATCCCAGAAAAACCTTTACTGTGTCAGCATGACATCATGCTGACGTCAGGCAGTCAACAGGGCCAGTCCAAGTCAAACCGGACCAGTGGGTCCCTCATGTCAGTGTCACAGCTAATTAACTGAGTTAATTAGAGTTAAACTAAAACTAATTAGCTGTCAGTGGGGCCAGGGCCCACGTGTCAGTGACTAAACTAATTAACTAATTAAAATTAAATTAACACCTAAACTAGGTTTGACTTGCGGGCAGGGCCCACATGTCATTGACACAGGGGGTCAAACCCGTGGTCAAAACAGGTCCAACTCGCCGGCGTTTAGCCGCCGGCGAGGCCAAACGCGGCGACGGGCTTCGGAAAACGCCTACGGTGCACGGCTCGAGCTGCGGTTGGGTGCGTTGGATAGCCCTTGTTGTTGCGCGCCGGATGGTGGTGGTCGCCGGACCTGGGGTGGCCGGAAACGACGGCAACGAGCTCGACGGCGGCGACCGGCGTCGGGCGTGTGTGGAGAAACGGCTGCAGGGGCCTAGGCGATGCGTGCGTAGCACCGTTCGCATCTACGTGCTGCGGTGAGTATGTTGGACGGGTGCCAGTGACCAAATGGTCACCGGAGCATCACCGGCGGCGAGCACGGCGGCGGTGCGTGCGGGCGAGCTTCGTGCAGTGCGTTACAGGGGAAAAGAGAGCCAACGGAGAGGGGGAGGAGGTAGCTAGGCTCACAGGGGTTGCAGCAAGCACCGGAGCGAGCTCAGGGGTGGTCGGAGCTGAGCAGAACGGCGAGGGGGATCTCCGCGGCCGGAGTTGGGGAAGAAGAGATCGGGGGCGTCTCCAGGGCGGGCGAGCGCTCGGGGCTCGGCCTGTTCGAAGCAGTCGAGGACGGCGGAGACGATGGACACCAAGGTGGAGCTCAGGGACGACGGTGGACGCGGCTTCTACGACGGTGCGATTACGGCGGCGTCGGCCATGGTGCGGGGAGAGCGGAGGAGAGGAACTGGGGGGAGGTGGAGGTGTCTGCGGGGTCGAGGGGGACGTGGAGGGTCGAACCATCCCTCCAGGACGGCGAGGGGGTGAAGCAAGGCGGCGGGCAGCTGCGTGGCGCGCGGCGCGGTCGCCGTCGAGCACCTGCCTGCCTGCCTGGCCGAGCCAAGCAGCTCGCTGGAGCGGCAGCTGGGCTGGGCCGGCAGGTGGGCCGGGTGGGCGCCAGGTAAGCTTCTCTCTCTCCCTTTTTTTCTATTTTCTTTTCTGTTTCATTTCTTTTGCAACTTTGTTTAATTAAATAAAATGCCAAAGCATTTTTGTAACTCATAACACTTGTCATACCTGCTGTATATAATATGAACAGTAGGAAACATTATAGTTTATGATTATTTGAGCATTTAAAATATTTTGTAGCATTTAAATGCCCAAATTCAAATACCATATGATTTAATCCAAAGCCCTAGATTGTCCTAGAAAAATGTGCACCATTTTTGGCAGAGGTTTAAGACCAAGGCAGAAATGATGAACATTTTGAAGGGCATTTTGGGTACATTGGAAAATATTTTATCAAACCCTAGTTGTTAGGGGAGGGGTGTTGGGGTTTCTGTTAATCCCATTTCAATTTTCTTTGAAAGTAGACATGATGCACACTCTAGTCAGGTCCTAATGCAAGTGCTAGCTAGGGATGTGACAACTCACCCCCACTTAAAAGAATCGCGTCCCAAGATTCGGGTTCCTCCGGAAAGAGGGTGGGGTACTCAAGTCGAAGACGATCCTCCCTTTCCCAAGTAGCTTCACTCTCGGAATGATGTGACCATTGAACCTTGAGAAACTTGATATTGTGACGTCGAGTGGTGCGCTCAGTTTGATCAAGAATACGAACGGGGTATTCTCGATATATGAGATTGTCTTGAAGATCAAGCGTTTCGTGGTCCACTCTGCGGACAGGATCCGAGAAGCAGCGCCTGAGTTGAGAAACGTGGAAAACATCATGAACTCTGGAGAGGTGCGGAGGTAGTTCCAATTGGTAGGCAAGTTCTCCTGGTTTGGCAAGAATGCGAAAAGGACCGATGTAACGAGGGGCCAATTTGCCTTTGATACCGAAGCGATGGGTTCCCTTAAGAGGAGTAACCCGAAGGTAAGCCTTATCGCCGACTTCAAAAGTCACAGCCTTATGATGACTATCATATTGGCTCTTTTGGCGAGACTGGGCTGTTTTCAATCTCTCACGAACGATGCGCACTTGTTCCTCTGCTTCCTGGATCATATCCGGGCCAAAGAATTGTCTTTCCCCGGTCTCTGACCAGTTAAGAGGTGTTCGACACCTTCGTCCATAAAGAACTTCGAAGGGAGCTTTGCCCATGCTGGCTTGATAACTATTGTTATAAGCGAATTCGGCAAATGGAAGACATTTTTCCCATTCCATACCGAAAGAAATGACAGAGGCTCGAAGCATGTCTTCCAGAATTTGATTGACTCGTTCCACTTGACCACTTGACTGCGGATGGAAGGCAGTACTGAAAGAGAGATGAGTTCCCATAGCATTCTGGAAACTTTCCCAAAATCGGGAAGTGAAAAGACTTCCACGGTCTGAGTTAATCTCCAACGGTACACCATGAAGTGATACTATTCGAGAGATATATAAGTCTGCTAGCTGGCTAGCGGTAATACTCTTCCGAACATGCAGGAAATGAGCTACTTTAGAGAGGCGGTCGATAACGACGAAGATAGCATTATTCCCTTTCCTGGACCTGGGAAACCCGGTGATGAAGTCCATACCGACTTTATCCCATTTCCATTCAGGAATAGCTAGAGGTTGAAGGGTGCCAGCAGGCCGTTGATGCTCTGCTTTGACTCGACGACAAACGTCGCAGTTAGCAATGAACTGAGCGATTTCTCTCTTCATCCTAGTCCACCAGAATCTCTGACGTAGATCCTGATACATTTTAGTACTACCGGGATGAATTGTGAGAGGAGACTCATGAGCCTCCTTAAGGATTAATTGCCGTAGATGGTGGTTCTTGGGAACCACTACACGGTTCTCAAAGAAAACAACACCTCGGTCATCCATGGAGAAACTTTTAGCGAGTCCGCTAGCAATGTTCTCCTGGAGTCGTGATACACCTTTATCACGCTTCTGGGCAGCTATGATTTGATCCGTAAGGGTAGGTTTCGCCACCAAGGTGGAAAGGAATCCTCGAGGAACAATGTGAAGGTTAAGCTTACGAAATTCCTCGTGGAGAAGTGGTTGACTTTGTTGTAACATTAAATTGTTACAATATGACTTACGACTTAGTGCATCAGCCATGACATTGGCCTTTCCAGGAGTGTAAGTGATTCCTAAGTCGTAGTCGGTGAGCAACTCAACCCAACGTCTTTGCCTGAGATTTAGATCCGGTTGGGTGAAGATATACTTCAAACTTTGGTGATCAGTGAAGATTTCACAGCGATTACCAAAGAGGTAATGTCGCCATGTTTTGAGTGAATGGACTACAGCTGCAAGCTCTAGATCATGGGTAGGATAGTTATCCTCATGTGGACGCAACTGTCGGGATGCGTATGCAATCACTTGACGATCTTGCATGAGAATGCAACCTCGTCCTTGTCGCGAGGCGTCGCAATAGATTATAAAATCCTTGGAAAAGTCTGGTGGTACCAGTACAGGTGCAGATGTCAGGCGTCTTTTCAGTTCCTGAAAACTGGACTCGCACTGTGGGGTCCACTCAAACTTTTTATCTTTCTTGAGGAGTTCGGTTAGAGGTTGAGCAACCTTGGAGAAATTCTCGACGAAACGTCGGCAATAGCTCGCTAAGCCAAGAAAACTCCTAACTTGCTTGACCGATTCAGGGGGAGTCCAATCAAGTACGGCTTGAACTCGCTGGGGATTGACAGCAATACCCTTTCCAGAGATCACATGACCTAGATAGGTTACTTCTGGCAACCAAAATTCACATTTAGAGAATTTGGCATAAAGGCGGTGCTCTCGAAGCTTCGTCAATACCAGCCTTAAATGCTCGGCATGATCTTCCCTGTTCTTGGAGAAAATGAGTATATCATCGAGGTATACCACAACGAACTTATCCAAATACTCCATGAATATAGAATTCATTAACCGAGAAAAGGTAGCTGGGGCATTGGTTAATCCGAAGGACATAACGGTGTACTCATATTGGCCATAACGAGTAACGAAAGCCGTTTTAGGAATGTCCCCGTTCTTGATTTTGATTTGATGGTAGCCCAACCTCAAATCCATCTTAGAGAAGACTGAGGATCCAGCGAGCTGATCATACAGGTCGTTGATCCTGGGAAGCGGATACTTATTCTTTATGGTGACCAGATTGACAGGTCGGTAATCTACAACCATCCGCTCCGTTCCATCCTTCTTCTTAACGAAGAGGACGGGGCAAGCCCAAGGGGAAGAACTAGGACGGATGAAACCCTTTTGCAAGGACTCATCGAGTTGTTTCTTTAGCTCAGCTAATTCTAGTGGTGCCATCTTATAAGGTCTCCTAGAGATTGGGACAGTTTCAGGGATAAGATCTATCACGAACTCGACATCTCTGTCACGTGGAACTCCTAGCAGTTCTTCTGGAAAAACATCCGGAAAGTCACGAACTACCGGGATATCTTCGAGTTCTGGTAGAGGGCTGGCATTAAGAGAGTAGAGCTGACGTTCAGCCATTCGAGTCAAGACATTGACTATCTTGCCCGATGGATGTGTAAGTTGAACGGTCCTAGTAAAGCAATCAATTTTGGCGTAATGGGTTGTCATCCAATCCATACCCAAAATGATATTTATGTTCGAGGACTTGAGAGCGATTAAAGATGCAAGGAAAACAAGTCTATCTACAAGGATTTCATTTCCATGGCTTACCCTAGAGGTTCGCCACTTTGAACCAGGAGTTTGAATAACCATGGAAGTAGGCATGTCACAAAAAGTCATGTTGTGCAATCGAGCATAGCTCTCAGATATGAACGAATGGGATGCTCCAGTATCGAAAAGAACAGATGCCGGATGGCAGTTTACGAGAAGCGTACCAAGGACGACGTTAGGATCCTCATAAGCTTCTTCGGCAGAAACATAGTTGACATGACCACGTTGAGTGGGGATTGGCTTGACATAGTTCACCTTGCCGGTTGGCTTACCACGGCCAACGGGTTTTCCTGGCTGATTCTGGGGACAATCACGCATGTAGTGTCCCGGTTCTCCACACTTGAAACATGTCACAGTGGTGGTGTTTGGAGCAAAGTTGGAGGGTGGACCTCCATTGGTCTTAGCAGGTGCAAACTGTTGAGTTGGGCGAGGCGCCTCATAGGATGGCCTCGGTGTGTACTTGGGTGGTAGAGCAGTGTTAGGAACCCACACACGGCGCTTGTGAGAGCCAGAGCCGGATGAGGAACCAAAGTCTCGAGTATGCTTGCGGGTGGCCTCGAAGTCGGTCTGGCCTGTCTCAGCACTAATAGCCTTGTTAACCAACTTCTGGAAGGAGGTGCACTCGTGCAGACGTAGATCTCGACGAAGTTCAGGGCTGAGTCCCTTGCGGAACCTCGCCTGTTTCTTGGCATCGGTGGATACTTCCTCAGGTGCATAGCGTGCTAGATTACCAAACTCACGACTATAGCCATCCATAGTTAAACGGCCCTGGGTGAAATTGCAGAATTCGTCCCGCTTGCGATCCATGAGACCTTCCGGAATGTGATGTTCACGGAATGCCTCACTGAACTCAACCCAGGTAGTGACTTGGCCAGCAGGACGCATAGCTTCAAAGTTTTCCCACCAAAGACTGGCAGGGCCCTCAAGATGGTAGGCGGCGTAGATAACCTTGTCAGCTTCGGCCACACGGGCAGAGTGTAGCTTATGGGTGATACTACGTAGCCAGTCATCAGCATCCAGAGGTTCAGTGGAGTGATGGAACTTTGGTGGACACATTTTGATAAAATCGTGGATTGACACCACGTCATTCCTCTGACGGAACCCAGTGTTCTGCTCTATGCGTTCCAGCAGACGGTTAGTCTCTCTCTTGTTCCGTTCTGCTTCAGGCATAACTTCTGCCAAAGAGGGTGGCTGGGGCAGATTCCCATCTCTAGCCCCACTAGCCTCACCCTGCTCCTGAGCAGCAGGAGTGTTGCGAGTGTTGACCATCCTAGGACAACAAAACAACGGTTTAGACAAGGATGGCAAAAATTTGACATAGAAGTGCAGAATGTAATGGATGACACAGAATGCAGAGATGTTCATCCGTACGACATGGTAGTATAGGAACTGCTATATATACACCAGTGGTCATACACACCATACAAAGTTTAGTACAAGCCAAGGCTAAAGTACAACTGCGGTGAAAGACGATACATCCCATCAGAGACATTCCGAGCTCCTATACATTATTTAACTACACCTCCGGAACTCAGTACACACTAAGTCATATTCCACAAGATGCACAGGACTGTGGAAATACAACTACTACAATACTACTACTACCACGGACTAGCTCAGACATTCGCGTAGTAATCCTCGTAAAGATTACCACCGTAGCCTAGAAGTGGTACAGACGGATCTTGGAACTCGCGAGCACTCGAAGGTTGTGGACCATAGGGGCATGGGTGTGGTCTCGGTCCTGATGCTGGTGGTAACCGACGCCCACGTGGAGGTGTAATACCCCCAACGTCACGCCAATCCATGCGATCAGGCAGACGAGTCCGCACGGGGTACAAATCCCGCATGTCCAGATATCCGACATGCACAGCAGGTGCAAGCCGTGTCAAAGTAGTCCAGTGAGCAGCTCGAGTGTTATACAGCTCCATTCGGAGGGCACGGACCTCACGGTCCCTATCCTCCAACATCTGAATAGTGGTCTGAAGCAGGGGCTCTTCATGAGCAGCATCAGTATACAAACCAGTGTAGTAGCCTTCCTCTCCGGGGAGTGAGGCTGGCATGTAACAGAACTCAGTGTTCAGCAACAGGGCATGCCTAGGACGGAGAATGGTCATCATCGAATAAGCGGCATCCTGCACTGCCATCTCGATGGTAATCCCGAGTCCATAAGACCAATGGATGGGATCATTAGCTCCGGGATATGAGGGGTATATCCGGACTGTGCAGAAATACTGACTTTGATTGAAATCCCGATACTGTTCCTCCACGGTGTATTCAGGATACCAGCGATAACCGGTCTCAGTCATCACACGGACTAGCATGGCCGTGTGACCGGGCACATTAATGCACCGAGTCAAACGAACCACTTGGTGAGGGATGCGGCCAGACATCTGAAACACGAAGTAATGCAAATGCATTAGTGTTTCTGGAAGAAATCGGGTAGCATAACAACTGTAAATGCTCAAACAAAGATTTGAGACATCATACAAATGATAGCATAGCCACTCAACAATTCCATATCCAGGTTCCGGTTCAACAATCATCATACTAAAAGGATTGAAACTGAACTGAGGCTTGAAACCAACAATCCTAAGAGTCTACGGATTAGTAACACGTGAACCTAGTAAGGATAAGAGGCCTAGTCCTAATTCCCCGTAGAAAGAATAGACAGACTCAGATCAGAAGGGCATAAGGTAAAGGAGTAAAAAGAGCCTTATGTTCCCTTCCACAATCAATTGCCCTACATATAACTAAGATTTTTTCTAGACTCAACATCGACCAGTTTGTCTTGAGAAACCTACAGGCAGTCCAGCTCAGATGCCAACGCTGTCAGGACCACGATCTTAAGTCACACCGATCTAGCTGTAACACGTCATATCACTTTGCGGCCTCACGCACGGTAACCCCACGGGTGCCACCTTACCTGGCCCGGGACCGTTTGTGCATTTTGGCACACGTATATGACAGTGTCGCTAGCATCCATATGACAGAGAACCCGGGCCGACATGGCTAGTTATAAACCAAAAGTGGCACTAAATTACAGAGACAGGCATCCATGACCCAGCAACGAACGTGTCGGTCATCAACGTATGAACCCAAGTCGTAGCAAGCTACATGGACTTAAAGGAACAACGCGTGACATTTCCCCTAAGGGACAGACACAGGAACGAAGAAGGACACATGCCGGCCAGCCTACGTGTTCCGAGCAGTAGCAAGCTACCAAGGCTCATTGGAATCACTAGGAGGCATTTCCCTATAAGATAGGCTACTAAAGGAAAACAACTAGGTGTCGGATCCCACACATACCAAGCATTTCAATCATGCATGCAATATGCTCAATATGTGCAAATACAACATTGCATCACAACAAAACTCTATGACTCAAAGTACTTTATTTAAAAGGCTCCAAGAGCCATACATAACATATTCATACAGGTAGGGGTCACATGACCCAACACTCAAGTCATACAGTCATACAAGCACAAGCGGAAGCTACATGTCTGAGTACAGACAACATAGAGAATAAAACAGGCTTGGTGTAGCCTGACTATCTACAAGGCCCTTCACAAGCTCCAGATCACCGTCTGGGTGTCAAGCTACTCGTCGACGTCAACGTCTATGTAGAACCCATCAGCAGGGGCAGGGTTCTCCTCTGCAACCGTTATTAAGCAAACATGAGTACAAAGGTACTCAGCAAGTCTTACCACAGAACCTATCATACATGCAACATTATCAAAGGGGGTAGTGGAGTTTATAGCAGAATGCCAGCTTTGACCTTGGCTAACCTATACTACAACTCTCAACGGATTGCAAGATGTTATTACGTACACGAGTCCTCTAATCACCACATCAATACAATACCGAGGATCGTCTTCCGTCATCCTACGGAAGGGCCATCCACGGCACTCACACTTATCTTGAGGCTTTTAGTAGTAACCATCAACTTGTCTATGAACTGTAAGAGCAACCAAGTAGTTCGTACCGCGAACAACGGCTATTCGAATAGATTGATAACCCTGCAGGGGTGTACTTCTTCACACATGTTTTCACCACTTAGCGTTTGCACACGACATGTGCTCGGCAGACTTCAAGCGAAAGCCGACGTGGGTGTAGACCACGACCTAACCATCCACTCAAGTCTCTCGTCCAGGTTTATCGCCTTTTTGGGTTCCATCCGTGGGGAGATCCGGCCGGGGTGTCGCTCACGGCCCCAAACGATGTGTACAGGGTTCCCGAGTTACCAAACGGGCAACCGGTACACCGTGCCACGTACCTGTCGCATCACAGCCCACTCCGTGGGTCAGCGCTGCGCACGACCTCTAGTAAACTATAATAACCAGTAACTAGTTGCAACTCCTGGACAGAGTACAAGGGCAGTCAATAAGTCGAGCGGGGTCATATTTCAGGGCCCAATGTGTGGTAGTAACTGTAACTGGAATCACACACACAGATCTCGGGTCCTATGGACGATTCCAATGAAACAACCCATCATGTACTCCTACATGGCCTTTCATCGATACCTTTACCAAGCGTGTTCCACACTTCCCTCTCTTTATCGGTATGATCATTTCACTCTGATCCATCACCCAGATGAACCAGACCAGACACAACTCTAAGCATAGCAGGCAACATAAGTAAATAGCATGGTGGATCACACATCACATGGCTCAATCAACTCCTACACATGCTAGTGGGTTTCAACTATTTACTGTGGCAATGACAGGTCGTGCAAGGGAATAGGGTTCAACTACCGCAGCAAGTAGCAGTTCACGCGCTGTTGCCTTAATGCAGTAAACGAGAGCAGGAGCGAGAAGATTGGGTTTGTATCGAAATGATCAATGATTGCTTGCCTGATAAGGTAGTTGTCGGGTACTGCTCTTCAACTGGATACGCAGCAGTATCCTCGGGAGCAGGACCTAACACAGGGAATACCGATGATACAATCATTAACAAACAAATGCAACAATATGATGCATGTTTATGACATGGCAAGATGCATGTGTGTTGGCTAATGCAACTAAAACCAGAAGGGTTTGAACCTATTTGAATCAAGGATTCAGATTGAAGTTCAAACTATTATTTAAATAAGTGCATTATCATGTTTTTGATATATACAGCAAGTTAACTTGTTCAAACATGCCTGAAACCAGTGCCATTCGAAAGATTGGATTTTTCTGATCATTTTTCATATATAAATCTTTTCCATCTGAGCTATGGTTGATTTTATATGATTTTTTGAAGTTTTGGGTATTTTCTGGAATTTCCTGAATTATTTTTAAATCTAAAAATCCCAGAAAAACCTTTACTGCGTCAGCATGACATCATGCTGACGTCAGGCAGTCAACAGGGCCAGTCCAAGTCAAACCTCACCAGTGGGTCCCTCATGTCAGTGTCACAGCTAATTAACCGAGTTAATTAGAGTTAAACTAAAACTAATTAGCTGTCAGTGGGGCCAGGGCCCACGTGTCAGTGACTAAACTAATTAACTAATTAAAATTAAATTAACACCTAAACTAGGTTTGACTTGCGGGCAGGGCCCACATGTCATTGACCCAGGGGGTCAAACCCGTGGTCAATACAGGTCCAACTCGCCGGCGTTTAGCTGCCGGCGAGGCCAAACGCGGCGGCGGGCTTCGGAAAACGCCTACGGTGCACGGCTCGAGCTGCGGTTGGGTGCGTTGGATAGCCCTTGCTGTTGCGCGTCGGATGGTGGTGGTCGCCGGACCTGGGGTGGCCGGAAACGACGGCAACGAGCTCGACGGCGGCGACCGGCGTCGGGCGTGTGTGGAGAAACGGCTGCAGGGGCCTAGGCGATGCGTGCGTAGCACCGTTCGCATCTACGTGCTGCGGTGAGTATGTTGGACGGGTGCCGGTGACCAAATGGTCACCGGAGCATCACCGGCGACGAGCACGGCGGCGGTGCGTGCGGGCGAGCTTCGTGCAGTGCGTTACAGGGTAAAAGAGAGCCAACGGAGAGGGGGAGGAGGTAGCTAGGCTCACAGGGGTTGCAGCAAGCACCGGAGCGAGCTCGGGGGTGGTCGGAGCTGAGCAGAACGGCGAGGGGGATCTCCGCGGCCGGAGTTGGGGAAGAAGAGATCGGGGGCGTCTCCAGGGCGGGCGAGCGCTCGGGGCTCGGCCTGTTCGAAGCAGTCGAGGACGGCGCAGACGATGGACACCAAGGCGGAGCTCAGGGACGACGGTGGACGCGGCTTCTACGACGGTGCGATCACGGCGGCGTCGGCCATGGCGCGGGGAGAGCGGAGGAGAGGAACTGGGGGGAGGTGGAGGTGTCTGCGGGGTCGAGGGGGATGTGGAGGGTCGAACCATCCCTCCAGGACGGCGAGGGGGTGAAGCAAGGCGGCGGGCAGCTGCGTGGCGCGCGGCGCGGTCGCCGTCGAGCACCTGCCTGCCTGCCTGGCCGAGCCAAGCAGCTCGCTGGAGCGGCAGCTGGGCTGGGCCGGCAGGTGGGCCGGGTGGGCGCCAGGTAAGCTTTTCTCTCTCCCTTTTTTCTATTTTCTTTTCTGTTTCATTTCTTTTGCAACTTTGTTTAATTAAATAAAATGCCAAAGCATTTTTGTAACTCATAACACTTGTCATACCTGCTGTATATAATATGAACAGTAGGAAACATTATAGTTTATGATTATTTGAGCATTTAAAATATCTTGTAGCATTTAAATGCCCAAATTCAAATACCATATGATTTAATCCAAAGCCCTAGATTGTCCTAGAAAAATGTGCACCATTTTTGGCAGAGGTTTAAGACCAAGGCAGAAATGATGAACATTTTGAAGGGCATTTTGGGTACATTGGAAAATATTTTATCAAACCCTAGTTGTTAGGGGAGGGGTGCTGGGGTTTCTGTTAATCCCATTTCAATTTTCTTTGAAAGTAGACATGATGCACACTCTAGTCAGGTCCTAATGCAAGTGCTAGCTAGGGATGTGACATGTGACCCGGCATCTTAAGCTACAGATAAACATAACACGGCCTTGCCATGAATTTAGCATAAGCCGGCCGTCCAAACAGAGCATGATAAGGGCTCTGGATCTTAACAACTTCAAATGTTGAAGTCTCCGTTCTGGCATCGTATTCATCCCCAAAGGCTACCTTCAAATCAATTTTGCCCACCGGGTATGCTGACTTACCAGGCACTACTCCATGGAAAACAATATTTGATGGTTTAAGATTTTTGTCAGTTAATCCCATGCGACTGAAAGTATCATAGTAAAGGATATTTATGCTGCTGCCCCCATCCATGAGTACTTTACTTAAATTGTATCCTCCAACCTGAGGCGCCACAACCAAATCCAATTGACCCGGATTATCAACCCAGGGCGGGTGATCCTCACGACTCCACACAATGGGCTGCTCAGTCCATCGCAAGTAACGAGGAACCGCCGGTTCAATGTTGTTCACAACCCTTTGATGGATCTTCTGATCCTACTTGCATAAACTTGTGGAAAACCGTGGTACTGCCCACTATTCAATTGCTTCGGTTGCTGTGATAACCAGACCGCTGCTACCGATTCCCCTGATTATTCTGCTGATAGTAACCACCTTGGTTGCCTTGGCCGTGAAACCCGGAATTTGAGCCACCGCCTTCAAGACCCGGACCATGAAGGCCGGACCCTGAACCGCCATTCGGACCATGGTTGTGTTGGATAGACTCCCTGAAATGTCTCATAATGATGCAATCCTTCCACATATGGGTAGACGGCCTCTCCTATGTTCCGTGCTTCGGACATGGTTGATTCAATATTGCTTCAAAGTCAAATTTTCTCCCTTGAGCCGGCCTCTCCTTATGACGCTGGTTATAATTCCGTGCAATGATGTTAGCTACAAAATCATCAGCCTTGCGCTTAACGCGACCACCCTGATTGGCCGACTTAAACTGTTGTCCCCTCACTGCTACTCTTCTTTCCCTTTCCCGATGTTTCATCCTCAGAGTCGGGGTCCTTGGTACTATCAGAGTCTGTGTATTTGACAAGAGTCGCCATGAGCTCCCCCATATCATTGCAATGAAGTGTAAGCCGCCCAAGCTTCTTCTTGAGTGGAAGAAAACGACAATTTTTCTCCAACATTAAAAACCCTGAGCCGACATTGATATCATCTGAAGAATATATGATAGTCGAGACCCGGTGCACCCAGCTAGTCGTTGATTTTCCATTGGCTTGAACACAACAAGCCAAATCCACAATTGACATAGTTTGCTTGCTCGCATCTTTGAAATTTTGGATAAACTGGGCCTTCAGCTCTGCCCACGACCTAATGGAGTTGGCACGTAGACCTTTCCACCAATTACGAGCCTTTCCTTCCAACATCATGGTGAAATACTTAGCATATGCAGCCTCACTAATATCCAGCATCTCTATAACCATCTCATAACTCTCCACCCAAGCCTTAGGGGGCTGATCTATTGTGTAATTAGGCACCTTACGAGGGCCCTTGAATTCCTCGTGCAAACGCTTGTTTCGTAGAGCCGCCATTAAACACAGCACACCCCAAGTTCTAGAAGCCACACCTGCCTCGACTGAAGTTGTTGGGTAAAACGGCGCATGCCGATGAGCCGCTGGCTAAACCGCCAGCTCGTCCTCCCGGCACGCTCTGCTCTGGTCCACTAAGCTTTGTGCGTTGGCACCATTGCGTGCCGGATCATGCCCACGAGGTTGGTTACGGTGCTGCTCAGTACTTGAAACTGCTGGCGAGTCAATGTGGCTACTGTAGCTCCGGCTTGGACGAGGGGTCGAATGAATCCGATCACAACTATAAGAATAAGCCTGATGTTGTGCCAGCGCTGCTTGAAGAAGTTCCTTGACCCTTTGGGTTTCAACCGCCATTGGAGTCTCGCCCTCGACTGGCAGAGCCGCCAATCGCGTAGTTGCATCGATCATATTGTCCAGAGGGTTGGAATAATGACCCGGTGGCGTTACCAGGTGATGAGGTGGGGTGTGATTCATATACAAAGATCCTGTCACGCGTGGCTGAACCGGCGCTCCACCCCCTGGTGCTTTAGCCATTTGGTTTATCACCAGCGGCTTACTGGTCCCTGCTCCAGTTGTATTGAAAAGATTCCTCGGCTCATAAACAAAGGGCAGACAACTTCGGTGCTTTCTCCTCAAGACTTCATTTGAAGCGTTCTGATCCACCACGAGCCGGTATGAATCCGCCTGAATCCGTTGTGCTTGAGCGTTCAAAACAGCCCGCTCTGTGGTCATCCTTGCATTCTCCGCCGCCAGCTCTTCGTTGGCTTGTGCTATCTCCTCACGCAGTTTAGCCACATCCACTTTGTGTTGTTCCTGGTTGTCCGGGGTTACCTCCACTCCCGTTAGAGTTGCTAGAGCCTCCAATAAATCAGTTAAAACTTGAGCTGGTGGGCATGCTGATCCGCCAACACCTGCTGCTATTACCGCAACTAAGCTGGATGTCATAGCCGTGGCGACTGTCGAACCGAGAACCAGCTGGGTGCCCGCCATGAAGATCGCCACTCTGTTGCGCGGCTCACGGGGGTCTCGAATACTATTACCATCGGAGTAGCCCCCAAGCCGTCTGTTTTGTAGTTGATACATTGAGTTTGTCTCGCTCGTGGATGATTCACCATCAGAGTAGATGGCCGTCTCACCGCGAGATACATAGCCTTCCAATTCAGCCCCATGGATTGAACTCGGGCGGGTTGAACTCGGCCGGGTCGCGCACGCTGAGCCGTCTCGATGAAGTTGGTGCAGATGTTCAGCTCAGGGCCCGGTTCGCCTATCTTACCGATGACGACGTGGATTACGTCAAAGGGGACCTGGTACCCGTACTCAATTGAGTCGGCCTCGAGGCCCCAGCCTGCATCGTCGATGTAGAGCTTGCAGCGACAACTCTTGGTCATCCGTCCCACAGCGTATCCCTTGATCCCTTCGAAGCTGCCCTTTAAGAACTCGAAACCACCGTGCGCTGGCCCCACGGTGGGCTCCAACTATCGTGGTATTGTCATGATAGATGTCCTAGGGGAGGACTTAGTTGTGGAGACATTGTGACATAGTTAACTTAAAGGGGTTAAAGCGGGACAAAGGACACGAGGAGTTTATACTGGTTCGACCCCTTGCAGTGAAGGTAAAAGCCTAATCCAGTTTGAGGTGATATTGCTAGGGTTTCCATTACAAGGGAGCAAATACGCTTAGCCTGGCTTTCGACCTGTTCTTTCTTGCCCTAAACTGCTGCCGGGTCGTCCCCTTATATACACGGGTTGACGCCCCGCGGCTTACAGAGTCCCGACCGGCTCATACAAATGTGTCCGGCCCGGTGACTTATCTTACACGCCTTACGATACAAGTCACATATACATGGCAGTTTACACTTATGGGCCATAAGCCGCCTGTGGGTTTGTGCCCTTTCATAAGCCTACAACAAGAACCACCATCTTCAACATGTTCGTGGGCTTGGCCCATGAATCGCCTTTGGGATGACCCGGCCCCTCCTGCACGGGTCATATCCAGTAGTCATATCCCCAACTGGCGATGAAGAAAAAAAACTTGTGACCAGCTGAGGAACTTTGACCTTCTTGAATTTCTTCGATGGTGGCTGAGACCAGTCAAAGTCCTGTTGGAAGTCCAGCTCGTTGATTTATTCAGCAGTTTAGAGATGTGAAAAAATAGCCCAAGTGTGATCGAAGATTTCATGCACATAGTAGTGATTCTTCTTCAAAGTGTTCTGTGTGACAGTCATCTTCTGAAGAATTGAACCAAACTGGCGCTTGGCCCACTTGTGATTGCGATCTTCCTTCTAATGAAGACTTAGGAGAAGCTCACAACCAGTCATCACTCGTGGAACAGTTGCTTGAGGAACTTGCTTTGAAGCATTTGCGACAGTGTCTTGGGTTGCAGAATCATCATTGGTGGAATAGGATGCAGCTTTGCGAATCTGGCCATCCAATGGACAAGCATCTTCATCAGTAATAGCATCTTTGCCTTATCCATCGACTGAGGAAATAGTCTATTTGAGGACTTCAATAGGAGGCAGATAGCTAAGATGATTTTGAAAGTTAGGCCTGTATGCAATTGAAGACCTTGTTCTGATGAATCTCACAATCCAAGGTGCATAAGGTTTCAACTCAAAAGGTGATAGTGCAACATTCGCCAAAGTCCTCATGAAGAAATCATGATAGTTGATGGGAATCCCATGCATGATATTGAATAGCAGATTCTTCATGATGCCAACAACGTCTTCTTCTTCAGAGTTATGGCCCTTAATTGGACTGAGGGTTTTGGTTAGAATGCGATAGATGGTCCTTGGCACATAAAGCAAATCCTTCACAAGGAAGGTTGTTCTTGGATGTTGGCCAGCCTTCAACGGCTTCATCAGCACTTCCAACAGATGATTTTGTAGTTCAGGTTCATCATAGATTCTTCTTATGCCGTCAGCAAGAGGACTAACTGGGATAACATGAAGCAATTCAGTTGTTGGAGCTTTGTAGTGAGTATTTCAGACATCCAGTCCAGCACCCATGAATTCACATCATTTACATCACAAGTGAGATCTAAAGTGGCATAGAACATAAGAATGAGTTCATCATTCCAGTCGCAGATGTCAGAGGAAAAACTCAGAAGCCCCGCTTCGTGAAGTAAATTCAGCTCATGCTCAAAGAAAGGGATGGATTCCTTGTAAACATGAGGAATTTGACGATGCTCAAATACCTTGTCCTTGTCGAATAGAAGTGAAGAATAGAAATTCAACTGTCTTACTGTCCGCTTTTGATGAAGTCTTGTTGAGTCGTTAGTGTTTAATTTAGTGAAGAATTGATGTTCAGCGAAGAAATCATCAGCTTTGAATTTTTGCTTGGTTGCATGAGGTTTTTTCTGCTTGGGCAGAAGATTTACAGATGATGACTTTCCAGCCTCTTGATCTAACAGTTCTGGAGCTACTGCCTGAGGAATTGACACTTCAGGTTCGTCGGCAGCAGTTAGTTTTTCAACTTCTCCAGATGTTGCAGTTGGAGCTCCTTCAAGAAAGGACATAAGAGGAGTGTGAAGTTCTTTAGAGCCCACTTGAATTTCTTCTGTTTGAGTAGGGGACTGAGGAATTTGTTGTAGCGATGTGGTCAAAGGTTAATTGGGATGAGTGTTTTCCCAATAATCATCATTGAGCACAGGAGTTGTAGAGCCAATATCCACATCATCGTCTTCTTCCATTTCCTCAATGACGGCCTCTTCAGTAGTGAACTAAGGCATGGGCAAAGATACCACTAGGGTTGAAGGGATTTCTTCCGCTTCAATTTCGTCATCCAACTGCTTTGAAGAAGTAGAAGAAGGATTTTCTTCAGCAGTGTCAACTGGAATGTCATAATCCTTACCAAATTGAAAAATCTCTTTTGATGACACACTAGAAATTGGAACAACATCGATGGGGTTGGTGACCGAGCTTGACAAAGTCCTCACTTTCTTGGGTGGTCATGATTCTGCAATTGATGATGCTTTCTTTTTCTTCACAGCTTCCTTCTCTGCAGCCTTTGTTTTCTCCACTTCTAATGTAGAAGGAAGATTGATGTTCTTCACAGGTGAAGACTTTGTAGGAGAAGCAGATGACACAGGTTCAGTTTCTTCAGGGACGACTGTTGCAGTCCCCCTGGCATTCTCAGATTCTTCAGGCGCTATAGTAGATTCTTCAGCAGGCCTGTGTTGTTCTTCAGGCGCAACATTGGAAGTTTCCCTGGCAATTTCATTCGCGGCTGGAATTTCTTCATCAGCCCTGGCATGTTCAGTTTCTTCAGCAGCTACATTTTCAGTTGCGCTTTCTATTTCCTCAGCAAGATGAATTTCTTTTTGTGAGGAGCTTTCACCACCAAGCTTGAGGGACGTGGAGACTTGACGAATCTGACTTTTGCACCTAGCCAATCGGCACAATATATGTCAAATTCATCACTGATGCCTTTGATCACAGTTTGCAGTTTCATAAGGTCCTCAGGAGACATGTTCTCAAGATTGTTCTTCCAGAAGTGCTCCTTCTTGGTTTTCCTAGCTTGTTCATATTTCTATTTTTCTTCACTAATGAAAGCAGCCAACATTTGACTTTGATCAGGAGTGAGGTTCATCTCAGGGAGAGGTGCATTGGGATCTTTGTGCCAAAGATCAATATAGTCAATGATCTTCTTCGGATCCAGCATGAGAGGCACATAATTTCCTTTGGCTCTAGCAACCTTCATCAGCCTATCTATGATGATTTCAGCAAGTTCTTCATCATCAGCTTCATCGTCATCAGGAGGAACTTGAAAAGCCACTTTCTTTTAAGGACTTGGCATCTTTCCTCGTCCAGTAGTGGTCTTCACTTTCAGCAAGGTTGGAACAGGTGAAGTTTGTGGTGGATCTGATGAACTTGCAGAGGCTCCTAAAGCAATTGAGAACCCTGCAGTCCTTTGACATGTTGCAAGGTGCACAAGTGTTGAGGACTTTGTAGCAGCAGATGAGCCTTGTGCAACAAGAAAGAGAATTGGGGCGGTCCTTGAGGAAGTTGCCTGAGGAATGTGTCCTGAAGGCTTTGAGGAGCTTTGCCGGGAGGGCATTGCTATTGAGGAATTTGTCTTGATGGCCAATTTCTTCAGCATAGCCTTCTTGGGCTTGCAGGTAGAGGCCTCAAAAGCAGTAGCAGCAACAACACTGTCTTCATTAAATTTCCTCACTGCTTCTCTAGCTGTGTGTTGAAGCTTAGCTTGGGGCTTGGCCCATTCCTTTGGAAATTCCTCGCCATGTTTGACGCTTAAGGGATTTGGAACTTGGCCTGGAGCCAATGGAGGTCTTGAGCAAGGAGGGTTTACTGCGAATTTCTTGATGTACTTGGGAGTAACATAGCGGTATTCCCTCCATTCATTTGCCCATCTCCTCTCAATCCTTTGAATGTGCACTTTGCGCTGATTCTTGTTCTCTTTTCCACGATTTTCTTCATCAGGAGTGCAATATTCAGCATATATATCTTCAGGGATTTCAAATGTAGTGTTTGTCTCAGGTCTCTTGCCTCCCTTCTTTGGTCTCTTTCCTTCAGCCATTTTCCTCGTTTGAGTATTTTGAACAATTGAAGTTTCTGAGGATGTATGTAACTTTTCTCCGAGGAATGCTGCAAATGAGTTAAGTTGATGAGAACCAAGAGATTCAGCAGCAGACATTTCTACCTGTGAACATAGTATAGGTGCGAAGAATTTGGAGAGGACATATGTGTTCTCATTTTTTTTTCAAAAGTATCATGTTTGAGGAATATGACAATGGGAGTCTTGAAGAATTTCACTAAGCGTTCTTGCTTAAGGTATGTAACTTTTCTTCGAGAATGCTGCAAATGAGTTAAGTATATGAGAACCTAGAGATTCAGCACCAGACATTTGTACCTGTGAACATAGTATAGGTGCGAAGAATTTGGAGAAGTCATATGTGTTCTCGGAAATTTTTCAAAAGTATCAAGTTTGAGGAATATGACAATGGGAGTCTTAAAGAATTTCACTAAGCGTTCTTGCTTTAGGTTCCAGACTTGTATAGATCAGAAATCCACAAAATTGAGGAATCATGAAGAAAAACACAACTTAGAGAAGCAAATCAAGAACAGACTGACTTAGGTGTTTAAGTAGTGGGAAATTGAAGAATAAACACATTTTTAAGAAATTTTGGAAATCATGAGATTCTAGAGGGGTAGTAAAATTAGATTTTAATTACCCTTGATGAAGAACACGATGAACTAGATGAACGTTGGAGAAGCTCGTCGGTCCAGATCTCCCTACACCCTAACTTGGCAGAGGGAGACAACTACGGCGGCGGCGGAGTGAAGATTTCCGCGGCAGGCGCGAGTACGATGATGAGGAGGTCGAGGCAGCAAAGCTCTTCCTCACCAAAGTTGATGGAGAGTATCGGCAGCGCTAGGTCTGAAATCCAAGCGAGAAGGAGATCTAGCGAAGTAAATGAGGTAGGGTGAAGGGGAGGGATATTTATAGCCATAGTGAATAACCGCTCGTCCGAAGAATTTGGAAGAATGTGCCCCTGGACTTTGATATCCTAGTGACATGTGTCACCCACGTTTTGAGGAGTGGAGATAGTGGATATCGTGGGAGAGTTATTTTATCCATCGTGGGATGACGAACGGTTTGAGCGGCAAAATCGCAAAATTTGGATAAGAAAATTCTACCGTTTTGTTCAAAACTTCCTCAGTTATCAAGGACACAGTGAATATTTTGAACAGGTTTCGAATAGAACGCATATGAAGAATTTGTGAATAGATTGTATCGAGTTAAGCATAGCGGGGGAAAGGGTCCGATCACATTCACTTAGATGAAAAAATCAACTTGAAGAATTAGCAATAAGTGAATGTTGTAGAGGACATAAAAACTATATACATATACATATACATATATACATATATACACACACACACACATCCCAGCTATTCTACAACATGTTCCTAAATAAGCTATTAAAGAACCGTTCCTAACTGCTCGAAAACAGATAAGCTAACTGTGCATTATATACTAGATAACTGCGGGGCGGACTTTTTCTGGCATTGTTTTTCGCACTATTTTTTTATCGTAATTTTTGAACCGTTTATCGGAATGATGCAAATGACATATCGTTGTATAGCTACTGAATAGGCGGAACTTCTGTATGTTGATCATTTTCCCAACATCCTTAAAGTATTTAAACAAAATTCAAAAAAGTAGAAATTCTTCAAACGCGTTTTCGGTGTTTTTGTTAAAGAAATTTCAAACCGTTTGTCGGAATGATGCGTATGATACACCATTGGAAAGCTATGGATTAGCCCGAACTTTGGTATATAGAACACGTTTTCAGATTCACCACGGTTTAAGAGTAGTTTTCAAAAAACAAACGATATTTTTGTCAC
>LR738715.1:733807978-733897933 GCA_902687465.1 Secale cereale
CCCCGAACTGCTACATTACATGCTAACTGCCCGACCATAATACCTAACTGACATATGACGACAAAGCTAATTGTCGTAACATAAGACACTTTTTTCCCGGGTTTTCCTGGATCAAGCTAACTGCCGGTATTGAAATAGCTAACTATCGGGGATTGTGGCAGTTAACAACAAGTTAACTGTAGGACTGAAGGTACTATTTTTTTATTTTATTTTTATTTTCCCTGTGTCATTCCAACCACAAGGCCTGAAATAGCTAACTGTCGGGACTGCGACAGTTAAGAACTAGTGAACTGCTTGACTGAAGATATCAACTTTTTTTATTTAATTTATTTTTTCCAAGGTCATGCAAACTGCTCGAGGGCGCATTGTAACGCCCTGGACACACCCGCCGGTGGACGTTACTCCTGGCGGGATCCAGACTGGCCTCACATATCAATACAAGTCTTTTCTGCGCACTTTGTCCTCACTCGTGCGCACCCGGGAGCAACTTCCCGGTCGGTCACCCAACCTGAAACTACTCCAAGCTGAGCACGTTTACCTTTGGAGTTCTTTCCGAATGGGCTACCGGAAAAGAAGGAATGCCTTATTGATATGAGTAGTCTATCATCCCTAATAAGCCAGGCCATCACATACACCCCCACTCAGAGCAACCTATGTCCTCATCGGTCCCTAGGAACGTTCCCTCTTTGCATAAAAGTATGTGCAGACAGTCTGATACATGTGCCATGCTGTGTGCCACGATGGGTCACAAACGTCATGAACAACATTATCGAGCACCTGTCTGCGAACATCCGTGTAACCGCGAGGGTTGGCTCTGATACCAACTTGTAAGGCCCCGGACACACCCGCCGGTGGTCGTTACTCCTGGCGGGATCTAGACTGGCCTCACATATCAATACAAGTCTTTTCTGCGCACTTTGTCCTCACTCGTGCGCACCCGGGGGCAACTTCCCGGTCGGTCACCCATCCTGAAACTACTCTAAGTTGAGCATGCTTACCTTTGGAGTTCTTTGCGAATGGGCTCCCGGAAAAGAAGGAATTCCTTATTGATATGAGTAGTCTATCATCCCTAATAAGACAGGCCATCACACGCATGGTAGTTAAGTGTTCAAGTTAACTTCCACAACTCGCCCACTTAAATGCCATATGCAATAAAATTTGACTAACAATATAAAAAAACTTTTTTATATTGTCATTTTTTTCCTCCCCACGACCTCTTCTCCTCCACAGAGCCCCCAACCCACCCACCTTCTCCCCTGGCGGTCGGCAGGGGCACGGGCCGCTTCCACCGTTCAGTCCACCTGCCCAGCTCCTCCCACTCTCCCCCATCCTCCACCACCGCACGACCTCCCCCCCCTAGCTCCCCACCTCCTCGCGCCACCGCACCAGCACCCTCTCCACGCCACTGCACCGTCCTAGGAATCTCGCGCGGCTCCCGACACGGAAATGGGCATGCCGCCCCCAGGAGCCATGTGCGACTACCGGCGTGGATCCGGCAGCGCCATCCAAGGCGCCTCGTGTAGCTGTTGGTGTGGATTCGGACGCGCCTCCCCCAGATGCCCCGCACTGCTGCTAGCATTGATCCGCACCTTCAGATCTCGTGACTCCTCCACCAGCACATCACCCGTGCGATGAATCTGGCCCCGCATGTAGCCCAGGCGACGGATCCAGCTGTCACAGGCCCACGGCGCCGTCCTGGCGACTGCCTGGATCGCTCTGCCCCCGATCTCGCCTGCTCCCCTCAGCGGTTCTTCCTCGTCACCAAGCCGTTGCATCCACCTCCCTCCCTCCTCTTCGCCCGCGACGGTGACCTACGGTGGGCTTCCACAGCTATCTTTATGGACCCTCACATGCAGTTCGCCGGCGCGCAGCGGCTCCCGTGTTCAGTTCACTGATGGGCAGGAGGCCACCACACGTAGCTCTCTGGCAGGATGTACGGCAGCCCCGCCGAGCATTTCATTAGCCCCCACTACAGTTGGCGATGCTGCCATTTGCAGTTCGTTGCAAGGATAAGGGAGTTGCTCTTGTCAGGGGGAGTCGACGCCGCAACCTTGTAGTACACAGCGAGCCATATTTCATTCATGTAGTTCGTTCTCGTTTGAGATAAAAATTTAGTGGTTCACTTCTGTTTATGAAAAACACAAGTACACTTTCTTTTTGTATGTTGTTTTTGTTAATGAAAAACACGAGTACAATTTCTTTTTGGATGTGGATCACTTTCAATTTTTTTAAGTTTTGCACTTCCCAAGTTTAGTTTTAGAGAAGTTCTAAATTGTTGCATATTTGGAATGGGCATATGCAGTTCGGCAGCGTGGTCAAGTAGTGCGTGATACGGTGCGCCACAGTCCACGGGTGTGGGCAATGCAGCGTGTGGGTGCATGCAGTATGCAACACCCCTATTCCACTGATTTTTCTTGAACTGGCTAGTGCTGATTTTGTGTGTATGTATGTGTGTGTGGCTGTGTAAAACAACGGATGGATGTCTTGTGCCCATGAGCATCATCAATGGCCATAGACAATTGGTCAAAAATAGAAAGTGTGCGTGCAGTTTGGTTGGCTTGATCATGCAGTATTATGTATTTTGTGTGCGGTTCACTTGTTCTTTGAAAAAATACAAAAGAATGTTGGTGGGAGGTAACATTCTTTTAATGCAATGTGATTTTTAATGCAGCCCATTAGCCACTTTCATGCAGCTCACAAACATTAGACAAAATTTCTAAAATTAAAAAGAAAACAAAAAATGTGTGTGGTTCATTTTGAAGTGCGTTTGGTCCTTGGATATGGTTCACTTTTGAGTGATGTCGTTCACTTGACGCCAACATGAAAATGCAAAAAAAATTAGCGAAACAACAAGATGGTAATGCGGTTCACTTGCCCTTGTATTTGCGGTCCACTCTCGTTCAAACAAGAAAGTTGAAAAAAAGACAACAAAAACAAAAACTTGTATAAAAATTTACGTCCCACACAAAATGCAGTTCTCTTACCCGTCTGATGTAGTGCAGTTTTTCATCCGATGCAGTACGGTTTTCGGTCGGTTGAAGTACTCATGTCGATTTGGGTGTCGCGAAAAACAGAGTGTCCGCATTTCGGTAATTATGAAATTCCTCTTAAACCATAAGAATTAGAGAGAGTGTTCTACATGAATAAGTTGCGCCTCGTCGATATCTTTCCAGCGGTGTACCGTTTGAATCATTCCGACCAGCGGTGTGTAAAATAATTTGCGAAAAACGGCCATTGCCACTCGTCGTCCGCTGCACGATTTTCAAAATTAACTTAAAACCATAAGGAATCTCATAAACATTTCAACATATGAAAGTTACGCCTCGTTCATAGCTTTTCAACGGTATATTACATGCCTCCTTTCGACAAACAGTTATAAACTGAAGTGAAAACAGTACCGAAAAATTTAAAAAAATTCAAAAGCCGAATTCCGTGATTTAGTAATTTTGAAACTGCTCTTAAACCGAAACGAATTAGAGAAAATAATAAATATCAAAAAGATGCGTATCGATGATATCTTTCCAATGGTATACTATTTGCTTCATTCCGACAAGCAGTTTAGAAAAAAACAAGAAAAATCGCTCGCTGCCACTCGTCACGCGCCGCACCGTCTTTGAAACTTCTCTTAAACCGTGATGAATCTCCAAAAAAATTCAACATGGCGAAGTTCCGACAAACGGTTTAAAAACAGAAGCGAAAATAGTACCAAGGAAATACCCGCGTGCAGTTTTTTGCAACGGAAGTTCACTCGCTTGAGTACTGCAACACACTTGGTTCATAGAATGATGTGCACTTGCGTTAAGCGTGCAGTGCGGAAGTGTTATTAGAATAGTTATTCTGCTAATATTAGCAGAATAGACCAGCTATATATATATATATATATATATATATATATATATATATGTGTGTGTGTGTGTGTGTGTGTGTGTACTCTTCGGAGTACGTACTCCTGCTTCTCATATACCACATAGATGAATCTTTCATACCTCATTCTTATTTTTAATATACTTCGTTAATAATTACTAGATACCCCAAAATGAGTTTCATGAAAAAAATCATGTGAGTCTACATATTTTTGAAGGTTTACATATATATACAGATTTATTCGTACATGAATAAGGTATATTACAAAATTAAGTCACAAATGATATTTTTTTTAACCAAACTCGTATTGGGGTATCTAAGAATACTTAACTAAGTATATATTGACGATATATACACTAGCAAAAGAGCCCATGCGTTGCGACGGGGGAGAAAACATACACACACTCTTAACATAACAACCATCACTCAAGACCATAATAGGTCCATTTCCTTTATTTTTGCGAGGCATCATATTTGTGTTGCCGCTTATCCTACTTCTCACACTCGCCGGCTATGGCCTCGGTGTTCACACAAAACAAAACAAAACAAAATGTGTTTGAATATGGTTAATCCTCAGGCGTCTCTCTCTCTCTCTATATCTCGCTTTCTCTCACTTTCGCGATGAGAAATCTGTTGTTTTCCCCTGTGACTTTTTTCAGAGGTATGCATGTGTAGTTATCGATGTTTTCTATTCCCTATATGGTTATGGTTAGGTGTTTATTTGCAATCCGGATCGCCGCAGGTACGAAAGAAAAAATGGATCTTGCGCTATATTTTATATGTTTGCTCCAAAACATTTTTTTAAATTAACAGGTAAAATTAACATCATATTTAGATTCCACACATTTTTCTAATAATATTTCATATATAATATGTTAAAATCGAAGTTACAGTTTAAAAGATACATATATTTAACATCATATTCAGATATTATAAGTTTGACTTAAATATATTCCAAAATAATATTTAAAAATACTCAACAGGTAAAAATGATCTCATATTCATATTCTACATATTTTTCTAATCAAATTCATACATAACATGTTCAAATTGGAGTTACGGTTTAAAAGATATGGATGATTTTAAAAAGCATTTATTTGACTTAAATATGATCCGCAGATGAATTACCTAAAACATCAGGGGCGGGCTCAAAAATGTAAAATAACGGTTCGGGAGTGACTTAAATCCGGATGGCGGGTTGATTTAAAGAAAACACAGGGACTTTTGTGTAAAATAGGAAAAAAAAACTATTCGGTTGAACTTAAAACAGGACTGCAGGTTGAATTCTCTGAAATAGAGGGACTTTTCTAAAAAAAATACCATGACAGATGAGTAGAAACTCAATTTGCTTTATTATTAGGTAAAGATATATATAGCTCAGTGAAAATACCATGACAAACTTTAGTGAAAAAGTTGAAGAAATTGCAAATTTGAGGAATTTGAAAATTTGAAAAATTTGCAAATTTGAAGAAAAAAACTCAAATTTCAAGTTTGGTTGATGGCGTGACCCACCGTATAAGAATGTAGTTCAGAGACCGCGTACAATTGTCATAGGGCTCTGAGAATGAATTTCTTCACACTTAGAGGGTTAGCCTTCATTGATTGAAGAAAAACGTTACTTCGTGTGTTGCACATCGAAGTCATCAATTTTGTATAAGTGTTAGGATGTGTGCCCTTTCAAATATCATTCGAAGATTCTAAGATATTTAGATCACACCGCAACTTGCAAAATCTCTTTTCATGCATGGGCATAGTGAAGATCTCTGCGAGCTGTTCTTCAGTCTTCACGTGGTAGATGGAGATGTCGCGCTTGAACACACGGTCACGAAGAAAATGATGACGAATCTGGATGTGCTTAGTCTTCGAGTGCTAAACTGGGTTGTGAGCAATCTTGATAGCACTCTCATGGTCACAGTAGAGTGGCACGTTCTTCATGTTGACGCCATAGTCCTGGAGGTTTGCTTCATTCACAACAATTGAGCACAACATGAACCAGCAGCAATGTACTCAGCATTAGTAGTGGAGAGCAATACTCAGTTCTGCTTCTTCGAGGACCAACATACTAAGGATCGTCTGAGGAAATGGCATGTGTCGGATGTAGACTTGCGATCCACTCGATCACCAGCATAGTCAGAGTCAGAATATCCGATGAGATCAAAATCTGAGCCCTTGGGATACCATAATGCAAGTGTTGGTGTGTGATCTAGATATCGAAGAATATGTTTCACAACCTTATGGTGTGATTCCTTCGGTGTAGCTTGAAATCGGTCACACATGCAAACACTAATCATAATATCTGGCCTAGATGCACATAGATACAATAAAGAGCCAATCATGGAGCGGTATAACTTTTGATCGTAGTCTTTACCATTTTCATCGGTGCACAGATGGCCATTTGTGGGCATAGGGATTTTGACGCCTTTGAAATCTTGCATGTCGAATTTACTAACAACATCCTTGAGGTATTTCTCTTGAGAAATGAAGATGCCATTGCATTGTTGATGAATTTGAAGGCCTCAGAATAATTTCAGCTCTCCCATCATGGACATTTGATATTCTTCACGCATCATGTAGCCAAATTCGTCACTGTAACGTTCATCAGTACAACATAGTTTTGACGCACAAATAATTCATCATCATATGATTTGGTGAAAAGAGTTGGGTCAAGTGAACCGGGTTTGAAGCCTTTCTTCGTGAGAAATTCCTTCAAAGTATCATACTACACCCGATGGGCCTGCTTGAGGCCATACAGGGCCTTGTTGAGTTTGAAGACTTTGTTAGGATGTTAGGGTCTTCAAAACCTATGGGTTGAGCAACATATACTTCTTCCTCAAGCTTACCATTGCGGAATGCACTTTTCACTTCCATTTGATATAAGATGATATTATGATGGGTACCATAAGCAAGTAATATGTGAATAGCTTCAAGTCTAGCAACAGGAGAAAAGTTTCATCAAAGTCAATTTCTTCATCCTATGTGTAGCCTTGAGCTATGAAACGAGCCTTATTCCTCACCACAAGGCCATTTTCATCCTTCTTGTTTTGATAGATCCACTTGGTGCCGATGATATTGTGCTTCCGAGGATCCGGTCGCTTGACGAGTTCCCATATATGGTTGATCTCGAATTGATATAATTCCTCTTGCGTAGCTCGAATCCACTCAGGTTCCAGAAATGCGTGATCAACTTTGGTGGGCTCTGTGATAGAGACAAAAGCAAAGTGCCCACAAAATTTAGATACGTGTGAAGCTCTTGAGCATGTGAGAGGACCTGGTGCATTGACGTCGTCGATGATTTTCTCGATCTGCACTTCTTTTGCCACTCGAGGATGAGCTGGTTGATGACTTTGATTTGGCAGAGCATTTTCTTCAGCAGCAATTTCTTCAAGAGCACCAGTATGATTTTCTTCATGGTCAGGAATGACTTCTTCAGCAGATTCTTCAGTGGGGATGACGTCCTCAGTAGCTTTGAACTTAATGGATTCCTGAGGAGGTATTTCACCTGTCACATGAGACATGTGCTCTCTTTGCGAGCCATTAGTTTCATGGAACCGCACATCTACAGTCTCTACAATCTTGTGAAGATGATTGATGAAGATTCTGTAGGTGTGCGAGTCCTTTACGTAACCAGTCATAAAACCTTCATGTGCTTTCGGTGCAAATTTAGAATTGTGATGAGGATCTCTAACCCTGCATTTAGCACCGAGGACTTTGAGATAACTCACAATGGGATTCTTGTCAGTGAGGAGTTTGTATGAGGTTTTCTTGAGGAGTTGGTGGAGATATACCCCGTTGATGATGTGGCACGCAGTGTTGATAGCCTCAGGCCAGAAACAGAGAGGCGTCTTGTATTCATCAAGCATAGTGGGAGACATCTCAACAAGAGTCTTGTTCTTGCGCTCCACAACGCCATTCTGCTGAGGCGTGAAAGGGGTTGATAGCTCATGAGTAATACCAAGTTCATCAAGATAGTCATCAAGACCAGTGTTCTTGAACTCGGTCCCATTGTCACTCCGGATATGCTTGATCTTCACACCAAAATTCGTCGAGGCCCTTGACAAGAATCGCTTGAAGATTTCCTGCACTTCATGCTTAAATGTGATGATTTGCACCCAAGTATAATGAGAATAATCATCAACAATGACAAAGCCATAAAGAGATGCTGCATTTGTGAATGCAAAGTAATGTGTAGGGCCAAAGAGGTCCATGTGAAGAAATTCAAAAGGATGAGTGGTAGTCATGATAGTCTCCGAAGGATACTTGGATTTGGTCATCTTTCCAGCGTCGCAAGCCCCACAAAGATGATATTTGAAGAATTTGACACCCTCAATACCAAGGATGTGCTTGTTCTTCACAAGTGCGTGCAAATTCCTCATGCCAGCATGACCGAGTCGTCGATGCGATAGCCATCCTACTGAAGCTTTTGTAAGTAGACATGTGGCAGGCTGTGGTCCTGTAGAGAAATTAACAATATACAAGTCTCCTTTCCTAAAGCCTTCGAAGACTTTGGATCTGTCGGATTCTAAGATTACAACAGAGCTGTATTTGCCAAAGACAACAAGTATATCAAGATCTCAAAGCATTGAGATGGACATGAGGTTGAATCCAAGAGACTCAACAAGCATGACTTTGTCCATGTGTCGATCTTTTGAGATTGCAACCTTACCTAGACCCAATACCTTGCTTTTCCTTTGTCAGCGTAGGTGATATGCTTCAGATGAGATGGAGATAAAGCAGAGTCCATCAATAGGTTCTTGTCACCGGTCATGTGATTTGTGCATCCACTGTCGAGGACCCACTCAGTAGCTTTGAGAGATTCATCATGTAGAAGAATTAGTGCATCTTACAAACTCATATGCTTCATAGTGAAGAATATGATATCAAATTCATCAGAATGAATTTAATCAATGAATAGTCAAAAAATAATAATCAATGAGAGCAATATATGAATTAGAAAGAGGACGTGAGAAATGAATGAATCATTTCTTCATGATTAGCTTGCCTCCTTTCAAGAATTCTCATGTCTCCAGCAAATTCTTCAGACATTTAAGTTCATCTGGAGACCTGACCCTGCATAAAAGATTAGTTCTTTTTCTTCACCACCCACATCTAGAGGGGTGGCAAAGAGTTCATCATTTTGTGAGCACCAATTGAAAAAGGTGGCATTAAGGCCAGTGCATTTCGTTTCACAGGTGAGGGGTTAGAGTATGCCTATGAGTAAGCAAAGAAATTATTCGAGGACTTATGAACATAATGATTTGAAGAATGATGCACATATTCATAATCCTTATACTTTCCCTGCGAAACAGAAGCATTAGCACGATGACTGTCATATGAGGAATTTGATCCACTTGAGGAATTTAGTCCATATGAGGACTTGGATCCATATGAAGATTTTGATCCATCACTTCACCTAACAGATCATCGCTTCTTTCTAGCAGATTTTGAACCTTTTCAAAAGCCTTTTGCTGTTTTATGGCAATATTAGCAACTTTGGAATAGCTAGATCCGAAATCATCATCAGATTCATCATCATCACTAGGTCCACTTGAGGAATTGCACCTTTTGCCATCAGGCAAGGTGTGGAAGATGACGGTTCAGGTTCGAAAGTCATCGTTTTGAGTGATTCCTTGAACTCAACAAACCAAGGATCCTGGCAGGCTCGATGACCTTCATAGACATCAGAGATTTGGTCCCAGATGAGATTTGCATTACACAGATGCATGTTGAGTCTGAATTGATCTCTAGATAGACAGGAGCAGATGATATCCTTCGCCATGATGTCCAAACGAATGTATTTAAGAATGTCCTTAGCATTCACCATTTTGCATAGATCGGTAAGACCAATTTCAGTGATAGTCCACAGCTCGCTGTCCATCGCCAAGAGGCGCTTCTTCATCATGGCCTTCCACTTAGGATAGTCGTCACCATCAAAGATGGGACATGCCACTTTCTTCATGCCTGCGGTTGACATAATTAAAACTTCAGGTGCTTAAACCAAAATCACACAGAACAAGGGAGTACCTTGTTCTGATACCAATTGAAAGTGTGTTATATCGACTAGAGGGGGTGAATAGGCGATTTATACAAATTCATCACTGAGGAAATTCTAACTGAGAAATTTCCTAAATAACGAACTACTAGTAGCGGAATAGATACTCAAGTGCATGCACAACAATGCAGTAGCTTAGTCATCATGATGAAATGAATGCATACACAGAGGACAAGTAGCGTGTAAACGGGATAAGCATGCTGTATACAGAAGACTGAAGAAATAGGGTTGAGGAAATTGAGAAAGTCTTCAGTCAAAGTCTTCAAATAGTACATATCAAGTTCATCAACACATGAATGAGTAAATGGAAAGGTTGAGGAAATAGAACCAGTAGGCTTGGTGAAGACAATGATTTGGTAGAACACTTCCAACTACTGTGACAGTTGTACGTCTGGTTGGGGCGGCTAGGTATTCAAACCTGATTACACACAGTCCTGGACACCCAGTCCTGGACACACAGTCCAGGGCAATTAGTCCTCGCCGTATTCCCCTTGAGCTAAGGTCACACAGACCTCGCCCAATCACTCGTGGTAAGTCTTCACACGTGAATTCCAAATCTTCACAGACTTGGTCACCCGGCGATCCACAATTCCTCTTGGATGCTCTAGACCATTGACGCCTTACTGCCTAGAAGATCACAGTCTTCAAAGGTAACGAGAGTCGGTTCCACACAGTAACACTCTCTTCAGTGATGCTCAATCAATTTGGGGTTTTAGGTGTTGGGGTTTTGGGGTTTTTCCTCACTTGATGATTTTCGCTCAAAGTCCTCGGAGGATGGGTTGCTCTAATGACAAGTGTCATTTTCTCTCAGAGCAGTCAACCAACTAGTAATTGTACGGGGCGACTATTTATAGCCTAGGGAGCAGCCCGACATGATAAGACATAAATTCCCTTCAATAATATTGTCGGCTTTCATGTTCCGCAAACCCTTGAGAGGTTCGAACTCTGGGGTGCGCACGAAGAACACTCTCTCCCCAGTGCGCTCACCTTATGATTCCATGGCCTAGCTCGACGAAGTCAAAGAACAAGGGACACAGAGAATTATACTAGTTCGGGCCACCCTGTGGTCTAATACCCTACTCCAGTGTGTGTGGTGGATTACCTTGTATGGCTGAGGAATAACTAATACAAGGGATGAACAGCCTCTGGAGGAGACATGTTCTTCGGCTCGGATGAGCTTGCAGTGTGTGTCGGGTGGAATGGATCTCTCCCTCTCTATGGTGGTGTCTAGGTCCTATTTATGGTGGCCTTGGTGCTCTTCCCAAATATCGGCGGGAAGGTATCCCACAACGGCCAAATTTGAAGGGGAACAACTAGTACAAGTTATCCTGACTAAAGTAGTCTTTGCCTGCCAAAGGCTCTGGTGGTGACGCCGTGCCGGGCTCCACGATGACCTCCGTTCTGCAGCCCTGACGGTCCTTGGTCTTGTTGCACTGATATGGAAACCTTTGCCTGATCCCTTGGGACTCCATGCCTGCGCTTGCCCCCTTAGCACAAAAGAGGATACTGACACACTGCGCCCGCTAGCTCCCGCCTTGCATTGGTCATCATGGCTCACGTCACGTGAACCTCGCGAGGTCCTCCTTGCATAGATATCTCTTCTCCTCGGGAGCCAGCCTAGAGACGCTGCCCCCAGGGAGGTCTTGCTGTCGCTCGCTGATACGTCTCCAACGTATCTACAATTTTTTATTGTTCCATGCTATTGTATTATCCTTCTAGGATGTTTTATGGGCTTTTATATACACTTTTATATGATTTTTGGGACTAACCTATTAACCTAGAGCCCAGTGCCAGTTTCTGTTTTTTCCTTGTTTTTGAGTTTTATAGAAAAGGAATATAAAACGGAGTCCAATTGACGTGCCAATTTTTGATGTTTTTTCTGGACCAAAAGAAGCCCCCAAAGTAAAAGAGTTGGGCCAGGAGAGTCATGGGCTGCCCACGTGGGTGGGGGGCGCGCCCACCCCTAGTGGTGGCGCCCTCCTATCTCGTGGACAGCCCGGAGACACCCCCCTGACTTGCGCCCTACACCATAAATCCTATAAATACTGAAACCTTCAGAAAATAACCTAGATCGGGAGTTCCGCCGCCGAAAGCCTCTGTTTCCACCAAAAACCAATGTATACCCTGTCCCGGCATCCTGCCGGAGGGGGGAATCCCTCTCCGATGGCCATCTTCATCATCCCGGTGCTCTCCATGACGAGGAGGGAGTAGTCCATCCTCGGGGCCGAGCGTATGTATCAGTAGCTATGTGTTTGATCTCTCTCTCTCTCTCTTGTGTTCTTGAGATGGCATGATCTTGATGTATCGCGAGCTTTGCTATTATAGTTGGATCTTATGATGTTTCTCCCCCTCTACTCTCTTGTAATGAATTGAGTTTTCCCTTTGAAGTTATCTTATCGGATTCAGTCTTTAAGGATTTGAGAACACTTGATGTATGTCTTGGTTGGGATACCTGTGGTGACAATGGGGTATTCTATTGATTCACTTGATGTATGTTTTGGTGATCAACTAGCGGGTTTCGTGACCTTGGGAATCTATGCATAGGGGTTGGCACACGTTTTCGTCTTGACTCTCCGGTAGAAACTTTGGGGCACTCTTTGATGTACTTTGTGTTGGTTGAGTAGATGAATATCAGATTGTGTGATGCATATCGTATAATCATACCCACGGATACTTGAGGTGACAATGGAGTATCTAGGTGACATAATATACAACACAACATCCGCTTAAGCTGTTGCACCCATGCATCAATGCATGTGTGAAAAAGTAGAGACGGAGGGGTCGAGGGGATATTTAGTTGCGTTGTCATAGGCCAGTGGTGCTGCCTATTGAAGTGCTCCACCATACATGGAGATAGTAGCTGACCGTGTCGACCATCTCTTGGGATGCAGGAGAAGTAAGAAGAGGAGATGGTGCTGATTCTTAACGATGAGTCATTTAACAATGACATAAAATATTAGAAGGGGGCTGAATTAATATTAAGGTGGGGATTAAATGTCAACTAATAAATGTTACAGTGGGGATTGTGCGATTTGCTTTGAATGTTTTAGATTATAGTGGGTAAAATTATAGTGGGACATGCGGCTGTGAGGTAGGGATTGCCGAATATTGCCAATAAGTCGTACAATCGGGTCGGGTTTGGATATATCCATGAGTACAAGATTGTGTCCATGCCCTACCCACGAATAAGCGGGGCGGGTTTGGGCGCCGCCCATGGGCACAAAAGCATATCCAAACCCTGTCCATACGGGTCGGATATCCATGGGTATTCATGTCCATGGGTAAAATTGACATCCTTAATCTTCATAGTACACCTCCCACGGATTGATAAACCTTAGGTCATCCACTTGAGGGAAATTTGCTACTGTTCTACAAACCTCTGCACTTGGAGGCCCAACAACGTCTACAAGAAGAAGGTTGTGTAGTAGACATCAAGCTCTTTTATGGCGCCGTTGCCGGGGAGGTTAGTGCTTGAAGGTATATCTTAGATCTTGCAATCGAATCTTTTAGTTTATTGTTTTATCACTAGTTTAGTTTATAAAAGAAAACTACAAACAAATAGAATTAAGGTTACCTCCACTACTGGAATCTGGCACTTTGCCATCTGCCATGGCAGATGGCAAAGGCATGGTCGGCGGATGGCAAAGGCTTTGCCATCAGCCAGCAGATGGCAAACAGTTTGTCTGAATTCCAGTGGGCAAAGGCTTCTTTGCCATCTGCTGGCTGATGGCAAAGAGCCTGTGCCTTTGCCATCAGCTAGCAGATGGCAAAGCCTCTTAACGGGGTTAGCCCCGTTAGAAGGATAACGGCATACTTTGCCATCAGCCAACAGATGGCAAAGGCTGCAGGCTCTTTGCCATCTGCCAGCAGATGGCAAAGGATGCATACTTTGCCATCAGCCAGCTGCTGGCAAAGAGCTTTGCAATCTGCTGGCAGATGGCAAAGAGCCCAAATAGGCCAGTCCAAATTTTTTCTCTGGATGACACGTGGTTTCTTTGCCATCTGCCAGCAGATGGCAAAGTGTCTATATTGCCCCATTTAATATATTTTTTCTTATATCAATTCATTTTCACAGAAAATCAAACACAAATATATTTATATGACCAATATAGCATATTCAACACATATTACCAATAGTCATGAACACATATATATCCAACACATGTTACCAATAGTAGCAAGTTTCATCCGTACATATACATAGTTTCATCAATATTACACAGTTTCATCCATAGGTAGCAAGTTTCACAAGGTCAAAACAAAAACTAAATACAAGCACTCCATCAACCCAAGCTTCCGTGATCTTAAGCAAATCTGTAAAATGGGAAAAAAGAAAGTTAGAAGAAGAAGACTTATAGATATTTCAGATTGATCAAATTAGAGAGTTGTTTTGGAATAGGTCCATGAAGTTTCATCCCATATATTCTCATAGAAAGACAACAGCTACTGTTTCGACGACGGACCCAAGAACAACATCGAGTCATAATAAAAAATATTAGTTGAATCCAAGAATAGCATCAGGCCAAGAACTTCAAATACCTACAGTAAACATTTGACTGGAAAACTGTATGAAAGAAAACTATATGGAAAATTTAAGAAGCTAGCTAGTTCAGTACAGTACTAAACTAGCATGTATTAAGCATACTACATGTTCCTGTGACACTGCCCAAAAGTCCATCCATGCAGCTCATAACATCTTTAAATTTGAATCGTTCATGCACCTCACATCATTTGAACAAGAACACAAGTCCTGATCCAAATAGGATGGATGGGTTAATCATACATAATCTGCTAGCTCAACGCCAAACGCTAGCAAATAGACACAACAACGCTGCCACCAGTCAACGCCAACGCCTACAGATGTGAAGAAATTGGATGCAGCCAGCCAATTGCCACATGATATTAAGTAGTTGGAAGATTACATCTCTCTAATTTTCCAAAAGAAAAGCATATGGTGACACATACTCATAGATAATATCAATTACAATCACATAACAGTTGGTCCATGCATCAAATTAGGAACTAGGTTCAAAACCATGGTTTCCCAAGAGATGCACCAGATCGTTACTATATTTCAGATCAGCTAGAAAGGAATGAAAATGAAAATGTTTCAAACTGGTCTCAACTGATGATAGAGGGTGGGTGATAAAGGAACTTGAAGCATGTTTTTTTGAGGACCATCTTTAAAAGGTTGGGCATTATATGCAACCTGATGTGCAGTCTGACTTATTCACAACTATGGTACAGAATTGTTTTTTTTTGGCATTTTCTTCTTTGAGAAAGAAATAATGTGTCATGTTCATGTCCTGACTGGAGGACCACTACAAAAGATCCAAACACAAAAACATCGGCTCAATCACCGGCACCGCAGTCACCCACAGCTCGATAGCCAGCATATAAAACAATAAAAGTTCATAACTTTTATTGTTTCAATGCTTTTTCATCAAAAAGAGCCACACTTAGCATATCATTCAGGTACCGTAAAAACTAACGTATAGGACCTTTATGCATTTCATTTACCATGGCTCAATAACCATGGGCACATAGAACGTAAGAGAGAGTAGAGAAGAGGGCCAACGATTTACCTATGCAGGAAACGAAGAGAAAGAGTCCATCGGAGGGGGAGGGTGGGATTCGTCGGAGTGAATGCCGGAGCAGGAAGAGCTGCCTCGGCGTCCAAACCTGTGCAGGACGGCCCTATGGTCCTGGAAGGTACGCCCAGCAACAAGAGAAAGCCAAAATCATTAGTACTCAAGGCAAGAAAACTAAGGAGATGGTTTGTCAAGCATTAAGATAGCCATTATTCAAAATATTAGAGAGCGAGGAGCAACCAGAGCTTAGAAAAAGATCATCTTGTACAACTAAGTTTCCACTACTTCTACAAATACCAAGTGACATAGATTTATAATTTTAACTTACTCTGACAAAACAAAGATCTGCTTGTATCAGACCCTTGCAGTTGGACTCAAATATATACTCCCTCCGTTTCAAAATAGATGACTCAACTTTGTATTAAATTTAGTATAAAGTTAGTACAAAATTGGGTCATCTATTTTGGAACGGAGGGAGTAGAATGTTTTGGGCTGGGTTGTAGAAATCAAAGAAATGTGTATCGTTCATGAACTAGTTGAGCACACACTTATGAACCCATATATGGATAAGAATGAAAATTAACAATCATGTGTGTTTCCTACTTTTCACAACTTAATTTTAGAAGTGATAGTCAGAAGGAGTGACAGGTGGTTATGAAAAGATAGCAAGCTAGTGCCTTCCCAGGATTTTACAGCTATTTAGATTCTAACACAACAGAATCATAAAATTTTGGGCATTATCTGCAGCATAATGAGCAGCCTGACCTAATCATAAGTGAATAATGCGCCTTGCTCTTTTCTGAGAGATAAATAATGATCCATGTCCATGCATTCCGGAGCCATATCTAATCATATTTCTAATTTCTGAATGAATTCCAAAAATAACAAAGTACAAGTTCATGTTTTGGAGAGTACGACATCTCCCACAGTAGGTGATTAGGATTAGAATTACGAGTATGGTTATGTGACAGCTGTATGCAATTGCATTAAGGCTCATTCAAGAATTAGAAACTCATGTATCTATCTACACGGCAAGAAGTAATTGCGCGGGTTAAATCTATAAGGTTCATATAGGAACATCAGCACATAACCATGGAATGATTTCGCGGATGTTCCATTCCGCGTGTACCAGAACGATGGCATGGGTTTGTCATGCAGTAGAAATTTGACCTGCTATTTTCAGTTATGATAGTTGACAAGGAAGGATTGAACATGTGGTCTCGAAGATTTTCTATTAACGTGTGTGGACCTGAAGTAACATCAGCTAGTTAATCAAAGAGACCTGAATGGAATGCATCATGGGTGGTCTTGAAAATGGAAATAAGTATTCTTTTCAAAAAAAAAGTCAGTTTCATCATATGAAAAGAAACTGAAAAAGGAACCTGCAAATTCACTTCCCCACTGCCGTTCGACCCCTTCCATAGCAGCGGCTATAGCACTACCTTGCTCTGCTGCCCTTTCCATTCTAGAAATGGCATCGCAGAGGAACTTGGTAATGTCCAACATGGCAATGACCTCACCATGCTCCACTACAGGAAGATGCCGAAATTTGCCTGTATATGAAATTCATGTCACAAAAAGTAATTATGAAGATAGAAAATGTAAGCATAAAACATGTCAGAAATTTCTTAAGAGAACATTCTTGTACGTTGACAGACACTATTCCTCTTGCAGTTGTTGCCTCTGGCTTACAGTACTCCTCAATTCAAATTGACTCACAGTTCCAGATTATTTGTATTCTCATATATATGGTATTATAGGTTTTATATTCGGCCACAACTTCAGTAACTGAAAAAAATACAACGCTATGATTATGATGACTGAAGGCGAAACTAGCAACAAATAGTGCTAATTGTGGTACTGAAGAAAAGTAACAAGCGACCAGCTCCTGGTGAGCGCGGCACAAGGAGTCCGTCTCCGTCTGGCAGCTCCTCGGCCTCGCCGTTTCCCTCCCGGCCCCGTCCAGGGCTGCCAGCCTCGTGATGCTGGAGATCATAGAGGGTAGAGGGGGGCCTTGAGCCGAGACGCACGGCACGACCAAGGAAACCAGGAAGGAGCTGGTCGAGGGGAAGAGCAGCCGAGGCGAGGGATCCACGCCGGCGAGCCGAACCTTGGCCGGCGGCTAGGGCGAGTTGCTGAGGTGGGTCGCGGAAGAAGGCGGGACTGGGCTTGCGTCCTTGTACGTCGACGAAGCAGGCAAAGGAGCGCCGGCCTTGGGTCGCCGCCGCCCTCGAGCAGGACAAGGCGTCCCCGACCGGCGGCCGGCTGCAGGCCCTGTCCCCCGATCCTACGAGACGTGAGGAGGGGCTCCGCGACGCCTGCTCCCGGATCCGCCGCCGCCGCGCTTGGCCGGCGGGGACCTCGCGGTTCTCACCTGGGGAGAGCGGGCGTCGCCGCCGCGCTTGGCCGGCGGGGACCTCGCGGTGCCGGACTCGGGGGGCGCATCGTCCTCGGCCATGGGGTGGGGAGGGGTGGGGCGGGGTGCGGCGCGTCGGGTTCCGGTCAGGGCTGGTGGCGGCGGGGTGCCTGGGGGCGGCGGCGGGGAGCTTGGGCGGTGGCGGGGTTGTGGGGCGGCGGGTGGTGCGGGCACGGGTGAGATGCGTGGGAGAGAGGGAGAGGAGGGGGGAGAGGGAGGGGATAAGAGAGAACAAATTTTTTTACATGGAAAAAATAACCCCATCTCTTTGCCATCTGCCAGCAGATGGAAAAGAATCTTTGCCATCTGCTGGCAGATGGCAAAGAGGTGGGGCTGGTATGCCGTTACACTCTTGACGACCACAGTACTTGCCAACCTCTTTGCCATCTGCTGGCAGATGGCAAAGATTATTTGCCATCTGCTGGCAGATGGCAAAGAATTGGCTGATGGCAACCATGTTCTTTGCCATCTGTCAGCTCTTTGCCATCTGTTTTTTATAAGGAGATGGCAAAGACGTTCTTTGCCATCAGCTGGCAGATGGCAAAGAGCTGGCTGATGGCAAATTCCCAGATTCCAGTAGTGCTCATATGCTTCATCTTTTTAAGATCTTTAGTGAAAATGATGGGAAGGAAAATTGTGCTCAAGTGCTAGAAGAAGAATTACATAGAATGCTTGGCATAAAATATGTGCATGATGAGCATGATTGCAATGTTGTTAGTATGAATTCTTTGAATACCCATGATGCTAATGATATGCAAAGCCACAAGCTTGGGGAAGCTATGTTGGGTGAAGATGATATTTTTAGTCCCCCAAGTTTTGATGAGCAAATTTATTATGATGAAAGCATGCCTCCTATTTATGATGATTATACTTATGAAAGTGGATTTGGAGAGGTCATTACTTTATTTAGTGATGAATCCACTATTTCGGAAGAGGTTCCAATTGATTATGAGAACAAAGTTGCTATCTATGATGATTATTGTGATGACTTGTATGCTATAAGAATAAGGATAACCATGAAACTTGTCATCGTGATTTTAGTTTTCAATTGGATTATGCTTCACATGATAGTTATTTTGTTGAGTTTACTCCCACTACTATTGATTGGAATAAATTTGCTTATGCGGAGAGTAGTAAAATTTCTATGCAAGTAGATCATGAAAAGAATGCTTTGTGTGATAGTTATATTGTTGAATTCATTCATGATGCTACTGAAAATTATTATGAGAGAGGATCATATGCTTGTAGGAATTGCAATAATATCAAGTTTCCTCTCTATGTGCTTAAAGTTTTGAGACTATGCTTGTTTTCCCTTCCTATGCTAGTTGATTATTGCTCCCATAAGTTGTTTGATTACAAAATCCCTATGCATAGGAAGTGGGTTAGACTTAATTGTGCCAGTCATACTCTTCATGATGCTCTCTTTATGTTTCAATTCTTATCTTTTACGCAAGCATCATTGAAATCATCATGCCTAGCTAGGGGCATTAAACGATAGCTCTTGTTGGGAGGCAACCCAAATTTATTTTAGTTTCTTTGTTTTTGCTTGTGTTTAGGAATAAATATTGCATTTAGCTTCTATTTAGATGTGGTTTTGTGTTTTAATTAGTGTTTGTGCCAAGTAGAACCTTTGGGAAGACTTGTGTGAAGTTTATATAATCTTGCTGTGAAAAACAGAATCGTTAGCACTCGCTAGAATGGTCACCAGATTTTACAGGAGAGCGCTATTTAGTTGATTGTTTTTGCAAATGGATAGTAGACAAATTCCTAACATTTACCAATTTATCTCAATTTTTTTGGAGTTACAGAAGTATTCGAAAGTTACAGATTACTACAGACTGTTTTGTTTTTGACATATTCTGTTTTTCGTGTGTTGATTTCTTATTTCAATGCATCTATGAGTAGTATTGGAGGATATGAATCATAGAGAAGTTGTAATACATTAGGTTTAACACCAATATAAACAAAGAATGAGTTCATTACAGTACCTTTGAGTGGTGGTTTGTTTTCTTACACTAACAGAGCTCACGAGATTTTTGTCTAAGTATTGTGTTGTGAAGTTTTCATGTTTTGAGTATGGCTTTGATGGACTATGGAACAAAGAGTGGCAAGAGCCTAAGCTTGGAGATTCCCAAGGCACCCCAAGCTAAAATTCGAGGACAACCAAAAGCCTAAGCTTGGGGATGCCCCGGGAAGGCATCCCCTCTTTCATCTTCATCTATCGGTAACTCTACTCGGAGCTATATTTTTATTCACCACATGATATGTGTTTTGCTTGGAGCGTCAATTTATTTTAGTTTGTTTTTCTTGCTGTTTGAATAATATCCCAAGATCTGAAGTTATTAAATGTTGGAGAGTCTTCACATAGTTACATAATTATTGAACTACTCATTGATCTTCACTTATATCTTTTGGAGTAGTTTGTCATTTGCTCTAGTGCTTCACTTTTATCTTTTAGAGCACGGCGGTGGTTTTATTTTGAAGAAATAGATGAATTCTCATGTTTCACTTATATCCTTTTGAGAGTCTATTAGAACAGCATGGTAATGTGTTTTGGCTATAAAACTAGCCTTCACATGATAGGCATCCATGATCAATGTAGTAAAAACTTTCATACTAAGTGCATTGAATATGATGAGAAGTTGGATGCTTGATAATTGTTTTGAGATATGAGGATAGTGATATTAGAGTCATGCTAGTAGAGTTATTATGAAATTGAGAAATACTTGTGTTAAAGTTAGTGATTCCCGTAGCATGCACGTATGGTGAACCGCTATGTGACGAAGTTAGAGCATGAGGTATTTGTAGAGTGTCATCCTTTGTGTGGAGGTCGGGGGCACGCGATGGTTAACTCCTACCAAACTCCCCCCTAGGATCATGCGTTGATTGCTTTGTTTTGATGACTCGTAAATTTTTGCAATAAGTATATGAGTTCTTATGACTAATGTTGAGTCCATGGATTTTACACACTCTCACCCTTCCACCATTGCTAGCCTCTCTTGAACCGCACAACTTTCGTCGGTACCATACGCCCACTATATACCTTCCTCAAAACAGCCACCATATATCTTCCTCAAAACAGCCACCATACCTACCTATCATGGCATTTCCATAGCTATTCCGAGATATATTGCCATGCAACTTTCCACCGTTCCGTTCATATGACACACTTCATATTGTCATATTGCCATGAATGATCATGTAGTTGAAATCGTATTTGTGGCAAAGCCACCATGCATAACTTTTCATACATGTCACTTTTTTCATTGCACATCCCGATACACCGCCGGAGGCATTCATATAGAGTCATACTTTGTTCTAGTATCAAGTTGTAATATCGAGTTGTAATTCAATATAAGTGTGATGATCATCATTATTAGAGCATTGTCCCGTGTGAGGAAAAAAAAGATAAAGGCCAAATAAAAAAAGAGATGGCCCAAAAGAATATAGAGGGGATAAAAAAGAAGAAGAGGAAAGCCCCTCCAAAAAATGAGAGAAAAGAGAGAAGGGACAATGCTACTATCCTTTTCCACACTTCTGCTTCAAAGTAGCACCATGATCTTCATGATAGAGAGTCTCTTGTTTTGTCACTTTCATATACTAGTGGGAATTTTCATTATAGAACTTGGCTACCATATTCTAACGATGGGCTTCCTCAAATGCCATAGGTCTTCATGAGCAAGCAAGTTGGATGCACACCTACTTAGTTTCTTTTGAGCTTTCGTACACTTATAGCTCTAGTGCATCCGTTGCATGGCAATTCCTACTCACTCACATTGATATCTATTGATGGTAATCTCCATAGACCATTTATACGCCTAGTTGATGTGAGACTATCTTCCTCTTTTGTCTTCTCCACAACCACCACTCTATTCCACCTATAGTGCTATATGCATGGCTCACGCTCATGTATTGTGTGACAGTTGAAAGGTTTGAAAAAAATTGAGTATGAAACAATTGCTTGGCTGAAACCGGGGTTGTGCATGATATGAATATTTTGTGCGATGAAGAGGGAGCATAGCCAGACTATATGATTTTGTAGGGATAACTTTCTTTGGCCACGTTATTTCAAAACATAATTGCTTTGTTAGTATGCTTGAAGTATTATTATTCTTATGTCAATATAAACTTTTATCTTGAATCTTATGAATCTGAACATTCATGCCACAATAAAGTAAATTACATTGAGAATTATGTTAGGTAGCATTCCACATCAAAAGTTCTATTTTTATCATTTACCTACTCGAGGAAGAGAAGGAATAAAGGTTGGGGATGCTTTTGATACGTCTCCAACGTATCTATAATTTTTGATTGTTCCATGCTATTATATTATCCTTCTAGTATGTTTTATGGACTTTTATATACACTTTTATATGATTTTTGGGACTAACCTATTAACCTAGAGCCCAGTGCAAGTTTATGTTTTTTTCCTTGTTTTTGAGTTTTACAGAAAAGGAATATCAAACGGAATCCAATTTGATGTGCCAATTTTTGATGATTTTTTCTGGACCAAAATATGCCCCCAAAGTACAAGAGTTGTGCCAGGAGAGTCACGGGCTGCCCACGAGGGTGGGGGCGCGCCCACCCCTAGTGGTGGCGCCCCCATATCTCATGGACAGCCCGGAGACCCCCCCTGACTTCTGCCCTGCGCCAAAAAATCCTATAAATACTGAAACCTTCGGAAAATAACCTAGGTCGGGAGTTCCGCCACCGAAAGCCTCTGTTTCCACCAAAAACAAATCTAGACCCTATTCCGGCACCTTGCCGGAGGGGGGAATCCCTCTCCGGTGGCCATCTTCATCATCCCGGCGCTCTCCATGACGAGGAGGGAGTAGTCCACCCTCGGGGCTGAGGGTATGTACCAGTAGCTATGTGTTTGATCTCTCTCTCTCTCTCTCTCGTGTTCTTGAGATGGCACGATCTTGATGTATCGCGAGCTTTGCTATTATAGTTGGATCTTATGATGTTTCTCCCCCTCTACTCTCTTGTAATGAATTGAGTTTTCCCTTTGAAGTTATCTTATCGGATTGAGTCTTTAAGGATTTGAGAACACTTGATGTATGTCTTGTGTGGGATACCTGTGGTGACAATGGGGTATACTATTGATTCACTTGATGTATGTTTTGGTGATCAACTTGCGGGTTCCGTGACCTTTGGAATCTATGCATAGGGGTTGCCACACATTTTCGTCTTGACTCTCCGGTAGAAACTTTGGGGCACTCTTTGAAGTACTTTGTGTCGGTTGAATAGATGAATCTGATATTGTGTGATGCATATCGGATAATCATACCCACGGATACTTGAGATGACAATGGAGTATCTAGGTGACATTAGGGTTTTTGTTGATTTGTATCTTAAGGTGTTATTCTAGTACGAACTCTATGATAGATCGAACGGAATGAATAGCTTCGCGCTATTTTACTACGGACTCTTGAATAGATCGACCAGAAAGAATAACTTTGAGGTGGTCTCGTACTCTACCATAATCTCTTCGTTCGTTCTCCGCTATTAGTGACTTTGGAGTGACTCTTTGTTGCATGTTGCGGGATATTTATATGATCTAGTTATGTTATTATTGGTGAGAAAACTTCCACTAGTGAAAGTATGAACCCTAGGCCTTATTTCTACACATTGCAACATCGTTTATGCTCACGTTTACCACTTGCTACCTTGCTGTTTTTAAATTTTCAGATTACAAAAACCTATAGCTACCATCCATATTACACTTGTATCACCATCTCTTCGCCGAACTAGTGCACCTACACAATTTACCATTGGATTGGGTGTGTTGGGGACACAAGAGACTGTTTGTTATTTGGTTGTATGGTTGTTTGAGAGAGACCATCTCCATCCTACGCCTCCCACGGATTGATAAACCTTAGGTCATCCACTTGAGGGAAATTTTCTACTGTCCTACAAACCTCTGCACTTGGAGGCCCAACAACGTCTACAAGAAGAAGATTGTGTAGTAGACATCAAGCTCTTTTCTGGTGTCGTTGCCGGGGAGGTTAGTGCTTGAAGGTATATCTTTAGATCTTGCAATCGAATCTTTTAGTTTCTTGTTTTATCACTAGTTTATTTTATAAAAGAAAACTACAAAAAAATGGAATTAAGGTTACCTCGTATGCTTCATATTTTTAAGATCTTTGGTGAAAATGAAGGGAAGGAAAATTGTGCTCAAGTGCTAGAGGAAGAATTACATAGAATGCTTGGCACAAAAAATGTGCATGATGAGCATGATTGTAATGTTGTTAGTATGAATTCTTTGAATACCCATGATGCTAATGATATGCAAAGCCACAAGCTTGGGGAAGCTATGTTGGGTAAATATGCTATTTTTAGTCCCCCAAATATTGATGAGCAAATTTATTATGATGAAAGCATGCCTCTTATTTATGATGATTATATTTATCAAAATGGATTTGGTGAGGTCATTACTTTATTTAGTGATGAATCCACTATTTCAGAAGAGGTTCCAATTGATTATGAGAACAAAGTTGCTATCTATGATGATTATTGTGATGACTTGTATGCTATTAAGAATAAAGATAACCATGAAACTTGTCATCGTGATTTTAGTTTTCAATTTGATTATGCTTCACATGATAGTTATTTTGTTGAGTTTGCTCCCACTACTATTCATTGGAATAAATTTGCTTTATGTGATAGTTATATTCTTGAATTCATTCATAATGCTACTGAAAATTATTATGAGAGAGGATCATATGCTTTTAGGAATTGCAATAATATCAAACCAACCCCATGGGGGCGTCTAAAGAACCTGTAATGGTTTTGCTCCGATGCTATTTATCCTTGCTATGAAACCATGTTTGCAAGTCTTGCTCCAGTAGTGTCCCTCCTTTTTACCCTTTTAGTAGCTTTGTGCTCTACGCCGGCAGGTCCCAGTCCTAAGGCAAGCTTCAGCCGTTGCTGGTATGCGATGTCGCAATGCCGTGTTCAAGGCCGGGAGGTGAGTGACCCGGGGTCCGGTAAGAGCTCCTGAGGCGTGATGCTCAAGAGGTCCCCCTTGGCGTGCAAGCAGCTTCCGGAGGCTAAAAAGGGAGGCGGCATTGCGGGATCATGACTATGGAAGCCGAACTTGTTGAGCGATGGCGGCATGCCGGTTGGATGCTTGACTTATCTTGACCGGCCTGAGGTGATTCTCCACGTGGTGCACCTGGCTCGCTCCCAATGCAGCGTGACTGAGATTTCGTGATTTCCGTCTCGCTTGCCTTAGAGTTCTGCGTCGGCAGAGCCCAACCATGCGCATACCTTAGCCGCCACTGGCTCGTCTGGCTCGCCAAGATGAGACCAGGGAGTGAGGGGCTACTTGGTTAGTTATGCCCCTGAGACGCGATGCTCAGGGGTCTCCTGCTCTTCTTGGTGCTCTTCGTCCTCGGGTCCCGACCCTCGAGAAGAGCTCAGCCGCCGCTCGTTTGCCACGTCATGATGCCATGGACAAGGCCAGGGGTCAGGGCTGGAGAGTCAGTAGGAGCCCCTGAGACACGATGCTCAGAAGCCCCCCCCCTTTAACAAGCAAGTGAATTACGTGAGAAGGAGAAACCAGCAAGGTCGCCAGCCGCCGTGCTCCTGAGATTCCTGGGGGTTACTCTGACGAAACAGCACAACTTAAAACCGTGCCTACCACTGGGCCACTGATCGTTCCGCAGGAAGACGAAGGCACCGAGGACCTGGTGGGGTGATGCGCGCGAGGCGGGCCGCGAGTCAGAGCTCGGTCTCTTGGATTTGTCAGCATTGTAGGGACGGACCCGAGCACAAGCGCCGTGCCAACGTGTGTAGCCCCCGTTGCAGGATGAGAAGACGTCCGTTCGCTCGGCGAGTGAGGCTAAAAGTGGTGGTGACTGAGCAGGTGATGATCATAAGGTAATCCATTAGAATAAATGAGCCAATCCAGGTGATGTAAAATGCGATACATGCCACAGGGACGGATCCATGCGGTCTGGGAATGATGCAGCCCGAGGAGCGCCCCGAACAGAGTAAGCTAGAGGTGCAAAAAGGATACACGTCGCAGGGGCAAGCCCGTGCGACTTGGAGATGCTGCAACCAGAGGGGCACCCCGAACTGAACAAACTGAAAAAAGTCACCTGGCACGGACGCTTGAGTTGTGTTGATGTAGCTGAAGATACTTGCTGCAGACGTCGCTCCTCACGAGCCGCCTGTCTTCGAGGCCTCGTGAGGCTCCTGAGTTTCAGATGGTTCGCGAAGAACCGAGTCCAGTTCCGCCAAGATTTCCTGATGCCTGGCCTCGCGAGCAGCTTGGACTTCCCGCATGTGGCGCTGGAGCAGGGCCGCCTGGTTTGGCAAGCCTAAGGGCATGCAAACGTAGCTATGAGGAGGACCCTCACACCGGCACACCTGAGTTGGCCAGTAGAGCTCCTAAGACGTGATCCTATTAAGTCCGGGGACGTTGACATAGACGCGCAGCCCGTCGCCCGAGCCTAGGAAAACAGCTGCACTCCTGGGTGCCGGGTGGCGCTCGCCCTACATCGCCCTTGGTACCTGCAAGTCTTCGATGGTCCGGTCGATGAACTCCTGAGCGCTTGGTGCCTCATGCCCTATGCCCTCCTGAGGGAAGCGTGCGATGAAACACGCCTCCACACGTGGTGCCCGAGCGCCTCCCTTGAGTCATTGGCTAGGTCGCAGGCCCTCCAGAGGAGGGCCCTCGAGCCTAGCCTAAGGGGGGCACTAGGCGCGCCTTCCTATGCGAGGGAGGGAGGCGCCCTGTCCATGGGCTCGGATCCTGAGGCGTGGCCGCCGGGTGCTATATCTTCGTGAGGCTGCCGGTTGAGCAGCTGCTTCTTCTTCTTCGGGATAGCTTCAGGGGGTAGATAGTGCCTTCGTTGTCGGTGTCTTCAACTACTGCGGCCTGGTAAGCGCGCTCGAGGGAGGACACTGTGTCCTTTTCTTCACAAGCGACGGTGATGACGTCGCGGTTCCCTGGCATCTTGAGGACTTGTAGCCACGGTGAGTCACGACCATGAACTTGGCTAGGGCTGGATACCCAAGGATGGCGGATGTGAGTGACATCGAAGTCGATGAGCTCGTTGTGGTAGTTGTCGCGGGTGCCGAAGGTAACGGGGAGCCAGATCTGTCCGATTGGGGTGGTGGAACCGTCGGTCACTCCTGAGAAAGGCCTGGTAGGTTGCAGCTGGTCATAAGGTACTTGGAGACGGTCAAATGTGGCGACAGAGAGAATGTTGAGCCCTACACCGCCATCGATCGGGGTCTTGGTGAGTTGGACATTCCTGATGACGGGTGAGCAGAGCATTGGAAGGGCGCCAACGGTTGTCGTGCACTTAAGCTGGTCAACAAAGCAGAAGGTGATGGCGCACTTGGACCACTTGAACGGCCATGTGGCTTCTATCTTGGGAAGAGTTGGTTTTACTTCTCGGGCGAACTGCTTGAAGAGGCGCTGAGTGGCTGGAGCCTGCAGACCGCCCAAGATGCAGGCAATGGCGCGAGGCTCCTAGAAGCCCCCAGCCCCCTTGTCTTGGTCGTCGTTCCTTCTTGGTTGTGGCAGCGGAGGGAGGCCGGCCTTGCCGTGAGGATGGTCCTAACGAGGCAGGTCCCTCCAGGCACCCTCACGAGGCTGGTACTTCCAGGCACCCTCGCGAGGCTAATCGTTCTAGAGGTCCTCACGAGGCTGATCACGCCACTCTTGACGGGGGCTGCGGTCGTCCCAGCGCCCCCGGTCCGCCATCCTCCATGGCTGTAGCCCCGTTCGCTGCGCTCGGGTCGTCGGCCGATGCGCCCGTCGCAGATGGCCCTGAGCTCTTGGCAGTCGTTGTAGTTGTGGTTGTGGATGTTATGGAAGACGCAGAATGGGCGGCTGCTCTTGGATGACTCCGGGTGGTCACGGCCACGCTTCGTCTCTTGTTCGTCCACGAGCACGGCAACCCCCTTTTGCTTCACGTCCTTGGCCTTGGTCTTGTTGTTTTCAGGGTCGACAGTGGGGAGCTCGATGAGGGAGAAGCGCCCTTCCTCAGCTCTAGCGCACTTGGTCGCGAGGTTGAACAGCTCCAGGGTCGTCCACAAATCTTCGTGGATGGCGAGTTGCTCCTTAATCTTGACATCGTGGATGCCATCGGAGAATGTTGAGATGATGGCCTCGTCCATGACCTTGGGGATCTTGACGCGGACGCTAATGAAGCGCTGGATGAACTTCTGCAGGGTTTCTCCTGGTTGTTGCTTGATGCACCGCAGGTCACATGCGGCCGGCTGGCGGTCGTGGGTGCCCTGGAAATTAGCGATGAAACGCTCGCGCATCTCACCCCAGGAGGAGATTGATCCCATGGGGAGGTTCAGGAGCCACGAGTGCGCGCTGTCCTTGGGAGCCATGGGGAACCAATTCGCCATGATCTTCTCGTCGTCGTTGGATGCCTTGATGCTCAACTCGTAGAGTTGCAGAAACTTAGCAGGGTCGGGGGTGCCGTCATAGAGTGGACTTGAACTTCCCGAGCTTGAACTTCCCGGGCCAGTAGATGTTGCGCAGCTCAGGGGTGAGGGCCTTGCAGCCTGCTGCTGACACCGGAGGTTGTCGCGAAGGCGGGGCTTTGTCTTGGTTTCCGTGTTCCGCCAATGTGGGGGGGCGCACGGTCTCGACGCGGCGGTGGAGGGAGCGCTGGCGCTCCTCTTTGAGGCCGCTGGATCTCTTGGCAGCTTCCTTCTTCATGCACGGGAGCCACACGCGATAGGTCGCGCCGCGGGGCCGCGTAGCTTCGATCGTGGACGACACCTCGATGTGGAGCTGGCGGAGGCGCTTCATGGGCCACGTCGCCCGCAAGGGGTGGCTGGCGAGTTAGCGAGAGAGATGGGGTAGGAGAGCCCCCGGCGGCGCTAGCGAGCTCGGTGATGCGGTCGAGCCAATCCACGTAGAGGTCGTCAACGGGGCGATAGCGCAGGAGCTCGCGCGCCATGAGCAGCGCATCCTGCGCGCCCGCGGGTCCGTGACAGCCGTGGGACAATGAGCTAGCGGGGGTCAGCAACGGGGTTGCGGTGCGTCCATCCCGCTACACCGAGGAATGGAGTGAGGAGGCCTGCTGCACGTGCCGCGTCAGGCCGGTGGCTGCGTTGGCGGCGGGAAATAGAGAACAGCGAGGAGGTCCGCCCGCGGGAGCTGTCTGAGTGACGCAGGCGGCGAGGTCGGCCTATCACTCAGCATGAGCACGGCTAGCGTCAGCCATGGAACCGATGGAGCGGTGATGCACCGACCGACGGAGCAGAGGCTTCGGCACACCCCTACCTGGCGTGCCAAATGTCGGATTTTAGGTTCTGCAAACCATTGAGAGGATCGAACACTGGGGTGCGCACAAAGAACACTATCTCCCCAGCGCGCTCACCCTATGATTCCACGGCATAGCTCGCCGAACTCAAAGAACAAGGGACACAGAGAATTATACTGGTTCAGGCCACCCTGTGGTGTAATACCCTACTCCAGTGTGTGTGGTGGATTGCCTTGTATGGCTGAGGAAGAACTAATACAAGGGATGAACAGCCTCCGGAGGATAGGTGTTCTTGGGCTCGGATGAGCTTGCAGTGTGTGTCGGGTGGAATGGATCTCTCCCTCTCTATGGTGGTGGCTAGGTCCTATTTTATAGTGGCCTTGGTCCTCTTCCCAAATATCGGCAGGAAGGCACCCCACAACGGCCAAATTTGAAGGGGAACAACTAGTAGAAGTTATCCTGACAAAGGTAGTCTTTGCCTGCCAAAGGCTCTGGTGGTGCCGCCGTGCCGGGCTCCACGATGACCTCCATTCTGCAGGCCTGACGGTCCTTGGTCTTGTTGCACCGATATGGAAACCTTTGCTCAATCCCTCGGGACTCCACACCTGCGCTTGCCCCCTTAGCACCAAAGAGGAAATTGGTACACTACGCCCACTGGCGCCCGCCGGGCGTTGGTCGTCATGGCTCACGTCACGTGAACCTCTCGAGGTGCTCCTTGCATAGATATCTCCGCTCCTCGGGAGCAAGCCTAGACAGGCTGCCCCCAAGGAGGTCTTGCTGTCGACCGCCTCGCGAGGCTTGGACCCTCGCGCGGGTCTTGAGTTGCGGTAGCTGAAGTTGGGGCGTACCAAGCCGCTGATGGAGCCGTGTCACAGGCCGCAAGAAGACAAGTGTGGGTACCCCCGTTCCCAGGATGCCGACAGATATGACCGTTGGGCGGATAGGATATTTTGGGACAGCTGGTGCATAGCACAACAATGGTCGGAAATTTGAGTTCTCAAATTCCTCAAAGCTACCATGTTCCTCACTTGTAGGAAATCCGCACTAGCGAATTCCTAACTCCTCAGTTAGAACAAATTCCTCAGAGAACAACAAAACATCGTCTCTTTCACTGAAGAAATTGACTGAACTGTATGAGATTTTCAATGGCTTCACTCGAAGGCATTGGGTAGTGTAGGCTTTGAGATGAGCATCACATGGAAATATGTTTCCTTAATTTTTCCTCGACCCCCTTTAACAGTACGGTGTTTCCTATGACTCAAGAAAGAGAAAACGAAACTACGAAAACAAAAGTCTTCAAGGTCACACCAATTTCCTCATTTTCAAAGTCTTCAACTGAAGACATACATTTTTAGGGGTCAACTTTCTTCATAAATATTAAACTTCTCATAGACTTATAGTACCTGTGTACACTCACAAAACATCAGTCCCTTAACCTATAAGTCTTCAATACACCAAAATCACTAAGGGGCACTAGATGCACTTACATAAGTTAAATGTGTCCCATCATAAATGGCGTTTCAACAAATTAGAAGCCGCAGATGCTATAAATAATATGAAAGATGCAACCAATATCACTCTGCATATACTAAAGGTGTCTTGCCATAATTTATTGATGCGGGATACAAAAAAACAGTAGTTTTATGTAAGGAGATGCTTAATAGAAAGATGTACTTTGTACCAAAAACAGGAAGGCATGTTACCTTCACATGTATAATGTATAAACTAAGAAGAATAGCACATGCAATTTAACCAGATTGGAAAAATTACAATGTAGACACTATATGCAACATGCAACCAAATATCACGCTGCCAAGCTACAACAAGCACATGCGATGGTGGTGTAGGGGAAATGTGGACATCAACTACAGAGGTATGTTGACTATCTTCATCTAGCATTGTCGTTTCTTGAGCATCATGTGGGGAGGCTGGCACTACATTCTTTAAAAGAGGATGTTTTCTCACAGTAGTCCACAAGCCTGACTGTCTCATCATAAGTGATTGATGAGGGATACACAAGAACATTAGTTTGATGTAAGAACATGGTTAATAGACAGATGTACTAGCATGTACCAAAACCAGGAAGGCATGTCATATTCAAAGGTATAATGTGTAAGCTAAGCAGATGCAATTTAACCAAATTGGAAGCAATACAAGCTAGGTATCCGGCTAGAGTATTGAGCATGATCATCGAGAACCTGAGAGCCTGGTAGGAGGCAGGATGCTTCGCCACCATTGTGGCTTTTTATTTGGCTTCCGGGTGATGCATGTTTGTGTTGGGCTTGTCACTAGCTTGGGCAGTGCCCGGACTAGCAATTTTTATTCTGGTGCTCCCGGGATGGTGGTTCATGTAAAAATATCTTTCCTTATCTTAATAAAGACCGACTTCGGCCTTTCGATTACAAGCTAGACACCATATGCAACATGCAACCATATATGACACCGCTAAATTAAAGCAAGCACTTGGGATGGTGGTTCATGGCGAGCAAGGTCATCAACTCCAGAGCTACGTTTACCGTCTCCATCTGCTGACAATGTACCCTTTATAACGAAGAGATGTGTCTTGCCTGCCCGCGAAGAAAGCAGGATCAACTTCTATCTTTTACTTGATGTTTCTGTCAAGGCAGAGTATGAATTACCCATGCATAAGAACACAATAGTGAGAGTATGGGTGAATTGTGTGCAGAACTAGTGCACCGTAAAAGTAGCAGATAGCATGTGGCTGAAATATAAATGCCAGGAAACATATGATAGCTCTACAACATTGCATGGCAAACAAAATTAGATTCTAGTCCGTATGATTTTGGAATATATGAGCACAGGGATGGCTGGAAAATGCAGGTACTCCTCCAGCACACCACCACATGTTGTCCTATCAAAATAACAGTCGACTAAAAATAAATAGGTCAGTCGATTTTTTATGAACCATCGGATCTATAAGGAACGGGAGGATGGCCTTCGTCTACCTCCCGCCAGTCACCGTTGACGATCCTTCTCGAACCGCCAGCAACAACCGGCCCAGACCCCTCCCTCCGCCGCCACGCCCTCCCCTCAACCTCACACCACTGTCGTGCTTGGTAGCGCCCCCCGACCATCCCTTTAATCTCGGTCGACATCCAGATCGGGCGCCAGCAGCTCCTAAGCCCCACACACCCCTTTAGATAAACACCGAGGCGCTGCTTCCCCAGCGTTATAGGCGGACTAGCGCCTGTTACGCCAGGGAATGCTTCCTTTAATTGGGAATCAACTGACCAGGAATTGAAATCCAGGGGGCGACGGACCTCTAGCCAAGGTGAAATAGTATATGAGGAGAAACCTTGTGCATCATGAGTTACTAGGAACATCTAGTATAAGGAAGAAGCGGTCAACTAGTGTCTTCTGTGGGATGAATATCGTGTAAGAAGACATGTAATATTTGCACGAATAAGGGAAGAGGAGTACCATTTCTGATTTCCAGTGTTGTGTCCTCCTGATGTCGTAGCGATCTTCTTTTTTTACCGGGCGAATCGATGTTTTGGAGGTGGGTGGAGCCTTGGACGAACCCATGGCCAATCTGTTGACTATGTTGCGGTGGCCGTCTATTGGCGGAGGGGAAGCAGATCTGTCACATCCCTAGTTAGCACTTGCATTAGGGTTAGTTGGTGTGTGCATCATGTTTACTTTTCAAAGAAATTTGAAATGGGAATGACAGAAACCCCAGCACCCCTCTTCTAACAACTAGGGTTTGATAAAATATTTTCCAATGTACCCAAAATGCCCTTCAAAAATGTTCATCATTTCTGCCTTGGTCTCAAACCTTTGCTAAAAATGGTGCACAATTTTCTAGGACATCCAAGGTCACTGGATTAAATCATATGGTATTTGAATTTGGGCATTTAAATGCTATAAAATATTTTAAATGCTCAAATAATCATAAACTATAATGTTTCCTACTGTTCATATTATATACAGTAGGCATGAAAAGTGTTATGAGTTACAAAAATGCTCTGGCATTTTATCTAATTAAACAAAGTTGCAAAACAAATGAAACAGAAAAGAAATAGAAAAAAAAGAGAGAGAAGGAGTTACCTGGCGCCCCACCCGGCCCACCTGCCGGCCCAGCCCAGCTGCCGCTCCAGCAAGCTGCTTGGCTCGGCCAGGCAGGCATGCAGGTGCTCGACGGCGACCGCACCGCGCGCCACGCAGCTGCCCGCCGCCCTCCTTCCTCCCCTCGCCGTCCTGGAGGGCTGGATCGGTCGTACACGTCGCCCCCGACCTCGCGGACACCTCCCCCTCTCCCCAGCTCCTCTCCCTCGCTCTCCCCGCGCCATGGCCGACGCCGTCGTGCTCGCACCGTCGTAGAAGCCGCGCCCACCGTCGTCCCTGAGCCCCGCCTTCATGTCCGTCGTCTCCGCCGTCCTCGACTACTTCGAACAGGCCGAGCCCCGAGCGCTCGCCCGCCCTAGAGACGCCCCCGACCTCTTCTTCCCCAACTCCGGCCGCGGAGATCCCCCTCGCCGTCCCGCTCAGCTCCGACCACCCCCGAGCTCGCTCCGGCGCCTGCTGCAACCCCTGTGAGCCCAGCTTCGTCCTCCCCCTCTCCGTTGGCTCTCTTCTGCCCTGGAACGCACCGCACGAAGCTCACATGCACGCACCGCCGCGGAGCTCATCGCCGACGAGGCTCCGGCCATCCATTGGTCCGGCCACCGTGCCTATCAGCTTCACCATCACACGTAGGTGCTGTAGGACCACTTCACGCTCCTCTACGAGCACCGCACCGTCGTTTTCGACTTCGCCGAACTCCGGCCGCCGCTGGACTCGTCGTCGGCATCATCTCCGGCGACCCGGAGGCCAGCCACCACCTCCACTCGATGCGGTTTGCCTCCAGCTACCCGTAGGTGTGCTCCGCCGTCGTTTTGGCAGCCGGAGCACGAAACCCGCACCCCACCGCCGTGTTTGGCCTCGCCGGCGGCTAAACACCGGCGAGATGGACCTGTTTGACCACGGGTTTGACCCCCTGGGTCACTGACATGTGGGCCCTGCCCGCAAGTCAAACCTAGTTTAGGTGTTAATTTAATTCTAATTAGTTAATTAGTTAACTGTGACACTGACCAGTGTGTCCCACTGGTCAGGTTTGACTTGGACTGGCCCTGTTGACTGCCTGACGTCAGCATGATGTCATGCTGACGCAGTAAAGGATTTTCAGGGATTTTAGATTTAAAAATAATTCAGGAAATTCCAGAAAATGCCTAAACTTCAAAAAATCATATTAATTCAACAGTAGCTCAGATGGAAAAGATTTATATATGAAAAATGATCAGAAAAATCCAATATTTCCAATGGCACTGGTTTCATGCATGTTTGAGCAAGTTAACCTTGTTGTATACCTTAAAACATGATAATGCACTTATTTAAATAATAGTTAAAATGCCAATTTGAATCTTTGATTCAAATAGGCCCAAACCCTTCTGGTTTTAGTTGCATTAGCAAACACACATGCATCTTGCCATGTCATGAGCATGCATCATATTGTTGCATTTGTTTGTTCATGATTGTATCGCCGGTATTCTCTGTGTTAGGTTCTGCTCCCGAGGATACCGCTGCGTATCCAGTTGAAGAGCAGTACCCGACAACCACTTTGTCAGGCAAGCAATCATTGATCATTCCGATACAAACCCAATCTTCTCGCTCCTGCTCTCTTTTACTGCATTAAGGCAACAGCGTGTGAACTGCTACTTGCTGCGGTAGTTGAACCCTATCCCTTGCATGACCTGTCATTGCCACAGTAAATAGTTGAAACCCACTAGCATGTGTAGGAGTTGATTGAGCCATGTGATGTGTGATCCACCATGCTATTTGTTTATGTTGCCTGCTATGCTTAGAGTTGTGTCAGGTCTGGTTCATCTGGGTGATGGATCAGAGTGAAATGATCATACCGATAAAGAGAGGGAAGTGTGGAATACGCTTGGTAAAGGTATCGATGAAAGGCCATGTACGAGTACATGGTGGGTTGTTTCATTGGAATCGTCCTTAGGACCCGAGATCTGTATGTGTGGTTCAAGTTACAGCTACTACCACACATTGGGATCCTTAATTGACCCTCTCGACTTATTAATTATCCTCGATCTCTGTCCAGGAGTTGCAACTAGTTTCTGGTGTTTATAGATTACTGGAGGTCGTGCACAACGCTGACCCTCGGGGTGGGTTGTGATGCGACAGGTACGTGGCACGGTGTACCGGTTGCCCGTTTGGTGACTCGGGAACCCTGTACACATCGTTTGGGGCCGTGAGCGACACCCCGGCCGGATCTCCCCCCGGATGGAACCCAAATATGCGATAAACCTGGACGAGAGACTTGAGTAGTTAGTCAGGTCGTGGCCGACACCCTCGCTGGGCTTCCGCTTGAAGGTTGCCGAGCACACGCCGAGTATACGGCGATAAGTGGTGGAAGCGTGTGTGAAGAGGTACACCCCTGCAGGGTTATCAAACTATTCGAATAGCCGTTGTTCGCGGTACGGACTACTTGGTTACTCTTACAGTTCATAGACAAGTTGATGGATTCTACTAAAAGCCTCAAGATAAGTGTGAGTGCCGTGGATGGCCCTTCCGTAGGATGACGGAAGAGGATCCTCGGTAGTGTATTGATGTGGTGAGTAGAGGACTCGTGTTCATAATAACATCTTGCAATCTGTTGAGAGTTGTAGTATAGGTTAGCCAAGGTCAAAGCTGGCATTCTGCTATGAACTCCACTACCCCCCTTTTGATAATGTTGCATGTATGATAGGTTCTGTGGTAAGACTTGCTGAGTACCTTTGTACTCATGTTTGCTTAATAACTATTGCAGAGGAGAACCCTGCCCCTGCTGAGGGATTCTACATAGACGTTGATGTCGACGAGTAGCTTGACACCCAGACGGAGATCTGGAGCTTGTGAAGGGCCTTGTAGATAGTCAGGCTACACCAAGCCTGTTTTATTTTCTAAGTTGTCTGTACTCAGACATGTAGCTTCCGCTTGTGCTTGTATGACTGTATGACTTCAGTGTTGGGTCATGTGACCCCTACCTGTATGGATATGTTATGTATGGCTCTTGGAGCCATTTAAATAAAGTACTTTGAGTCATAGGGTTCTGTTGTGATGCAATGTTGTATTTGCACATATTGAGCATATTGTGTGTATGATTGAAATTCTTGGTATGTGTGGGATCCGATACCTAGTTGTTTTCCTTTGGTAGCCTATCTTACAGGGAAATGCCTCCTAGTGTCTCCAATGAGCCTTGGTAGCTTGCTACTGCTCGAAACACGTAGGCTGGCCGGCATGTGTCCTTCTTCGTTCCTGTGTCTGTCCCTTAGGCGAAATGTCACGCGTTGCTCCTTTAAGTCCATGTAGCTTGCTACGACTTGGGTTCATACGTTGATGACCGACACGTTCGTTGCTGGGTCATGGATGCCTGTCTGTAATTTAGTGCCACTTTTGGTTTACAACTAGCCATGTCGGCCCGGGTTCTCTGTCATATGGATGCTAGCGACGCTGTCATATACGTGTGCCAAAATGCGCAAACGGTCCCGGGCCAGGTAAGGTGGCACCCGTGGGGTTACCGTGCGTGAGGCCGCAAAGTGATATGACGTGTTACAGCAAGATCGGTGTGACTTAGGATCGGGGTCCTGACAAGATCCGAGGCGGCGAAGGACGTCGTAGTGGGAACAGCTACGGTGCGGTGGAGGGTGGCAAAATTGGAGCGGCAACGGTGAGGCATAGGACGGCGTGGTTGAACTAGCTCGGGTACGACGCATGTCCGCATCCTGGAGGCAGCTTGGCCTCGGCTTCAACTACTACCTGTGGAGGGCGTTGCGGTTGCGGTTGCGGTGGACGACGATGTCGGGGTATTGGGTGTGGCGTGTTGGAGGAGGGCGGCGGTTAATGTGTGGGATGAGGTCGCGGATGGAGGATGCCGGGGTTTCGCGGCTGGTGGAGAGGTAGTTTTGGTGCCCACGGAGTATGAATGGGGAATCAGACGGGGGGAGCTAAGGGGGAACCATGTTTCGGTGTGGGACGCGCTTGTTTTTGATTTTTTTTGAACAGATGGGACGCACTTGTTTGAAATTTGGGGAAAGTACAAACTTTACCCCCTCTTAAATTTCGGACCTACTACGGGTCGGGGGTAGGAAGGTAATCCCGGGTGTACCAAATAGTGGGCGGGAGGAATTTCGGCCAAGCACATGTGTGTTTAGGCGGCCACGGTGTATGAATGTTTTTCGGAGGCAGTTGCATGGCGTCTAGATGAAGTTACAAACCTACCCCGGTTTAGACCTTTAGACATCGGACCGGTAGGTTTCACAAGATGGAGACTTTAAAGTAATTTTCATGTACCAAACATTGGTCTCACGCGGTTTCGGGCGAGTAGAGGCTCTTTTGGCACTTCGTTTCAAATTTTGAAACAGAAGCATTCACGTTTAGAGTACTCTTGAACTTTGAGGATTCACCTAAATAGACAACGTTAAATTTGACCTTGTATGTTCGAAAACCTCATTAAATTATGCGCTTCTTTTTAAAATTTTGACACTTGAAAATTCTATAATTACGATTATTTTGGAATGGAGGAGGTAAATTTGAATCTATTTGGTACACGACTATATATGGTAGTATGTACAAAAGCAGAGCATAGATTGGTGCCCCTATATTTTATCTATGATTTACAAATGCCATGATCTCGAATTCAAATAATTGAATGCACTTCATGTAGAATTCAATTTTTTTAAACCACCTTAAGTTGAATTCAAATGTATGTTAGTTCCTAGCTAACTATTTGTAATGTTTATTATCTAAATTTTGTATGTATAAAGTACTTTACACACACAACATGAACTATACACATGTTTATATTCAAATTGCTAAAGCAATGCATTGTGTGGAGTTCTAAATATTGACTCTATGGATCAATTATGTCGAATAATAACATAGAAATGCTCAAATTCGATAGAATATAGATGTCTGATGGATCAATGACCGTACCTTATACGAATTGCAAATATCATGATTCCATTCTAATATTTGGATACAATTTATATTTTAAATCAATGTGTACATCAGTCTTTTACGTGTAGTTTTACTCTCCATAGGACCCTCCTCAAACACGCTATAACTTTCTCCAGCACACAAACGCACACACGGTGTATATCCATCGGTGGTCTCTCGCACATGCTCACACACTCTCTCCCGAGGCATCTTTATCTCACACATGCTGTCGATATCACCCTCCCTCCATCTCGCAAGCATTTACGACTGTTTTCACTAACCTTTATCGGAAGCACTCTTCCTCTCACACGCATACGCACACACAATCCCTATCGACCCTTTCTCTATACATAGACCTGCCTATGTGTCTCCCGCACGCACATTATCTTTAGCCATGTCTCGCATGCATTGTCTCCACCTCTCTTCCTAGTTGTCGAATATGATTCCAGCAGAGCATTCTATAGGATGCCCGTTAAAGTTAGGTTGGATGAATGGTAATATCATAGACAAGGGGTTACCTTAGTCTGAGGACCTGGGGTTACAAATCCTAGCCAGCTTTGTTAGTGGACACAGACTCCTTCAAGACTCTGGTATCCTTGTGTTGTACGATGAGTCATCCATGGGTATCCCTGAATTCGTCACGGGCCGACCAATGTGGCGTAGGCGGAACCAACCCAAGGGCCTCACCTCGGCCCACCGGACCTCACGCGGTCACACACCATCTACCCCTAGGTCTAGTCATATTCTCACACACACACATACCAACATAGACACAATAACAACAAAATCTCCTCATGTCTCTATATATCCCCTCCCACCTTGCATGTACACAATCAAGGGGATCTGTCGCCATGACATCCTATCCATATATCTCTCTAGACCTCTCTCATTTCTCGTGCTATCTCTCCCATGTCGCCCCCCGCCGGCCCCTCTATACATGCCTCTCTCGAATCCATACACAAACTCGCACTAGACCGTGCCAAATATGTCACCTACACATTCACACATGTTACATCTTTACACGCACCACATTGATCTTAAAAGCCCTCTCTTCATGTTTACTTCACATATAGCATTCCTTTTGAACACAACCACATAAAGTGTGGCCAAAAAATTATTTTAGAATTTGTACATATATACAACATTACAAAGTTATATAGAGTGTGAAAATTAGTTCACATTGCATGGTGCACCCAATGATATTTATTCTGCAATGTGAATTTGTATATTTTTATACTATATACAAAGTTAGTCATAATAAAGAGAAATGAAGAGCATCTCTCTCTCCATCGCACACCCCCCCTCTACGCCCCTTTCATGTACGCGCACAAACTATCTCCAGGTCCTCTAAAAGTACGCCCCAACACATTCACGCATGTTTCATCTTTCTCTCGCGATATATAGAGTGAAGATCATTGTATTTGAAGAGAAAGCACGATACGTACATTGGACTTCAGAATCCAGTCATTACGGTCACCATTAACATTTTGTGGTTATTATACAGTCACGGGCTCACCGTATAGCTCTGTATTTGTTCAAGACACGACTAGTTGACCAGTTAAACGCTCTACATGGCACCTCTAGTGTGGCATCACATTACCTCACTACCATTGGGCTCACCCATCGGCGTGTATATGAATGAAAAGAAATGATGAAATAATATTGGAAAGTGGTTCGAAGTCATGACCGCGGTCACAGCAGACAATGTGGCATTGTATTGGTTTGCCGAGCCGTCTGTTTTTAACAAACATGAGCTGGTGTGGTGATTGTACACACATGCACGCATGCACATGAACTGCATGCACGCAACACTCACACGTACACACGCAGCCACGCACGCACGCAACACTCACATGCACACACGCACGCATGCACACGAACTACATGCACGCAACACTCCCAAGTACACGGTACACATGCAGTCACGCACGCACTCTACACTCACACGCACACACACACACACGCATGACAGGTGGGACCCACAAGGAACATGGTCAGTTTAACGTGTCAACATAGTGCCACGCAGACTATTTGGCCGGTCAACAGAGTGCAATCCGATCCTGAACGGTGAGCAAGTGACTGTATAATCACCGCAAAACATATATAGTGACCGTAACTAGTGGCGTAGCTAGCCCAATAAGCCAGGGTGGTCTATTAATAGAAATATTTACATAAGTTTATTTATTTTCAAAGAAATATTTTTTACTAAACTATATACATGATATGGGGAAATTTTAGGGTGGTCCATGGACAACCCTAGCCACCCCCTAGCTACGGCACTGTCCGTAATGAGCGTATTCTGACGTCCGTTGACGGTATTACACTTTTTGCATGAAATACAATGACCGCCATTTATCTCTTCTCTCGCTCGCTTTGTGGAGCCGAGTAGGCCAACGTGCCAGTGCCTAAATTGGCTAGTACTATCATCTACCGCGCGGGAAAAATGCCGCCCTTCCCTGCTGTATAGATGAATCGTGCGAAACTGCAAAACTACAGCAGCAGTACAGTACAAGTAAGTGTTCACTGGGCCGTCGTGTCGTGTACTCCTCCGTCGCATGAGTGGAACACTCGCTTTCATAAATGTTCTAGTCACTTTCATCGATATGTGGGAGATCAAGCAATCGGGTCCATGTGCAATACCAAAATAATAGTGCAGAGTAGCAGGGGTGAAGCACCCCGGTCATGGCGTCGGCATAGTAATGAGCAATGAGGCGTCAAATCACAAAGCTGCACCTTTCCCGCAGTTAAGTTGGAGGGATGAAGTGATGCTAAAAATATAAGTTGGAGGGACGAAGCAACCAACATTTCACTCATTGCTGAATTTGCTTCTCCCTCATCTTCTTCAAGAATACCGAAATAATAGTGCAGAGTAGCAGGGGTGAAGCACCCCGGTCATGGCGCCGGCGTAGTAATGAGCAATGAGGCGTCAAATCACAAAGCTGCACCTTTCCCGCAGTTAAGTTGGAGGGACGAAGTGATGCTAAAAAAACAGTTGGAGGGACGAAGCAACCATCATTTCACTCATTGCTGAATTCGCTTCTCCCTCATCTTCTTCAAGTTAACCACGTGTTGCTTTTGCGGTTGTTCTGCCTCGGCTACTCATAGTGGGGAGTATCATATAATAGTATCATGCGCATAATACAAATGTATGATACTACTACTTCATAGTAGATACTAGTAGTATCATAGAGTACTCCAACTTCCTCTATAGTGCATAGTATATTTATTGCCATGCATGACACAAAGTAGTACTACAACATTTAACATGATACGGTGTCTACCTATGTTACTCTAACCTCCTCTCTCTTCTTTAATTCTATACCACATCAGCATGTTTTCTATTCCCGAGTGCATGTTCCTACCACTATGGCGAGCCTCATGTGGGACGCGGATCGGCCTGGTAAATAACTGACACGTGGGACATCATGTTAGCAAACTGCCAGGCCAATGTCCTCTAAAGTAAGAAACCTCCCCCGCCTTCCACGCGGAAAAATCACCTCCTTTTTACTAATCTTGATATAATTTTTTACATCAATATAATCGACATTTGTATAGGTAGCAAAGAGGAACGAAACCAATTAGTATGGTTAAGGGCATTCACATTGTGTAGCCAAATGTGAAAATACTTTTGGAATCGATGAGAACCATTGTAGAGGGTTCTGCCAAAGCCAAAAAGAGAGAACCAAAGCTCCCTAATTGATAGATTGAAGGAATAGAAAAAGGCAACCTCTCTCCTTTTTCTATCGTGCTTGGACGAATGTACAATACATATAGAGCACATAGTCTACTCCCCTGTCCTTTCCATCACAAATCACAAAGCAGTGAGGCATGAAATCACAAAGCACGGAAGAAGCAACCATCATTTCAGTCTTCGCTGACTCTGCTTCTCCCTCGTCTACTTCGAGAAACCACCTTGCCGCATTAAGTTGGACGGATGATGCTATTGTGTAGTACTAGTACATTTACACCTCCCTTAGTTCAACGGACTTCGTGGATGCAAAGAAGGTGGTTGCCTCGTCTTGAAGGCGGCACTTGTGAATGAATTACCATGGTCTCCCTCAATGGTGTGCTTCGTCGAACGTACTTTGCCAAAGCCACAACGTTCAAGATATCATCGACGTCACTGCAATGGGGAAGGAAGTCAAATAGTTACTACCGCCTTTCTTGTATACAAGGCCAATATCAAAATTGCAATTGGAAGAAGGCCACTAACACTAATCGAGGCAAAATTGATGGTTTTTCTTCGTAGTACTAGCAACCAAGGACATTAATATACCCTTTAAAGCATGCGGAAGTGAGAAGGTTGGTTTGCATGGCGCTTCATTAATCAAGCAATAAGGAGTGAGATGATTAGCTCTTTGGGTGTTGGAGAAAAAAATACACATTAATTGACACGTCAAACGAGGCTTTGTATCGAGCAAACCCGGGAAGGAAAACCCTGCCTTTCTTTTTCAACACAAGTAGTATGTACTACACTTGTATCATGTTTGGGTCTAGGCCTTGCATGTCCATACTTTGCCACACATTTTTGCCAAGCTTTCCTAAAGTTTTTCTAAATAGAAAGGAGGAACACTTGTGCATGGCTGTCGCGGGCGCACCACACCCTCACACAATCACTCCTGCACGCCGCAAACCCAACCAAGGGAACGCACCCTCTCTGGCATGTGCTACAGCATGTGACCAAACCAAGCTCTACCATCCTACAGCTGGCACATAATATTCGTTCATACAATATGTTCATCCAACCGCATGTTGAGAAAGACCCGTGCGGCCCACGCGATGGTCTATTGAGGAAGAACAAGGGTTAGGAGATGTGGGATATCCATCCAACCGCCTTAAATGGTTGACTGACCCAAATGATGAAAGTGAGGCAACTTGCATAAATATATGTTTTTACACACCAAAAGATCCCTCAAAACAACATAAATAAAAACTATCACTGTTCGCAGAACGAGACGGCCTCGTCGTCTTTTTGGCTGCCGGCGCGGACCAGCCGTAGCTGCCGACGTGTATCTCCGCATCGCGGTTGTCCTCGGCCTCCAGTTACTCGTTCACGCAGAGCGTGTGGGTGCTCTGCTCGGACGCGAGCACCACCCGATTCACGTCCATGACATTCGGTTCCGCCTACAGGAGGGCCTCGATGGCAGAGGCATCCGCGCGCTCCGCGTCGAGTTGAGCCTCCACCACCCGGTTCAAGTCTAGGACGTCCGGCTCCGCCTATAGGAGGGCCTCAATGGCAGCGGCATCCCCGCACTCCGTGTCGAGTTGACCCTCCGCCGCCCGGTTCACATCCACTACATCCGGTTCCGCCTGCAGGAGGGCCTCAATGGCAGCGGCATCCGTGTGCTCCGCCTGGAGTTCAGCCTCCGCCTCCCGGTCCTCCTTTAGGATTGCCAGGTTGAATCGCTGGTCCGCTTTCACCATGGGGGGCTCGGACACCGGCACGAAGTCGTCGTCCATCGTCTCATATGCATCGGGGGCCTTCTGTGCCACCACCTCCGCCATGAACATTGGATCGGCTTCCTCCTCGTAGGAGCTTGGCTCTAGAGAACTCGCGGATTGGCCCGCCGCAAAGCGAGCTTGGGAATGGAGGTCTGTGGCGCCGACCGCCGCCGCGATTTCTACGGTGCTCCGGTGTCAGCATCTTGTAGTACGTGACCTTGCGGTGCACCATGGATTTCCGGCGAACTAGGAGATGGCTGATGCAGGCTAAGGGATCGTAAGGTGGGGGAATTAGATGGAGTGGAGGTGTGGTTTTGGGCAGTCGTGACCGGCCGGCAAGTAGCTGTCTTAAGCCGAGCCGCGAAGGTTCTGGTGTGAATAGTGGTTCCATTGACGACCGGTCAATCGGTTTTGATTGTTCGGAGTTTGCAAAACCGGACGGCTGTACCCTGGAGATTTGTGGGGTAGGATGGGACCAAAGTTTCAGAGTTTCACATGGCAGACGTCCGGACCTCCCCACCAAACCGGTCGATGATGAAGTGCTGACTTCGTAAAATCTTAAGATGACTAGCAAGTTGCCCGTGTATTGCACGGAACATTAGGATGCATTTTTTATGATATCCCGAGTATTTCATCGAAAAATGGTATCTTGAGAATTTCATCAAAAAATGATATCTCGAGAAAGATGAGAAAATGATATCTCGAGAAAGAATACCCCGGCACGCTCAACCCTTCACGAATCTAACAATATTGATTGGGCTTTCTTGAATGTTGATACTTTTTCTGTAAGTTTGACCAAAGTAGAGATACTTTGACTACAAATAAAACTTATATGTAAACTAAAAAGGATTAGAGGGAGTATATTGTACTACGTTCAAAAGCGAAACGAACATTATATACCCTTTATATATGATTTGCTGATGGTATGATCACCGGTTCAAACTTTTGAATCCGCCTTAGGTATCACACATGCACACACTCGTTCTCTATCGGTTTCATCTCGGGGTGTCTGTCTCCCTCTCTCCCTCCCTCTCTCGCTCTCGCTCGCACACACACACACATACCACCTCTCTTCCTCCTTGTGCTTGTCAAACATAATTGATCTCTTGAGGTATCGGGATTGTATCTCGCTCGTCGTTAGGTCGCTCTTTGACACACGCATAGGTCACTATACCATGCATTAAATTTGTCCGGGAAAACAGGGAAACTGACATGTGGGGCACACCTGTCGGGATAATGTGGCACAGACTAGTCCAATGGAGGAGCTGGCCCACGAACTCCTCGCCACCGGCGACCGTTCATGTGAGTCATGGGGCCAGCAACATGGTGCAGCTCCCACACCGCCTTTGGACACGGAGAACGCAGTGAGCGACACACGCATGGTGCCGAGGGTGGCGCTACCGCTGTGGCATGACCAACAGATGAACACCTTGCTCGTCGAGGATGCATGGGGCTTGTAAGTGCACGCGCGTCGCGACGCGTCCGCGGAGTGGTCTAGTGTGGTCAATTGCATCCCCATGACCTTTTTTGCCGGGTTGTATTTGATTTTTCAATGGCATGTGGGGATCGCATGTGAGTGAAGGGCATCTCCAACGTTTCCACGACCGCAGCCGACTACCTGGCACACCAAAAACCCTCGTCTCTCGCGCCATCGCGTGGTGCGTTCCCAGCCGGCGCCAGCTGCCCGCATTCATGCCGTCTATCTGTATGCCGTCATTAAGAGGCTCGGTGCTCGAGGAACCAACTCCGGTGACTTAATGATGCACTTGAATGCTTGGCCTCACCGGAATGCGCTACTTAAAGCGGCAATGCCCAGCTAAAATCCATACCATAGCACATAGTCCTGCTACCTGGCACCACATCCGCCATGACTGCGAGCGCAAACGCTCCGCGGAAGAGCTTGTATTCGGGGATGAAGCCCGAGGTTGCCGCCCTCGCTCAAGTCGCCACTCGCAATGCAATAGGGACGTAACCAGATGCAAATGCAACCGCACAAGCGGTGTCCACGCTGCTGGCCGGCGACAGGAGCACCGTCAACAAACGCGTCCTACTTGCCACCGTCCAAAGTTCAGTGCCGCATGTGGCAGGTGAAATGACGGACCGTCCACGTCCATCATCATTGACCGCATGTCCACCAGCACTGCCGAGGTTGGGGACTCCTCCGAGGATGAGTACGGCATGGGAGGCGGCAGGGCACGGTGTGCCAACTAGTTGGTTCGCCTCCCGTGTTCTACTATTCCTCGTCGGAGACCGCACCTTCACTTCACGGGTCTTGAACCCCGCCCCCATACATTTAGATCGTAGATGGAGGACATCGGCTGCCTTCGTAGAATAGGTTTAGGATCGGTTTCTTTTATTTTTCTGTCCTGTAACAGTTCGAAATGTAATGATAATCTTCCGTGTTAGCATGAATCTCGTCAGGTGTATATGAACTTTCACAAAAGTAGTAACATATATTGTAGGAGTAGGAAAATATAGGGAATTATGATTCATTTTTGTGTGTATAAACTTAGAAGGTTTGACCCGAGACAAAGCTAACATGCGAAGTTAATAAACACATAGGGTCTACGTACACAATTTATCTTAGGCACTCCAATAGTATGTCCACTACACATTCACGCATTTCACATCTTTCTACATCTACGGGAACCTTCAAAAGGGTTTATGTATATTGCCTCTCTCTCTCCCCCCTGATTTTAATGGTGGTGGGCCCCTCCCTCCTCCCAATCTCCAATCAATAGCTCACACGTTTCACATTACGTTAATTATGTAACTGGGATTACGTAGTTGTAGCATTACTCGTCCTAGAAAAACCTACTAAGCCAACCTCCCAGCATATCGCGCGGAAAAAGACCCGGCCGCGCCGTTTTAGTCAGGATTACTGGATTAGTAGAACAAGTATCGATGGATCGCGCGAAGCACCAAGTTTTTTTTTTTGAGGGGGCGAAGCACCGAGTTTAAAAGGAAAAAAGGCGGTACACTCACAGCATGCCTGCCGTAGTCGCATTGCACCCCACACACACGGTTGGTCCTGCACACAGCTCAGGCAAACGGAACACACTTCAGCTGGCCTCTTCACTGACACATGGGACTGCATTTGGAGAAACGGACGATGCACCAAACTCCCCCTCCCACCGCGCGAAAATCCCCCCAAAAATCCCCCCTCCGAATCCCAAATTCAACGGCCCTTCGGCCAACTAGCCAATAATATTCCCCAAACCCCCCTCCCCCCTCCCCCGGCCCCCTCCACTCCATTCACTCCACCAAAGCTGCCCTCCCCGCGGCACCGATACGTCGCCGTCGCGGTTCGTTGAGGGGACAGACGGTGATCCTCTCGCTCCCACAGTACGCTCTCGTAGACTGTCGTCCTCTAGCCGCTCCACCACCGTTGGCGATGTTCTTGTGGAGATGCACGACGGTCAGCTTCTCCCATGGTACGCGCATTCTAGACCGAGGCCCCGTGAATGTCAGAGTAGCGCTGAATGTTAGCTGATAGACGCTGTTAATCTCATTGTTTGCCGAAGTAGTTTATAGTCAACATGCTCTGCTTAAGAAGCTTCCTTGCCTTGTTCTGCACTCATTCTGCTTAGCTGAGATGGCATGCCACGCCCGATTAGTTGCTAAAATATCCTGCCATATATTTATTGTGAGTAGATTGCCATGGTCTAGTAGCCCATCTGTTAGGTGAAATATCACTACATCGTTTTATACTCAATCTTTATTGCTGAGCTGGCCTTCGATGGCTGTGTACTCAGCCTCATTGACTGCTGAAACAGCCTGCAATAATTGAGCACCCAAATCTGTTTGCTGAATTAGCTATACATATATTTCATTACTTAGATCTGCTTGTCCAAATAACTTGCCATAGCTTTAGACATCGACCTAGGTATATTTTTTCGGACTTCATAAAAAACATATATGTTTTTCCTGTAATATCTAGTAGAAGAACTAATTTTTATGTCTAACAGATGGACACGACTTGGATAACTTTTGCACAAAGATTCTCTACTGCATATGTCGAGGGGGTTAAAAACATCATAAACTTTATGAGTGATGAGTACGATGGTTCGAAATCAAACGTGCTCTTCCCATGTAGCAGTTGTATGAATTCAGTTAAAAGACCCCAGTCAACTATGCAAAATCATCTACACTTGTATGGGATGTCGGTCACATATACTAGGTGGGTTCATCATGGTGAAGCTGTGAACGTCAATGTTACTGATTATGTGGAAGCAGCAGATCACCATCTTGATCTGCCTGATGCTCAGGTGGAAGAGGAGGAGGAGCTGGTGGTGGTAGAGCCAATGAGTTTGACCAACATTGAAAGAATGTTACGAAATGCTCGTGCATTTCATGAACTTTCACCTGCACAAGAAAATAGTGGGCCCGCATGTTTGAACAATGCAACATGGCTGTCACCCTAGGAAATAAGTTGTCAGTATTCTAAGCTTATGGTCACCTTTTTTCAGGTGAAGACATCTGAGCGGATGACCAAGAAATCATTCGATAAGATGTTGGCTGCTTTCCGCAAATCTTTGCCAGTTGCATGTGAGCTGCCACAAACCTACACTAAAATGAAGAATTTCTTTCGTGCAGTTGGAATTGGACATGATATGATCCATGTTTATAGGAACAATTGTGTTATGTTCCGGAAGGATTATGCCAACTTAAGTGAATGCCCAAAATGCAAATCATCAAGATGGTAAGATGGCGATGCTGTGAAGAGGATTCCTCATAGAGTTCTGAGTCATTTTCCAGTAATACCAAGATTTCAGAGGTTCTTTCATGATGCTGAAACAAGAGAGGATGTACTGTGGCATTCTAGGAAACCATAGGCAATGGTACGGGTGGCGACTTGGCGCATATTTGGTTGTTACCGGTTGAAGAGCGGGTGGACGAGCCGCCAGCGGACATGGTTGCGGCCGCCAGAGCTTCTGCTGCTAGGCAGAGTAAATAGAGAAGAGGAGAATTGAACATTGGATATGTCAGTTTCATTACTTTGCAGAGTAGCATAGCACCATTTATAGTCATAGTCTAGGTTTGGATTCGAACCAGCTACAGGAGCACATCTCTCTTTTTTCTAAAACTCAGCAACGTCTCTTTACGGGTACACTAGCTTTTTCCGTACGCATTCTCAAGTCTTTGATTTTCTTTCTCTCTTTTTTGCGAGGAAGGAAGGAGGAAAAAATTGAGGGTTCCTGGGACTCGAACCCAAGAACTCTCAGTTGAAAACCAAGGGTGCTAGTCACTTTTGTGGCAAACGTTCCATGGCAGGAGGACGACAGACAAACACATTTTCCTCAAAGTTTTAGTTGTGAAGCAAGATCGAACAGTTGTAGTTTCCGGAATGTTATCAGGCGAACGAGCCCAGTTTTTCATTTCTTCCTATATATATAAAGTATGCTAGATGTCGTCTTAGTCAACAAACGATTGTGCCAACCTTGACCGTTGGATTGAGATTCAACATCTGTCGTGTTTCTTCAGTCTCTTCTTCCTCCAACTGCCAAAGCCAAACCAGCGCCGGCGGGACCGCCTGCTCCCACCTCCCACGGCTGGTCGTGCTGCCGCGCACGCATCGTGGCCACATCGCACCCTTAAACTTTCCGCATCTTCCCCAGCTCATGTTCGTTCTCGTCCGAGGCCTCACCATCGTCCTCCTCCTTGGTTCGCTCCCCGCGGTGCCGCCCTCCGGTGTTGTCAACATGGTCAACAACCGAGAGGAATAAGGAGATTACTGTACATGGTGAGGATGACAGTATGGACCCACCAGGATCAGGGCAGTAGGCAAGAAAGTGCCTCCGTTATTACAAGAAAAAAAGGTTCCTCCTGATGGTTTCCTAACATCTGGGTCACATGCCACTTTCAACGTAGTCAATAAGCGAGATAACTGCACAAGGAGGGGCAGACATCCGGGACCCAGCAGCGTGCATAGTATTTTTTTTTGGGACAGAGAAGGGTATCAACTGGGTTTCGGGGGAGCTATGGCCCATCTAGACCATGCTTTTATTTCATATGTTTACCACATGACTAGCCCATTTTTTCCTTTCTAAAAATGGCTAGCCCGGCTATTTTGTTTTTTGCAGAATAACCAACGTAAGCCTACTTGCTTTACTACGCCCTGCTAGACCGGAAATCTTTCAAGACGACGAGGTATGCATTCGGGCTTGCCCAAAAAATGGGCTAAAAGTAATAAGTAATGGGCTATAAGTAATAATAAATGGGCGGTAAAATAAAAAAAAATGCAGCAAAGAGGCAATTAGATCCAAAATACATTTTTCTTTCGGATTTTGATATTTTAAATTTCATTGGTTTTGTGCAGGTAAAATTTCATTGGATTTAAATTAAGGTATGATTAGTTTTTAAATTAATTTGAATGTGGCTAGAAATTTTGGGTTGTATGCTGTTTGGGACAGATTTGGAGGCTGACTTGTGGGTCTACTAGGTTGACGCGTATGCAAGGCTTTGTCAACTTATTGTTAACACGTGATTCTATTAGGAGTGGTTGTTGGATGTCCATCTAACGGTTGCAGTTCTTCTTCACTATCTGATCTTCTTGCTCCAGCTGCCCAAACCAGCGCCGGTGGGATTGCTTGCTCCCGCCTCCCGTGGCTGATTGTTCTACCGCACAGGCCGCACCGCCCCACCCTACTCCATCACTGGCCAGGCCATTCCTCTACTCACCCACACCTCATGTTATTTTCCGGTGATGACAACCAAACTAGTAAACCCATGTACTCCCCACCGCGTCTGCAACCACTGCCGAGTCTTCCCTGGCTCCGGGTCGTTCCCTTCCTAGGCCTCGCCGGTGTCCACCGCCCAAGTGCTCTCTATGCGGCGTGGTCAACGTGGTCAACGAATAACATCCATTGGAAGAGGACTGTACGTGGAGAGGCTGACAGTTGGGTCCATGGTCGCACGCAAGGAAGTGCCTCCTTATTACGCACAAAATAAGGATTCCTCCACCTGACAGCAGGGACTCACCGGAAGGGCCTCTGTATTTCGTGAAAAAAAACATTCCTCCCGTTAACAGCTCGGACCCGCCAGCTATATCTTCGTGCAGAAGGAAGTGCATACTTATTACGCACACAAAAATGAATACTCCCCTGCTATCTGGGACCCACCATAGTTTGAGACTGACTTGTGGGCCTACTGACGCGGACGGAGGGCTTTGTCAACTTCGTTAATATGAACAATTCTAGTAGTAGTGACCGTACGATGTCCATCCAATGGTCGTAGTGCTTATTCAAGCTCTGGTCTTCTTGTTCCAGCCGCCCAAACCAGCGTCGATCGTGCCGCCTACTCCTGCCTTCTATGGCTGGCTCTACTGCCGCGCAGACCTGACCGCCCCAACCTCTTGCCAGGCCATCCTCTACTCACCCACAACCCCTGTTATTCTACGGCGACGACATCCTCACACTGCAGCCGAACCAGTCAACCCTCGGACTCCTCTCCGCGTGGGCATCCACTGCCGTGTCTTCCACGGCCCCGAGTCATCTCCTACCTAGGCCTCGCCGTCATCCACCGCCTTGGTTCTCTCAGCACGGCGTGGTCAATGTGGTCAAGGAATGACTTCCATCGGTAGAGTACTATACGTGAAGAGGCTGACAGCCGGGTTCACAGCCACAGCAAGGAAGTGCCTCCTTATTACGCACAAAATAATGATTCCTCCACCTCACACAGGGACCCATCGGACGGGCCACCGTATTTTGCAACAAAAATTTCCCCCCCTGACTGCTGGGACCCACCAGCTGCATCTTCGCACACAAGGTAGTGCGTCCATATGACGGGCAAAAAGTTGATTCTCCCCCCTGATCGCAGGCAACCGGCTGGGTCGGAACGGAGAAACTGTGTTGTGTTCATCGGGAGGCAACCGAATGCGTCCTGTTCATCGGGAGCCAACCGACTTGGACGGAACAGCCGAAATGAAGCCTGGCGTACCGCAGAGCAGAGGAAACGGCCTTATGTTCGACCGCCTACGGTCGAAACGGAATCCTGTTCACCGAGAGGGGTCTTGCGTGCCGCATAACGGAGGAAACGGACTTGTGTTCGACCTCCTACGGTCGAAACGAAGTCCTGTTTATCGGGAGGGGTGTGGTGTACCACAAAACGGAGGAAACAGACTTCTCTTCGACATCCACGGGCTAATGTTCATCCACCGTCGACCTCCTCCAGTCTCCACATGGGACTGTTCATCCACGGCGTCTCCCTCCTGCCTCCACCAGCTACTGTTCATACACTCGCTCCTGCTCATCCAGCCTCCACCACCCCTCCACCAGCTACTGTTCAACCAACCCTCCACTGGCCACTGTTCATCCAGCCCTCCTTCGGCTACTGTTCAACCAGCCATCCATGGGTCCTGTTCATCCACCCCCAACCGGCTCGAGTATGTGGCGGCCTCCTCTCGATCGGGGTCCTGTTCATCCAGCGACAATGGCCTCTACTACCACGGGGTCCTGTTCATCCAACCCTCACAGGGAACTGTTCATCCAACCCCCAAAAACGCACACTGTTCATCAAGAGGTAGCAGGTTCGATCAGCTTCAGTTAGCAGAAGTGGCGAAGGAATCGCTCGATCAGGTTTAGTAAACTTCCAGATTGATCGATCACTCGGGTTCAGTGTCATGTAACCTGCAGTGCAATCGCTTGGATTCAGAAGGCGAACGCCTCGCTCGGGTTCAGTTAGAGCCCAACGCCTCGCACACACGTGCGTACTTGTGTGAGAGGAACGCGCAATCTCTCCATGCATCGCTCGGCCTAGACCACCCACCATAACCGGGAACTCCCCGATATTTTTCTTGCCCTCGCTTCTACCATGGTTTTTTCAATCATGGATGACCCAAAGAATGTCATGCAGTTGTGTCTCTGACCCTCCTAGGATGAAATGACCATTTTCTGTCATGATTTATTGTCATATAAGTAGGAGCCCACCACATCTATAATGATACCGGATTTTGTCACAATTATCGTCATAGAAGTTTCATAAGCATGATAGAAAAAAATCGTTCAACCCAAAATGTCACGGATGTGTCTTTTTAGTAATGGGTGCAATGGATGCCATGGAGCCCCTTCCCTAGGAGATCGTCGGGCGCGAGCTGGACATGGAGGAGGCGGCAGAGATCGACGAGCACCAACCATAGTAGTACTCTTTGTTTTGTTTAATTAATAGCGTCAATCTTTAATTTGTTAGAGTAATGCTTAGGCCAGCTAGCTCAGTTTAATTGTTGAACTTGCTCGATTAAGAAGTGTGAGTGTGCTGTGTACCCAAGTTATGCAATGACGTGGATGACCACTGTAACCAGGGAAATTGGAACCAAAATTTTGACGTACAAACTCATCGCACACGGGTTAAGCTATCTGAATCGTTTGTGATATTCACATATTGTACACAGTTCTGAATAAGGGACCGTGTCTGATGACACTTTGCGCGGCAGTTTTTTCACTGAACCGATTCAAAAAATTTGTCTTCTGCGGAAATATCTACCTCCCCGCCCGCTCCCCTTACCAAAATCCACATTTTACCTGTTTCCACATTCCTTTCCAAGTCGAAACTTTCACTCCTTGCTTGCAGCGCCGCCTCCTCGCCGACGACCCTCCTTCACGCTGCTCGGCCTCGTCTATCCAGGTAGGTAATCCACACCCGACCCCCATCCTCCTCCTCCTCCTCCTTCCACATCCCACATGCCCCGACCACTGGCGCAACACCTTCCACCGAAATCATCGACCGCTCCACCAAATAAGCTCCGCCCTAAGCCATGGTGCACGCAATATAGCCAGGAGCTCAAGGAGCAGTTGGCAGCGAAAAAGAAAATCACGACCGCATGCGCGGATGAGGTCGCGATGGCTGCCATTCATGCCGACCCCCAGATCTTGGAGGAGGACCTTGCCATTTGCTAGCTACGCCGGTTAAGTATGCTCGGTTTACCCGTTGCGTGTGCTGCTCCTGCCTTTCCTTAACAAATTCTAGTGAATTGTGCTATCCAATTTTACCATGCAATTTGTTGCTCTAGTGTATATGTTCTATATGTCGTGCAGTGCGGTGCTCACTTATTAAGTGTTTGGTTAATTAGTTGTCGTCTTCAGTTAACTGTTTGGTTCAATTATGCACATGTGACATTCAATTCTTCAGGCTGCAATTTTGTATTGTCCACCATGTGAGAAATAAATCGAATTTATCTTTACAAAATACATGAGGAACTAATACAATTTCTATTCCAAGTTGTCAAGCATGCTTGGTTTGGTTATACATTCTGCAATGTGGTGCTCAGTTAACATTTCGTTCATTTGTGTTGTGGTGTTTAGTTAACTGTTTGGTTCAATTCTGTAATGCGATGTTCAGTGGTTGTGGGTGTATTCTGTTATTGTATACCATGTGAGAAATAAATAGAATTTGGCTGTATTTAGTACATGAGAAACAAATACAATTGCTATATTTCCAAGTTGTTAAGCATACTTGGTTTGGTTAACTGTCTAATCTTCTATTAGGAGTATGTTATATTGTGCAATGTGGTGCTCAGTTAATGTTTCATTCATTTGTTGTGGTGTTTAGTTAACTGTTTGGTTCAGTTCTGCAATGCGATGTTCAATTGTAGTGGGTGCATTCTGTTATTGTATACCATATGAGGAATAAATTGAATTTTGATGTAGTAAATATCAAAAACAAATGCAATTGCTATATTTCCAAGTTGTTAAGCATGCTTGGTTTGGTTAACTCTCTGATCTTCTATTAGGAGTATGTTATATTGTGCAATGTGGTGCTCAATTCATGTCGGGGTTTTGGAACGACATATGCCAACGGATGGCTTATCATGCATGGGGCCAAAAGAACGTTGTCGGGCTCGGGAAGCGGGATAAAGCGGAACTTAGGACGCCTACGGATCTTACCCAGGTTCGGGGCTCTCCGATGAGATAACACCCCTAGTCCTGCTCTGCGGGGGCTCCGCGTCATGACTGATAGCGCTAAGGTAGCTACAAGGTTGCTCCTTGAGCTGTGCGGTATGAAGGAAGAAGATGAACAAGGATAGCCCACCTTTTACCTCTCTCTACTAGGGTTTAATCTTGTAACCTTCTAACCCCTCCTCATGGAGGACCCTGGGGGGTTTATATAGGCCTACCCCCCAGGGGTACAATGGTAATCTTGACGGTGTGGCTCCCAGCCGTCAGTGTCTTCTGGCGCCGGCTTCGCCGCCTGTGTGCTGGAGCCCGCCACCTGCGGGCCCTACATGATTGTCTTTCACTGTAGACCTGCTTCTGCCGATGACAGCCTCGTTGGGAGGGAAGTGGCTATAGTGCCATCGTCTCCCGCCGTGCGCTGCCGCCACGCCTTGTCCTGTCATCTTGATGAGGCTCGGATTTCTAGGGTGATAATTGTCGTCTGTTACCAGGCGGCCGTCTCCCCTGGCCGTCTGCCAGGGGCAGCTTGTTCATGAGCTACCCGCTGACCAATGGGGCCAACCGCCTGCTGGCCCCGCCGTCTGCGGGTAGTGGGATCGTGACCTTCTCTGACCGATGCTTGGTCATAGCAGTGTGGCTACAGTGACCCGCCGCTTAGGAGATATTCATAAGGTACGCGCTCACTGTAGCCACGCCCTTATAGATCTTCTAAGGAGATGCTCTCCTGTAGCCACGCCCCCGCCGCGCAGGGGTTCCCCCAGCACGCGTCCTGGGGAAGGAATAGGGATCGTCTGCTGGCTGGTGGTGTTGGTGTCGCCGCCTGTTGGGTCCCTGCCGCCTGCTGCCAACTGGCTCCTAGGGTAGGCTACCCTAGGAGGCGGCTCGATGAGCAGACGGCCGCAGTGGACCAGGCGGCTGTCATTTGTCTTAAAATACCAAGGGTAGGCGCCGAGGGTACCCATGGTCAATATCTCCGACAGTAGTCCCCGAAGCTGGTGGAACTCCGAGGCGGGCGCTGGAGGTGCCGAGGGGTTCTAGCAGCTTCCCCTCTTAGGCAGGCCCAACGTCCTTCACTTGTCTTTCGTGGATATCCGTCTGCTGAGAGCCGGCCCTGCGCCGCTGGAGCCGGCCCCCAGCAGCCGTACCATCGTCTTAGAGTCTTCGGCGAGAAGGCACCGCCTGGTCAGCAGGCAGTCGAACAGGCCCGCAGACCGTTGGCAGCTCCCACGCGTCACCGTCCTGTCGCGTCGGCCTGCCAGCCCACATGCGTGATAGGACGTAACAGCGGGCCGGGGCCCGCCACTATGGGGCCTCGGGCCCCGCGCGGATCCACACTGGCGGGGGTAATCGATTACCCTCCAACGCGCATTTAATGCGCGCGGATTAGACGCGAGAAAAATCGGGGGTCGTGCGGGGCGTGGAGCGGTTAATCCCACGCCCGCCCCCTCGCCTTCGCCGCCCGGGCCTATATATAGGTCGGGGGAGAGGGCTGGCGCCGTTCTCGCGCTCGCTCTCCCCCATCCTCCCTCTTCTTCCTCGCCCTTCTCATCGTCGTCGCAGTGAGCCGCCGCCCAAGCCATGTCCGTCCCGGCACCTCCCCGGCACCACGGCCAGTATGACGGCAGTGAGGTCCTCCAGGAGCACATCGACATCCTCCGGCGGTCGCGGAAGCTGCCCCCGGCCGACAGGGTCGCCGTGTGCCTGGCGCTGGTTGCGGAGATTGGGCCGGCCCCGCGGCAAGGCGAGCGGGTCATCTTCCGCCCGCACTGTCCATGCGGATTTGGCCTCCCGGCGAGCGGTTTCTTCTGCTCCTTTCTGGACTTCTTCCATATTCAACCTCACCACCTCACGCCAAACATGGTGATGACTCTTTTCATCCTTCGGCATCCTCTGCGAAGCCTACTTCGGCGTCCTCCCCACCACAGAGCTCAGAACTGAGCTCTTCTACGTAAAGCTCGGCACCGCCATCCAGAGCGTGCCCGCCCAGTGCGGGGGATACATTGCGGTGAAGCGCAGTGGGACGAAGAACTTCTTCCCGACGCCGAAGCTTGTGGTGTCGGTGAAGCAATGGTAGAAGACGTACTTCTACGTCTCCAACGTCGAACCCGAGCAGGATTTCGTCTGCCTGCCGGAGTGGGTGCCGGGGCCGCCTGCCGAGCCTTGGGACTCCTGGAGGACCCGGCCCGCCACCCTCACTGAAGGCGCTTCTGTCGCGCTGCGCCATCTCCGGGAGCTGAGAGATAGAGAGGGCTTGGTCTTTGCGGATCTGCTGCTCACGTTTGCTGAGCGCCGGGTGCTGCCGCTGCAGCGCCGCCCTCACGTGACCTGCGACATGAGCGGGCGCCGGGACCCCAGCCGGACATGCACCAAGCCCTTGCCCTACGGGGAGGTGGCCCGTCTGGTGAACCACATCTCCAGCTGCAAGGTCTCCGACTCCGGCTGGGCCTTCGGCAAGCCGCCGTACAGCCGCGGCAACCTGCCGCCCGCAGTAAGCTTTTCATCCTTCTGTTTTCTTTTTTCTTTGTCCGCCTGCCGTAACCGTCTGGTCCTGATATTTTACTCAGATTTTCCCTGGCTAGCTGGCGCCGGGCTGTGACTAACTGGGCCACCCCCTGGAGTCGGATCGCTCCCAGAGCGATACAAGCGACCCCAATCTTGGGGCCGCCGCCATGGAGGAGGAAGAGGTGACAGGCGGCGGGGGCCAGCCATCGGGCGCCAAGCCCGAAGGCGGCGTTGAGAGCTGGCCGGATGATGACGAGGAGATGGAGGAGGCACCTGTCTGCACCAGCCAGCAGGCCGGGCCGTCTGGCACAGCCGGCGGTGGGAAACGACGGTCCTCATCAGGGCCGACTGGTGCCCCACCCAAGAAGCTCCGGCTGTCGACCGCCGCCACGAGGCGTCGGGAGGCGGCCGCCAGGGCAAACGTGTTGAAGATGCCCAAGGCCAGGCCGATTGTGTCTGGGTAAGTATTCTTCATTCCTTCTTTGCGTGGTACTCAATTTTCACAGCTGATCCCTTCTTGGCTGACTCTCCGTTCCCTAGGGATATCCGCGCAGCGCACCGCTTTCCCTCTCGCGGGTGCCAGCGGGCCCTGTTGTGGGAGGCTCGGATGCCCCTCTTGCGCCCCCTCGCGTGGATCCAGCCGCCGCGCTCCAAAGAGGCGACAGAGAGGAATGCCCGCGAGGTGCGCGCGGAGCGCGAAGCCGCGGATCGTGAGCGAGCGGCGGCCGATGCCACCAAGAAGGCCGAGGCGGACGCCGTCCGAGTCCGAGAGCGGGGAAAGGGCCCTTAGCAGCTAGTGGGCCACATCGTCCGCCCGGAGTCGGGGTATCTGGAGCCATCGGCCCAGGCGCCGGCTGCTGACGAGCAGCCGGCTCCAGGCGATAGGGGGGACGACTGCATTATTCTGGAGATGCCGCCACCGCCCCCCGCGCCGCCTGCCGGGGAGTAGGACAACGGGCCAGCGGGGATGGAGGTGCCGCTAGTTGGGGGCGTGCTGGTGACTGGCCCGCAACCGCCCCCCGAGCCCCAGCCCGTCGGCGCCTTGCGAGGGCGGTCTCTATGCCCCAGCAGGTGGAGGTCGGCGGGGCCAGCTCGTCCGCGCCGGAGAATGAGCCGACCAGTGCGGCGCCACCAAGTTGGAGGTCCGGAGGAGGCGGCGCGTGGATTGTCGAATCGCGGGACGTCCTGGACCACATCAACTCCTTGGGCAACGTCGTGTAGACGGCGGTGCAGGAGTTTGTCGCCACGCGGTCCTCCGTTCGGGCATGTGTGCTTCGTTTTCTTCTGTTTTTATTCCTTCAATTTCTTCTGTGGGGGCGCGTCAGCGCACCCACTAGGTGTAGTCCCCGAGTTCCGAGCCGGCTGCTAAGCAGGCGGCTTGGAACTCCAAGGTGTACTTCTTGAGCTGATCTTGCGTCTTGTTGTAGGAGTACCACAACCTCCGCGTGGCCTCCTACAACGCTCATCGCCAGGAGCTGGCGCAGCTACAGGCTGCCTTGGCAGACAGCCGAGGTGAGTGCCTCCTCTTCTCCTTGCGGGGGCGCGTCAGCGCACCCGCTGGGTGTAGTCCCCGATTTCTGAGCCGGCTGCTGAGAAGGCCGCTTGGAACTCGAAGGTTATGTTTTTGCAGCTGATATTCGTTCTTTTTCTTTCTCCCTTGCCAGCGGTCGCAGCCGACCTCCGCAACCAGCTGGGCGAGGGCCAGACGGAGCTGGCTGCTAAGGAGCGAGATCGTGGTCTTGCCGCTCAGGACCGCGACCGCCTGGCCAAGGAGCTGGCGGACCAGGCGGCGGCCCACAAGGTCGAGCTTGGCAAGATGTCATATGTCGAGTCACTTTTGCGGGCCGAATTCGAGACCGAGCGCTCGAATTGGGCCGAGAACGAGCCGGCTCTCCAAGACGGCTACGTAGCCATTGGAGACATGGTTGATGGTGAGACGTCTATACTTTCATCTTGTATTCGCCGTATGTAACAGTCGTCTTTCTTTTCTTCTGATCCTTCTTCTAGTTTTGGCAGAGTTCTTCCCGGGCTATTCTGTGGCCGCCACCCAGGCCATCGAAGCCGAGCGTGCTGCGAGGCGCCAGGCGGGCCGGGCGATCGCACCCAACGCGCCCAGGACCCCGGCCGAGGAGCTTCTTGCCATTCAGGTGCGTCTCCTGCCGGTCCGCCGTCTTCTTCGTTGTTTGCAGCGCGCTGGCGCCCAGGTCCTGGCCGCCCTCTGGCCAGGTGTGCGAGTACTCCGCACTCCCAGTCGGACGGCCGCCTGGCTGGAGGCGGCCGGCCAACGCTTAGAGGCCTGGAAGGGCTCTGCGGCAAGGGCTGGCGCGCAGACCGCCCTGGAGTTCGTCAAGAGCTAGTATCCTGGCTTGAGCCTTGAACAGCTGGAGACCTTCCGTGCGGAGGCCCAGCCTGAGCTAGCCGCGGAGCAAAAGGAGCTCATCCAACGTGCCGCCGCCCTCGCCGAATACGCCGACACTTCCTTCTTCATCTCGGAGTTGGACGACAGGGGCCATGTGGTGCCTCCTGGCAACTTCGGGCTGGACTTGGCGGCGTCGGAGGAGCCGGACGAAGAGATCGCCTCCAGTGAAGGTGACGAGGAGGAGGAAGGCAGCGACGAGGAGACCAGTTCCCAGGAGGCGGATCCATCAGCCAGCCGCCAGCCTGACCAATCCTCGACAAGCGGACCAGGAGTGATGGCCCCGCCTGCCCCAGGAGGCGGCCAGACCGAGACCCACCAGGCGGCCTCCCCGGAAGCCGGCTCCGTCGTGCCGCCTGCCCAGCCCGCTGCACCTTAAGTTTTTTCTTTTGTATCTTCTGCTTCCTTGTAAGACTTGTAGGGTTAATCCGAACAATTCCACCCGCTGGGTGTATCAGTAAGTTATTACTGCAAGGCGTCTCTTGAGGCCTTTTGGATGTAAATATTTTTTTTAATGCTGCATGGTCTTTATGCAATTGTGCCGAATCCTAGGATTAGCCTTGCCCTAGTTTCCTTGTGGCGGTTTTCTTCTTGCCGTCTCCTTGAACTGCCTCCCTGCCAGCCAGACGGCCACTCTGTGGTTCTGTGGCTGGGTCAGGGGCTTGGCTGTTTTCGGGGTGGGCAAGTATCTCGCCTTCTGGAAGGCGGTCTAGCCAAGCCTAGAACCGACTGGCCGGCTGCTTGACAGCCGGCGGTTCATGTGAGGGGCCGGCTGGCCCTATGTCTTGTTTCCTTAGCCATTTTTCATGTGGGCACCATTTCTTGCCTTTGGCTCCTGCCAGTCGGACAGCCGCGTTCAGTGAGTCTGTGACTTGACGCAGGAGAGGGCTTGGATGCCATCACATTACTTGTCTGACTTTTTAAGGAGAATTCCCTAGACATAGGGCTAGGCGGCCAGTCCCCGGGCCGTCTGCTTGGCTCCGGTGCCGGACAAAGGAGTGAACAACAATCATTGACATGCATAATTCTTATCGTATAGATAACGGGTTGGGCAGTCCCCGAGAACTCCTCGGGGGTCCCATTGATTGTCAAAATAACTTTTAGGTAGCACGACACATACGGTCTTTCAGCTATAAAAGCTACGAAGAAGATTTGCATTGCATGGGCGCTCCGACTCCTTGCCTGAGTCGTCTCTCTTGCGTGCTCTTGGCTTCTGGGCATCGATGAGGTAGTAGGCATCGTTGCCTTGTACCTTGCTGACAATGAACGGTCCTTCCCAAGGAGCCGAGAGCTTGTGCTGGCCGGCTGTTTGGTGGATCAGCCGGAGCACAAGGTCTCCCTTGCGGAAGGAGCGTGGCTTGACTCACCGGCTGTGATAGCGGCGGAGACCCTGCTGGTAGATGGTGGAGCGGCTGAGTGCTACCAGCCGGGCCTCCTCCAGCAGGTCCACGCCGTCTTCGCGTGCTTCTTTGGCTTCAGCTTCCGTATACATGGTGACGCGAGGCGAGTCAAACTCAACATCCGTTGGGATGACAGCCTCAGCCCCATAGACGAGGAAGAAAGGAGTGAAGCCGGTGGATTTGTTCGGAGTGGTTCTGAGGCTCCATAGGACAGACGGCAGTTCTTCGATCCAGCAGCCGGCCGACCGGTCCAAAGGTTCGACCAGCCGGGGCTTGATGCCGGACAGGATGAGGCCGTTGGCGCGCTCGACTTGGCCGTTAGACTATGCGTGGGCAATGGACGCTAGGTCCATTCGGATGCCCTGTGTTGCACAGAAAAGGGCAAGTGCGCCTTTGGCAAAATTTGTGCCGTTGTTGGTGATGATGTTGTGCGGTATACCGTACCGGACTGTGTTGTCCGCAATGAATGTCACAGCAGTTGGGCCATTGAGTTTCTTGATTGGTTTGGCTTCGATCCACTTGGTGAATTTATCTATTGCCACGAGCAAATGTGTCAGGCCTCCTCTGGCAGTCTTGAAAGGTCCTACCATATCCAGGCCCCAGACGGCAAATGGCTAAGTGATCGGAATAGTCTTGAGTGCAGAAGCCGGCAAGTGTGGCTTGGAACTAATGCGCTGTCAGCCGTTGCACTTTCTCACCAAATCTTTGGCATCGTCCAAAGCAGTTGGCCAGAAGAAACTGTGGCGGAAAGTTTTGGCTACGAGAGTCCTTGAGGCCGCGTGGTGGCCGCATTCCCCTTGGTGAATGTCCTTCAGGATAGCCAGCCCCTTTGTTGCCTCTACACAGCGCTGGAAGACGCCCGTTGCACTTCTTCTGACAAGCTCTTTGTTGACTATGGTGTATGCTGAGGCCCGGCGTTGAACTTGTCGTGCCAAAGTTTCTTTTGCTGGCAGCTCTCCTTTGAGCAGTAATGTGAGGATTGGCCGTGCCCAAGACGGCGCTGAGACTCCTGTTGCCTCGGCCAGAGAGACCAGGGCGGTTGGGCTGGGAGGCGGAGGGCTGGGCTGAGCCGCCTGCTGTGTATCCGAAGCCCCCGAGCCGTCTGCTGGAGCCGGCGCCTCCTGGCCTTCTATTGGAGCAGTCCCCGGGCCAGGAACTGGCGCGGCTGTAGGTGGTCCGTCTGTTGGAGATGGAGTGTCATGGCCGCCTACTAGGGCAGTCTCTGGGCCAGCTGCCGAAGTTGCAAGGCCGCCTGCCCCAGGGTTGGCTGGTATGAAGATTGACTCCGTCTCCTGTGAAGGCTTGATAGGCGGCTTGCATAGGCACTGGAGAGATACGCCGGCTGGTATTGCTTGGCGGGTGGAGCCGATTCGTGCCAAGGTGTCGGCTTGCATATTATCGGCCCGCGGTACATGGAGGAACTCGCAGCCATCAAAGTGTCCACTGATCTGCTGGACAAGGAAGCGATAGCTTGCCATGTTTGCGTCCTTGGCGTCCCAGTCCACATACGACTGCTGGACAACCAAGTCTGAGTCACCGTAGCACAGCACTCGGCGGATGCCAATCTCCTTGGCCATTCGGAGCCCATGGATGAATGCCTTGTACTCGGCCACGTTGTTGGAGGCGGCAAAGTGGATCTGCAGGGTATACTTCAGCTTGTCGCCTTTGGTGAGGTGAGGACGACGTCGGCTCCCAGGCAGGTGCGCATCTTTGACCTGTCAAAGTGCATCCGGCAATGGGTTGAGTCTGGCATAGGCGGCAGGTACTGGGTTTCGGCCCAATCGACGAGGAAGTCGGCCAATTCCTGCGACTTGATGGTGGTGCGCAGCTGGTAGAAGATGGTGAAGGGGGCCAGCTCAATGGCCCACTTGGCCACTCTTCCTGAGGCATCTCTGTTTCCCATGATTTCCGCAAGCGGGGCCGTGCAGACGATCGTGACAGAATGCTCTTGGAAGTACTGCTTGAGTTTCATGGCAGTGAAGTACACGCCGTAGCACATCTTTTGGTAATGGGGGTAGTTCTGCTTGGATGCTGACAGCACTTCGCTCAAGTAGTAGACGGGCCTTTGGACGGGCAAGGCTCTGCCGTCCTCTGGGCGCTCGACCAAAATGACAGTGCTGACCACCCGGCTGGTGTCGGCTATGTAAAGGAACATGCGTTCCTTGTCTGCTGGCGCCGCCACGATAGGCGAGGTGGACAGGAGTCGCTTGAGCTGCTGGAAAGCTTCGTCTGCCTGGTCGTTCCACTCGAAGCACGTGGTCTTCTTCATCAGTTGGTATAGGGGGAGTGCCTTTTGTCCCAGCCGGCTGATGAAACGGCTGAGAGATGCCAGGCACCCCGTGAACCTCTGGACATCCCGCACACGGGTCGGTCGTTCCATCCTCTCAATGGCCTTGATCATCGCCGGATTGCACTCGATGCCGCCTTCAGATACCAGGAAGCCAAGGAGCTGGCCGGCCGGTACCCGGAAGACGCATTTCTCCGGGTTTAGCTTAATCCGAAAGCGGCGCAGGTTCTCAAACGTTTCTTGGAGATCCTCCAAAAGGGATCCTCTCTTCTGCGTCTTCACCACAATATCGTCCACGTAAACATGGGCGTTCCTGCCAAGCTGCTTGATGAGACAGTTCTGCATGCAACGCTGAAAGGTTGCGCCGGCATTTCTCAAGCCGAACGTCATGGTCAGGTAGCAAAAGGCCCCAAATGACATGAGGAAGCCGGTCTTCAGGCGGTCGGCTGGATCAAGCTTGATTTTGTAGTACCCCGAATAAGCATCAAGGAAAGATAGCAGCTCGCATCCGGCTGTGGATTCGATCACTTGATCTATTCGCGGCAAAGAAAAAGGGTCTTTAGGGCAAGCTTTGTTTTGCCTGGTGTAATCAATGCACATGCGCCATTTGTTGTTCTTCTTCAGCACCAGGACTGGATTCGCAAGCCACTCGGGATAAAAGACTTCCATGATGAAGCCAGCTGCTAGCAGGCGGGCAACTTCTTCCCCAACGACTCTTCTCTTCTCTTCTGACAGGCGGCGCAGCGGCTGTCTGACAGGCTTTGCAGCTTCTCTCACATGCAACTTGTGCTCGACGAAATCCGTTGGGACACCCGGCATGTCCTTGGGCGACCACGCAAAGATGTCTCGATTCTCACGGAGGAAATCGACGAGCTCGCTTTCCTATTTGCTGTCTAGGCTTGACCCTATGACAGCAAATCGCTCCAGGTGAGACGGGTCCAAGGCAATCTTCTTTGTGTCCTTGGCTGGCTGGAACGAGCCTTGTTGGTCCGCCTCCCTCGGATCGGCTGGTATGGCCGGCTGCTCGCCAGCCATTGCCACCAGTTGCTCCAGGCAGCGCTTTTCCTCAGCCACGACAAGGGTCTCTGCCAGGCGGTTGCTGGCTATTGCACATGCAATGGACTTCTCGTAGTCCCTGGGTATGGTGATTATTCCTTTGGGGCCAGGCATCTTCATCTTGAGGTAGGCATAATGGGGGACTGCCATGAACTTTGCAAGAGCTGGCCGGCCCAAGATCACGTGATAGGGACTTTCCAGGTTCACTACTTCGAACCAGACCAGCTCCCTTCGGAAGTGCATCTTGTCACCAAACAGGACATCGACCCTGGCCTTGCCGATTGGTGAGCAAGAGAGGCCTGGCACAATGCCATGGAACACGGTCCTGGTGGGCTGAAGTTGCTTTTCTTTGATGCCCAACTTCTCCATGGTGTCTTGGTACATGATGTTGATGCTGATGCCGCCGTCTACCAGCACAAGGGAGAAATGACAGCCTCTCCTGTCAGTGGAGAGGGTGGCGTCCAGGACCAAGGCATAGGCCCCTGGCAAAGGCATGACAGCCGGGTGATCCTCTCAGCTCTAGCTGATAGGCCTTTCAGACCAATGCATGAATCCTGGGTCCTTGACGGCAACAGTGTTGACTTCTCTGCGCTGCTGGCGCCGGCTGTGCCTATCATCCGTCTGGCTGGTGAAGACAACATAGGCTCCGTTTTCCTCTGGAATTCGTCCTGGACCTGGCCACCAGGGCGAGCAGCCGGCAGATTAGGAGGCGGGGCCGGCTGCCCAGCAGGCGGCGGTGGCAGAGCCTCTCCCCTCGCAATTCTTGTGAGCCAATGACACTTTCGTGTTGTGTGGTTGGAAGGCTTCGCGCCACTGTGGAACTTGCAGGGGGCGTCCAGGGCTTGATCAAAGGAGAAGGCCGGTTGCCACACCGGTTTGCCGCCCTTCTGGCGCTTGGGCCCTGCTTGAGCTTCTGGCTGCTGTCCGTCGACTGCTGCCACCAGCCGGCTGTTGGCAGCCGGCGCTTGGGCCTTGCGCTTCTATTCGCTTGTCTGCTGGCGCCGGTTGGACTCTCCTGCCGGCGTCTTGGAAGTTGGAGGGGTCATCTTGCCAGAAGCGTCCACTTGCAGCTCAGTCTTCATGGAGGAGTCAGCGGTGGCGTACTTGTCTGCTATGCTCGGCAGTTCATCCAATGTGGCCGGCTCGTCACAAAGGAGCCGGTGTTCGAGTAAGGTGCCTTCTCTACACCCGGTCGTGAAATACTCGATGGCTTGGACCTCGTGCACTCCTTCACAAGAGTTTCGCAGCTCTGCCCAGCGCGTCAGATAGTCGCGGGCCGACTTGTCTGGGCCTTGGACGCACAGGGAAAGCTGATGCGGCTTGGGAGGACGCTTGTAGGTGCTGGTAAAGTTGCGAGTGAAGGCGTCGGTGAAGTCCAGCCAGCCGTTGATGCTATTGGGCTGAAGGCTGTTCAGCCAAGTCCGAGCCGTGCCCTGGAGCATGAGGGGCACGTACTTCACCGCGACATGTCTGTTGCCGGTGGCTATGCTGACGGCCGTGGAGTAATCCACCAGCCAGTCCTCTGGCTTCACTAATCCGTTGTACTTGGGAGTGTCTCTGGGGAGCGAGAAGCCCTTGGGAAAAGGCTCATTGCGAATGCGAGGGCCGAAGCAGGCCGGGCCGAGGTCATCTTCTTCTTCAATCGCTTGGGATCGAGCCAGACGGTCCAAGCGGTGGCGGGCGTCGTTCTCCCCAACCCCCTCGCGGCGGCCCAAGCAGCCCGCTAGAGAGGGGTGGCCAACAGGCGGAGGAGACACGCGCCTCTCCCGTCTGGGAGGAGGTGGATGCTCCCCTCGCCGTTCTACGGCCCTTGGGCGGCCGTCTTTGTCACGCTCGATGGTGACACGGGTCTACCGGCTGCGGCTGGCAGCGGGCTCCGAGTCTCGCCGGTTGGTGGCGCTGACTGTTGGAGAGCGAGACGTCGCTCCTTGCTCCCGCCGAAAAGGGCGGTTGTTTACATGCGCACCCGCCTCTGATGCCCGGCGACGGGCCTCTTGCTGCGTGGCAGCAGCGTCGAGGAGCTAGCGGGCACGCTGGGTCATGCAACGGAGCTCGTCTCCCTCTAAGTGGCCCATCTCATCGACCGTCGCCTGGGCAGCCCTTAGGTTCTCCGACGGAGTGAGGTACACAGGCCGCGGGGCCCCCAGCATGTCTGCTAGCAGCCCACCGCGATCGCGGACGGCGCCGGCTCGGCTAGGCTCGCCAGCAGCTGGCGTGCCACAATTGGCGCGGTCCATTTCACGGCGGTAAGCTTCAGTGAGGCATCGGGAGGTAGCCAATTTGTTGGAGCTGTCGAGGAGCGAAACACGGAGCGCTTCTAACGCCTCGCCGTCTGCCCCCGCCGCGACAGCAGCGGCGAGGTGCTGCAGAGCAGCCTCAAGCGGGTCTGGGCCCATCCTGCAAGATGGTTCGCCGTGGTCGGTGACGAGCACCTCTGTGACGGTGCTGATGGTGCTGCCGATTGGAAGAATGGGGAGGGGGTCGTTGATGATCTCCACGTGCTCGGGGAAGGAGTCGACGGGCCCCGCGCCGAGGTCGACGATCATGTCTACCGGTGGGTCAGAAGAGCCTACTGACTCCACGTCAGAGGCGCGCTCGTCGATGATGTGGAGCTTGTTGAGGAGCTCGACGAGGAAGCTCTCCGGTGCCACTGGTTCGGCCACCGGAGAGGGTTCGTCGTGGATGCGGACGGCGCGGAGCAGATCGGCGAGCCCACTCACGGCACATGCGGCCTCAGCACCGCAAAGCATCCCGGTTTCCACGCCAGCGGGTGTGCCGGGCTGGCTACTCTCGCCAGGAAGGAACAAGGTTCCCTTCCAGAACACGTCTCCGTACGACGGTGCACCTAGCCCCACGGTGGGCGCCAAATGTCGGGGTTTTGGAACGACATATGCCAACGGATGGCTTATCATGCATGGGGTCAAAAGAACGTCGCCGGGCTCGGGAAGCGGGATAAAGCGGAACTTAGGATGCCTACGGATCTTACCCAGGTTCGGGGCTCTCCCAGGAGATAACACCCCTAGTCCTGCTCTGCGGGGGCTCCGCGTCATGACTGATACCGCTAATGTAGCTACAAGGTTGCTCCTTGAGCTGTGCGGTCTGAAGGAAGAAGATGAACAAGGCTAGCCCACCTTCTACCTCTCTCTACTAGGGTTTAATCTTGTAACCTTCAAACCCCTCCTCATGGAGAACCCTGGGGGGTTTATATAGGCCTACCCCCCCAGGGGTACAATGGTAATCTTGACGGTGTGGCTCCTAGCCGTCAGTGTCTTCTGGCGCCGGCTTCGCCGCCTGTCTACTGGGGCCCGCCACCTGCGGGCCCTACGTGATTGTCTTTCACTGTAGACGTGCCTCTGCTGACGACAGCCTCGTCGGGTGGGAAGTGGCTGCAGTGCCATCGCCTCCCGCCGTGCGCTGCCGCCACGCCTTGTCCTGTCATCTTGATGAGGCTCGGATTTCTAGGGTGAGAATTGCCATCTGTTACCAGGCGGCCGTCTCCCCTGGCCGTCTGCCAGGGGCGGCTTGTTCATGAGCTACCCGCTGACCAATGGGGCCAACCGCCTGCTGGCCCAGCCGTCTGCGGGTAGTGGGATCGTGACCTTCTTTGACCGATGCTTGGTCATAGCAGCGTGGCTACAGTGACCCGCCACTTAGGAGATATTCATAAGGTACGCGCTCACTGTAGCCACGCCCTTATAGATCTTCTAAGGACATGCTCTCTTGTAGCCACGCCCCCACCGCGCAGGGGTTCCCCCAGCACGCGTCCTGGGGAAGGAATAGGGATCGTCTGCTGGCTGGTGGTGTTGGTGTCGCCGCCTATAGGGTCCCTGGCGCCTGCTGGCAGCCGGCTCCTAGGGTAGGCTACCCTAGGAGGCGGCTCGATGAGCAGACGGCCGCAGTGGACCAGGCGGCTGTCATTTGTCTTAAAATACCAAGGGTAGGCATCGAGGGTACCCATGGTCAATATCTCTCACAGTTCATGTTTGGTTCATTTGTTGTGGTGTTTACTTAACTGCTTAGTTCAATTCTACAGTGCGATGTCCAATTGTTGTGGTAGAATTTTGTATTGTTGTGCATGTGAGGAATAAATCGAATTTGGCTGCACTTAATACATGAGAAACATATACAAGTGCTATATTTCCTAGTTCTTAATCATGCTTGGTTTGGATAAATGAGTATTCCATGTGGCTTGAATTAATCTGATGAATCTGCAATGTGCTTTTTTTATCAACATATTTTACTGATAGCATGCGAACCCTTCCTTAACCTGATGACTAACTACCTTATATGTGTTGCAGGGAAACAATGGGAAGCACTAAGGTTTACAATCAAGGTTAGCACGTGCATGGTCCATTGTCTAATAGCACATTATTGTGCAATTGCAGGAACCATTCTAATATTTAGTTGCTTAACAATTTGGTCTTGCACATGTAGGTCCCGCTGTCAGAGGTTTTGACCCACTGTTCGACCCTTTTTGCATATGTGAAATGTGTTTTCCATGAATATCAATCAAGTCAAGAAACTCAGAAAGATTGTTAGGATAAAGAAATTAGCGACAAAAAAAAAACAAGATCTTTGTCTACACAATGAACAAAACATTAGTTCACTACAAGATGGTACTAACTATTATACCTTGCCTTTTTTTATTTCTTCGCCCCATTTCCAATATAGAGAAGATATTTATGCACATCCTTGTTTTCAGGCCTTTCCAAAGCAATTCCCTGATGATTACCTCTCAAACCACCTCTATGGTCAGGAGGCAGGGAAGGTTTTCATACCACACCCATGGTTTAATATTGGAATGATCCTGAAGAGGATTAAGGATGGCCGGTCAATCATCCACAAGCACTGGCCTAGTTGCAAAGACCTTCAACATGAATGGAGGCTCAATATTCGCCTTCCACTTCAGCAGTTTTCTAGATGAGATGCAATTGTCTATGTATCGTCTATGATGCTAACTTCGAAAGGTTCTAGATGTTGCATGTGAAACTTGGTGCTGGTGCAGTTGTGTAATGGGGTAGCTGACTGCTGAAGCTATATCATGTTGTAATTTGATGTATTTCGATTATGAAATTCTACTTCCTTAATATGGAAATGAAATATATTATGTTCTTAATATGAATGTCAATTAGATTAATAAATGGATTATTAATAATATGGAAATTAGCCTGCTAATTGGGTTTTGCTATTGCAAATGGTTAATGAGAAAATACCGTGGGTGATGACCTCAGGCAATCCACACAATTTCAAGGAATAAACTGTGTTGGATCAATGGACAATCACACAAGACCTTTTCTTGAAAATTGTTCGCGTTAGGGCACCTTGTGCAAACGTTTACCACATAAAAACTATGTGTGATGGACAACCTTTGACACACAGTTTCTTCTACACACCGTGTGTGATGCATTCAATAACACAAACGATAAAATTGTTAATATCCTGTGCAATGGCAACGCTATCACAAACGATTTAATGGGGAAATTTGCATGTGATGTACCTGCGAATTGAAACGTTTTCCTTGGAGCGACTGTGTGGGATTTATATATGAACGGAAACGCTTAGCGGGGACTGACTATGTGGGATCTACTTACGACCGGAAACGATTTCGCCCGTATAATTGTTTTTTTAGCACTACTGTACGTATAGCCATATTTGGTCGCTTCCCGGTCCCACAAGACATCATTTTGCCGAGCGTATGTGACAAGGGGCTTATCCCCTACGGTTTCTGGGTCGTGTGGGAAGGACCCCCCTATCGCAGTCAATCACTAGGTGACGGTTCAACATGTCGTCGTGGAAAGGGGTTAAAAACCGTTTGTATAGCACCCTGTTGTACCAGTGTTTGGTGAAAAGAGTTGGGTCAAGTGAACCGGATTTGAAGCCTTTCTTCCTGAGGAATTCCTTCAATGTGTCATACCATTCCCGAGGGGCCTGCTTGAGGCCATATAGGGCCTTATTGAGTCTGAAGACTTTATCAGGATGCTTAGGATCTTCAAAACCAGGGCTTGAGCAACATATACTTCTTCCTCATGCTTACCATTGAGGAATGGAGTTTTCACATCCATTTGATAAAAGATGATATTATGATGGTTAGTATACGCAAGAACTATACGAAGTCTAGCAAAAGGTGCAAAAATTTCGTCGAAGGCAATTCCCTTAACCTGTGTGTAGTCCTGTGCTACAAGACAAATGTTATTCCTCACCACTAGGCCAGTTTCGTCTAGCTTGTTGCAGTAGATCCATTTCATACCGATGACATTATTCTTGCGAGGATCTGGTCGCTTGACAAATTCCCACACATTGTTGAGCTCGAATTGATGCAATTCCTCTTGCATTGCTTGACTCTACTCAGGCTCCAAAAATGCCTCATCAACTTTGGTGGGCTCTGTGATAGAGTCAAAAGTGAAGTGCCCACAAAAGTTAGACAATCGTGAAGCTTTTGAGCGTGTGACAGGACCTGGTGCGCTGATGTCATCGATGATTTTCTCAATCTGCACTTATTTTGCCACTCGAGGATGAGCAGGTTGACGACTTCGGTTTGTCTGAGCATTTTCTTCAACGACAAATTCTTCAGGTGCACCAGTATGATTGTCTTCATGATCTGGAATAACTTCTTCAGCAAGTTCTGAAGTGGGTATGATATCCTCAGTAGCCTTGCACTTAATGGATTCCTCAGTAGGCATTTCATCTACCATAGGAGGCATGTGCTCTCTTTGTGAGCCGTTATTTTCATCGAACCGCACATCTACAGTTTCAACAACCTTGTGATGATGGGTGTTGAAGACTTTGTAGTTGTGCGAGTCCTTTCCGTAACCAAGCATAAAAGCTTCATGTGCTTTCCGTGAAAATTTAGAATTGTGATGAGGATCTCTAATCCAAAATTTAGCACCGAAGACTTTGAAATAACTCACATTGGGTTCATCAAGCATAGGCCTTAGGCCAAGTGAAGAGGCGTCTTGTATTCGTCAAGCATAGTGCGAGCCATCTCAACAAGATTCCTGTTTTTGCGCTCCACGACGCCATTCTGCTGATGAGTGTATGGGCAGATACCTCATGAGTAATACCAAGTTCATCAAGATAGTCATCGAGACCAGTGTTCTTGAACTCGGTCCCATTGTCACTTCGGATATGCTTGATCTTCACTTTGAAATTCGTAGAGGCCCTTGAGGAAAATTGCTTGAAGATTTCCAGGACTTCATGTTTAAATGTGATGATATGCACCCAAGTGTAACGAGAATAATCATCAACACTGACAAATCCATATAGAGATGTTGCATTTGTTAGTGTAGAATAATGAGTGGGGCCAAAGAGGTCCTTGTGAAGAAATTCAAAACGACGAGTGGTAGTCATGTTAGTCTTTGAGAGGTGCTTGGATTTGGTCATCTTTCCAGCCTCACAAGCCCCACACAGATGATCTTTGAGGAATTTGACATCCTCAATGCCAAAGATGTGCTTCTTCTTCACAAGCTTGTGCAAGTTCCTCATTCCAGCATGACCGAGTCGTCGATGCCATAGCCATCCTTCTGAAGCTTTTGCGAGTAGACATGTGGTAACTCGTGGTCCTGTAGAGAAATCAACAATATACAGGTCTCCTCTCCCAAAGCCTTCAAATACTTTGGAGTTGTTAGATTCCAAGACTACAACACATCGATATTTTCCAAAGACGACAACCAAATCAAGAGCACAAAACATTAAGACAGACATTAGGTTGAATCCAAGAGACGCGACAAGCATGACTTTGTCCATGTGTCGATCTTTTGATATTGCAACCTTACCTAGACCCAATACCTTGCTTTTTTACTTTGTCAGCATAGGTGATATGCTTCAGATGCGATGGAGATAAAGCAGAGTCCATCAATGTGTTCTTGTCACCGGTCATGTGAGTCGCACATTCACTGTCGATGACACACTCAGTAGCATTGAGAGATTCATCCTGCAGCTGAATTAGTGCATCTTACGAACTCGTATACTTCATAGTGAAGAATATGGCATCAAATTCATCATAATGAATTTCATAAACTTGTGCAATAGATACAGTAGTATAAGGACGTAAGAAATTAGTAATTTAGTTCTTCATGATTAGATTGCATTCTTTCAGGCACACTCAGGTCTCTAGTAATTTCTTTAGAAGTTTAAGTTCGTCTGCATACCTGACCTTGCATAATAAATTAGTTATTTTTCTTCACCACCCACTTATGGAGGGTTGGCAAAGAGTTCATCATTTTGTGAACTCCATATGAGAAAGGTGGCATTGAAGCCAGTGTAGTTCATTTCACAGAAGAGGGCTTTGTATATGCATATGAATAAGTAGAGAAATTTTTCAAGGACTTTTGAACATAATGATTTGAAGAATAATGCACATATTCATAATTCTTAGAATTTCCCCACGAAACAGAAGCATTAGAACAATAATGTTTATATGAGGAATTGGACCCATGTGAGGCCTTTGATCCATATGGAGATTTTGATCCATATGAAGATTTTGATCTGGGGATCCTATTCTTCACAGGTGGTGTCCTGAGGACATTCACCTTAAGATTTTCAAGGTACCTTTTGGGAACCCAGATTTTCTTCATACGGGGACCATTCCTGCATTTAGTTCCAACATATCTAGCAAATACTTCACCATTCTGATTTTTAACAGCTTATAGTTGGAGTCAAATGACTCATCAGATGAATTTGAAGATTCACATGTATAGCCAAATAAAGTAGATGGATGTACGGGAGGTACTTTTGCAGCAACCCATGAGGTTTTGGGATACTGCGAAAATCGTCACCACAAAATCATTTGAGGAAATTGTATCAATAGAAGCACTTGAACATTCAGCAGAAGAATTTTCATTTTCTCGTTCAATACATTTTAAGCACGGTGCATCAAACTCTTCCTGAGCGGTACTGATTTGTTGAGCAAGCAAGAAATCATTTTCCTTTTCGAAGATCTTCATGACTCACCCTTAGTTTCTCGAGATCTTGCTTTCTTTGAAGAAATTCATAAGAAAGCTTCTCATGATCGGCTAAGAGTGTTTCATGACGACCTTGAAGGTTGTCAAACTTGGACTGTAGTCGTTGAAGATTATCAGTCAGAGTTTGAGATCGATTCAGTTCCTCACCAATAGGTCATCGCTTTTGTCTAGGAGATTTTGAACTCTTTCCAAATCTTTTTGTTGTTTAGTGGAAATATTAGAAAGCTTGGAATAGCTAGGTTTTACATCATCGTCTGATTTATCTTCACTGGAATCAGAAGAGGAAGGATAATCGAGTACCTTGTCACCTTTTGCCATGAGACACGATGCAGAACAAGATGATTCGGGTTCAAAAGTCATCGTTTTGAGTGATTCCTTGAACTCGAGGAACCAGGGATCCTGACAAGTTCGATGACCTTCATAGACGTTAGAGATTCGGTCCCAGATAAGCTTAGCATTGCATAGATGCATAACGCGCCTAAAACTCATCTCTGGATGGGCAGGAGCAGATGATATCCATTACCTTGGTGTTTGGGTTTTGGGTGTTTCCTCACTGATGATTTTCGCTCAAAGTCCTCGGATGATGGGATGCTCTAAATGACAAGTGTGAGTTTCTCTCAGAGCAGCCAACCAGATAGTGGTTTAAGGGGGCGGCTATTTATAACTAGGGAGCAGCCCGACATGATAAGACATTAATGCCCTTCATTGATATGACCGTTAGGTGGATAAGAAGTTTTGGGACAGGTGGCGTATAGTATAGGAACAGTCAGAAATTTGAGCTCTCAAATTCCTCAAGGCTATCATGTACCTCACTCGTAGGCAATACACACTAGCGAATTCCTAACTCCTTAGTCAGAACAAATTCCTTGGAGACTAGTAGAACTTCGTCTCTATCACTGAAGAATTAACTTAACTGTATGAGATTTCCAAAGGCTTCACTCTAAGGATTGGGTACGTGTAGGCTTTGAGATGAGCATCTGTTGGAAATGTTTTCTTAGTATTACCTCGACCCCCTTTAACAGTATGGTGTTTCCTATGATTCAAGAAAGAAAAAAGAAACTACAAAAACAAAAGTCTTCACGCTTCATAATCCTTGCATTAATATCAAAGTGTTCAAGGTCACACGAATTTTCTCATTTTCAAAGTCTTCCAGTGAAGACATTTATTTTAGTGGTCGACATTCTTCATAAATATAAAACTCGTCAGAGACGTATAGAACATGTGTACACTCACAAACACATTAGTCCCTTAACCTATAAGTATTCAATACACCAAAATCACCAAGGGGCACTAGATGCACTTAAAGAGATAAAGGAGATGAAAGTGAACGTTCTTCCGAATGTCGTGGGAGGCGTATTATTTATAGCGAACAATGCCACACCCAATTTTTAAGATATGTTGTGTGATTAATGTAACAGTAACATGGAATTTTTTGTTGGAGTAAATTATGGGGGAGGGAAGGGGTGGAAATATTCCTGGTCACAACGGACTGGACGAGCGCAGGGCTGAAGGAGAGTCATGCACGTAGATTGTTTTCACACGGGGAGGAGTAGTCGGAATTATAGTCTCCATATAAGTCCTGTCCGTAGTCAAAGTACCTCTACTTCGACCAAACATATTGAAAAATGTATCAACATTCGCAATGTCATGTCATTTTTTAGATTCAATATGAAATGTAGCTTCACAAAATTTATATTTAGTATTTTAGATATTGATCTTTTAATATAAATTTGGTCAAACTTTGCATACTTTGACTTGACACAAATATAGTAAGAGGTGTAAAATAAGGACCAGAGGGAGTACTATCATGCATGCGAAGTAGGAAAAAAATGCTCATTGCCGTCCGAAGTCTCAAGGGGCGCTACCGCGCGATGGAGTCGACTGTCATGCGAGGCTTGACGGTTGACGTAATTAAAAAGTTATATGCACGCGCCATCATGTTGTGCGAACACACATATGCTATACCGTCAGGCCTACGATGTGGGTCTAGTTGACATTACATGTAGTGGGTCCCACATAGTACTCGAGAACCCTTTGGGGGGCATGTAGCCGTTCATCCACCGGGCAAGCCACCACCCCACGCCGTTCGCACGCCCTACTCGTCCCCGTCTTCTACCTTACAATAGTTCGCTCCCTGTCGTCCCATCCTTTCACATTGCAACAATTCCTCTTCTCCTAACCCACCTCCAAAATCAATGGCCTCCAAAATCTCCATGAGCGGCGGTGAGTACTGATACGTCTCCAACGTATATATAATTGTTGACTGTTCCATGCTGTTCTAACATGATTCTTGGATGTTTCACAATCATTTTATATCATTTTTTGGGACTAACATGTTGACATAGTGCCAAGTGCCAGTTGTTGTTTTCTTCTTGCTTTTTACATCGCAGAAAAGCAATATAAAATGGAGTCCAAATGCAGCGAAACTATACGGGGATTTTTTAAGGACCAGAAGACACCACATGGGCCAGAGAAGCGCCTGGGGGTTGGCCCGAGGGGGGCCCAATCCACCAGGGCATGCCTGGGCCCCCAGGCGTGCCCAGGTGGGTTGTGCCCACCTTGGTGGCCTCCCGCACCGCCTCTTCGCTCTATAAATTTCCAAATATTCCAAAAACCCTGGGGGAGTCAACGGAATTTTGTTCCAGCCGCCGCAGGCTTCTGGATCCACGAGATCCAATCTAGAGCCCTTTCCGGCACTCCGCTGGAGGGGGAAACCATCACTTGTGGCCATCGTCATCATCTCGGCGGCCATCATGACGATGAGGAGTTGTCCACCCTCGTGGCTAAGGGTTTGTACCAGGAGCTATGTGTTTAATCTCTCCCTCTCTCTCTCTCTCTCTCTCTCTCTCTCTCTCTCTCTCTCTCTCTCTCTCTCATGTTCTTGAGATGAACAATCCTGATGTATCGCGAGCTTTGTTAATATAGTCGGATCATATGGTGTTTTCCCCTCTCTATCTTGTTGTGATGAATTGAGTTTCCCTTTGAGATTTCTTTGGATCGAATACTATTATGGATTTGAGAACACTTGATGCATGCCTTACTATGAATACCCGTGGTGACAATGGGGTATCAAATTGATTCACTTGATATGTGTTTTGGCACTCAACTTGCCGATTCTCGCGGTGACATTGGGGTAATCATGCATAGGGGTTGATGCACGTTCTTGTCTTTGTTTCTCTGGTAGAAATCTTGGGGAACTCTTTGAGGATATTTGTGTTGGATTGAGTATTATGAATCTGAATTTGCTTTGGTGTTATTTTAGTACGAACTCTTGATAGATTGATCGGAAAGAATAACTTGTGTTATTTTTGTACAAACTCTTGATAGATCGATCGGAAAGAATAACTTGGTGTTATTTTAGTACGAACTCTAGGATAGATCAATCGGAAGGAATATCTACAAACAATTCCTTCTTATGTTATCCGCTAGGTAGGAACTTTGGAGTGATTCTTCATCGCACGTCGAGGGATGGTTATGTGATCCAATTAGATTAGCATTGTTGAGAAATTGCACTAGCGAAAGAATGGACCCTAGGCCTCATTTTCAAGCATTGCAATATCGTTTGTGCTCTGTTTTATCACTTACTACCTTGCTATTTTTTATTGTTACTATTACAAAAATCAATATCTACTATTCATATTACACTTGTATCACCATCCCTTCGCCGAACTAGTGCACCTATACAATTTCCCATTGTATTTGGTGTGTTGGGGACACAAGAGACTTTTTATTATTTGGTTGCAGGGTTATTTGAGAGATACCATCTTCATCCTACATATCCCATGGATTGATAAATCTTAGGTCATCCACTTTAGGGAAATTTTCTACTATCGTACAAAACTCTGCACTTGGAGGCCCAACACGAGTCTACAAGAAGAAGTTGTGTAGTAGACATCAAGTACAAGGTTAGAACCATCACCTTCAACGAGTTTACCGTCATATACACCCGTCGATCCGCGGTGGTGGAAGGATGCCTTGGTCACTACCAACGCATGTTCGAAAAATCAAAGGATGAGTGGGTTGCTAGGCTACATGTTGTGTACACCATGGTCCTGGAAAATGAGAAGCTTCTAAATAAGGAAGAGATGAATAAGCCCGACGTGCTCCAGGTTGGCGTACATAACATGTGCTTGGTCTACCACATATTCCATGCCATTGTTAGGTGCTAGAATTTTGAGGACTTCCTAAAGGATGACAGAGTCAAAGTCGTTACTATAGGCTTTGAGAATTACAAGGGAGTTATACGTCTGCTAGGCCTCGTTGCAGGCCAGCCCTTTGATTTGTAGAAGAATAGGCTGGTGTCCTCCCCTTAGCCTTCAATGCTGACCCTGGCAAGAGCCATGGTTTATCCTTCGTTTGGTAAACTGGAGAAACCTCACTAAAAGTTTCATCATGCATGGGAGTCAAAGACAATAGATAGAGATCACATCATGGACGCGGCAGAGAACGGTGTTCGCTTCAAGGGTTGGATGAAGAAGCAGAGAACGGTGTTCGCTTTAAGCAAACAAGTATCGACGGAGAGGGAGAGGGACAAGGACATGGACGAGGACGAGGACTCCGAGTAAGGTGGTAGTGTCGTTGCGCATGCTGATTCTGCTGTAGTGTTAAGCGGACTAGTTGCTTTGTTTTATTTCAGGGGTGTGTTGTGCTGAGCCTCCGGCAGTATTATATTATGTTCTTTCTCGTTATTTAAACTCTTTACTACATACCAATATGTCTAACAGTTCATCTTGTAGTTGGTACTACTACTCGTTTCTTTGCGTTCCTAACATACTTAATACATACTCCTAGTAGTATTATTTGGGTAGTCAATTTCTGAAAGAAGAAGTTTGCCGGAGTGAAGGAAGAAGACCTCAGAGAAGCTAACACAGTATCTATATTAGGGTGGAGGGTACCCATGATCTATCTTATGAATGTTGGGTGTGGGATGTGGTTCACCGAAAAAATGGATCTTGCCCGGGGTTAAACGGATGGCGGGGTGGAGGTGCATCGAGGTGGGCGACGGTTCAGGGGAGGGCGGGGCGGCGACAGGCGGTTAGGCCTGTGGCGGGCTGGCGGCTCGATGCCGGAGAAGCTAACACAATATCTATATTATGAGTGTTGGGTGTGGGATGTGATTCACCAAAAAAATGGATCTTGCCCGGGGTTAAACGGATGGCGGGGTGGAGGAGCATGGAGGTGGCAGACGGTTCAGGGGAGGGCGGGGCGGCGACAGGCGGTTAGGCCTGTGGCGGGCTGGCGGCTCGATGCCTGAGAGAGAAGATAAACAACGCATCATTTTTGGAGTTTGAACATGCTCTTCTGGCCGTCCATGTTCCATCCAACGATGGACAAGAGTTGACTGACCCAAATTGTTCCTTCAGATTAAAGGATTCACGTGGCATTCAAGGTCTCGAAGGTAGATTCCATGTGCGCAGCCGGTTTGCGGGCTCGACACAGGCGCGTCCGGCTTCCGCCGCGATAGCCACCATGCGGGCCTGATACGTCCAAAACGTATCTATAATTTTTGCTTGCTCCATGCCTCTTTTGGGTGATATTGCTATGTTATTTATACACTTCCATACACTTTTGATCATATTTGGACTAACCTATTAACTCCGTGCACCCTAGTGCCAGTTTCTGTTTTCGGCTGTTTTTGTATTTCAGGTTTTCACATTACGAGAACTGCCAGAAAAAATCCAGAAAAATTATATAAAAAATCAGCGTTCCGGAAGCTTCCATGCGGCCAAAGTAGGGCCGGAGGGGACCCATGGGGGCTCCAGGCGGCCTGCCCACGCGGCCAGGGGGGCGCCTGGGCACCCCTGACCCCCTCTGATGCCCCCCTTTGGCATATATTTACACCGTGTCGCGGAAACCCTGATTCCAGACCCTTTTTCTCGAGACGCGATTCCGATCTCCGCCGCCATCGCCATCAAGCTTCGGGGGACCAGAATTCCTGCGCCGGCACCCTGCCGGGACGGGGAAGTGCCCCCGGATTCATCTCCATCGACGTTGCTTCCTCCCTCCATGATGCGGGAGTAGTTCCTCCTCGGGGCTGAGGTTCTTACCAGTAGCTATGTGGTCAATTCTCTCTCCCATGATGTGATCTTCGTTGTGATCATAGGCTATGTTAATCTAGGGTGATCCCATGATATTTCCCCTTCCTCTATGTATTGGATTGATGTACTCACTTGTCTTTATCTAGTATAATCCCCGAGACCAAGGTGACAGCGGTCTATTGGACATGGATTAGAACAATATTTGCATGAGTGATTTCCTCTCTTGTGTGTTGATTGAAGATTGAGAGTCTCTTGGTGCTTGTCTTTGACTATCCTTTAGATATGTTGTGGTGATTGTGGAACTCTCTTTGGATGGCCGCGGTGACATTGGGAAATCCTTAGATTGAGAACTACGAACTTTGAGGTGTGCTTTTGTAGCCCTACATAATTCTCGTCCACTATTGACCACGAAGGAATGACCTCCGAGTGCGTCCCCTTTGCATGTTTTATGGGAAATATCATGTGATTCAATTATGTTAATGTTGTTGGGAGTTGCCACTAGTGAAAGTACGAAGCCTAGGCCTTGTTTCCACCATTGCAATACCATTTGTGCTCACGTTTACCACGTGTTTGCTTGCTGCACTTTTTATTACAGATTTATATTACTTTGTTTTGCCATCCATATCACTTGCCATTTAACATCTCTTCGCCGAACTAGTGCACCTATACATCTAACAAGTGTATTAGGTGTGTTGGGGACACAAGAGACTTCTTGTATCTTAGTTGCAGGGTTGCTTGAGAGAGACCATCTTCAACCTCTACTTCCCTGAGTTCGATAAACCTTAGGTCATCCACTTGAGGGAAATTGCAGCTGTCCTACAAACCTCTGCGCTTGGAGGCCCAACATAGTCTACAAGAGTAGAAGTGTGTGTAGACATCAGGGCCTCCTCCGTGCAGGCGGAGACGACAATGACACACTAGCTCGTCCTCGCCAGCATGCTAGAGCATGCGCTCACCCTCCTCTTCGTATGCTCTGGGCATAGACGAGGCTCCACCAGACCGCATTCTTGCTAGAGTGGCGGCATCGCGAGGATGGACTACAGACGATGTGAGTGGGCGAGCTTTCAGCTTCATGGCACAGGGTTGGCGGAGACATGACAGTGATGGGTGAGAAATGGTCGGCTGCAGCAGGCGGGTGCCGGCATGCGCAACGGCGGCGGCGGTATATTGATGATGCGTGTATGGGAGCTTAGTTTTATAGTTTTATATAATGTTGGTCAAACTTAAAAGAACATCGTACCGTACTAGTGCACATAAACATTAGACTAAGGCAGCGCTTATACTACCACATTAGTTAGCACATCATTAGTACGGAATCCTGTGCAAGCGCATGCACCGCGGCCGTGCGTTCGATCGAACGGTGTCTCACCGTGTCGCGCTCGAAGGACATCCACCGAACCTTTTTGTGTGTGTGAAAACAATCCCCGAATATTACTCTAATTTTTTTCTTGGAAAAGTTCTTCACGGCACAATATTTCCATACATTTGAATTTAGCTTCAGTTCATGCTTATTTGGATTTGGACGTTTTAGGTGCGCCCTCGAAATATTTTTTTAATATTTATTCTGTGTGTGTGACCGGGAGAGAACGCGTTTATGTGTCTATATGTGTCTTGCCGTGGAAGGGCAATGTGGAGACGGTGTGCGTGTGATAGAGACATACAGAGGCGTGAATGTGCAAATGATCATGCATGAGTGAGACATACACATAGAGAGATGCCAAGATATTGTGTATAGATGAGAGGACGGTCTTCTATTTGTATTTGTGTGTGCGGGAGCGAGAGAGAGAGAGACACACACAGAGAGAGAGAGAGGAGCATTCGTAACACATTGAAATTGCATCCAATCCCCGGGTGGTTTTGGTAATTCATAAGAACATATAGCTAATTGAACTAATATTCATTCAAGTTAACTATATCAGGAAGTTCAATGATTGGCATGGCATGGACTAGAAATGTGGACCCATCAAAATGCTAAGGACAAAGATTGGCAAAAGCTCAAGACTCTTCATTTTCGTTTTAGAGATACAAGATCACATTTAGTCCATCGGAAAGCCAATACAATTAAAAGGGGATGATGATGGATTGCGAGAGTGATAGAAGCTTAAACTCTAGTTTATGCGCTATTCTATAAGGGACCGATTGGATCCAAAAGTTTAATGCTATGGTTATTATTTATTCTTAATAATTTTCCCGTAGTTGTGGATGCTTGCGGGAGGGTTAATCATAAGTAGGAGGTTTGTTCAAGTAAGAAAAACACCTAAGCACCGATCCACCGACATACCAAATTATCCAAGTAGCAAACACGAGTCGAACCAACATGATGAAAGTGACTAGATGAAATTCCCATGCACCCTCAAGAACGCTTTGCTTATTATAAGAGACCGTCTTGGCATGTCCTTTGGCTCAAAAGGATTGGGCTACCTTGCTGCACTTTTGCTACTACTATCGTTACTTGATCATTACAAAATTATCTTGCTATCAAACTACTCTGTTACTTACAATTTTAGCACTTGTAGACATTTCCTTGCTGAAAACCACCTATTGTTTCCTTCTGCTCCTCATTGTGTTCGACACTCTTACTATTCAAAAAGATCTACAATTGCTCCCCTATACTTGTGGGTCATCAAGGCTATTTTCTGGCACCGTTGCCGGGGAGTGAAGCGCTTTTGGTAAGGAAACATTCATACATCGTGCTGAAATTTATTGTCACTTGTTACTATGGAGAACAATCCTTTGAGGGGTTTGTTTGGGGTATCTTCACCTCGACCGGAACCATAATTAGCTACCCCTCAACCTGCTGCACCTACTAAAAATATTTAATATGAAATTCCTTCCGGTATGATAGAACAACTGCTAGCTAATCCTTATGTAGGAAATGGAACCGAACATCCTGATATGCACTGATATATGTGGAACAAATTTGTGGATTGTTTAAACTTGCAGGTTTACCCGTAGATCAAGTTATGAAGAAGGTTTTTCCTTTATATTTGAAGGGAAAAGCATTAGCGTGGTATAGGCTATGCAATGATATTGGAGCTTGGAACTAGAACCGATTGGAATTGGAGTTTCACCAAAAATAATATCATATGGATCTAGTTCATCGTGATCGAAATTACATACATAATTTGTGGCCTCGTGAAGGAGAAAGTATCGCTGTAGCTTGGGCAAGGCTTAAGTCAATGTTACATTCATGGCCCAGCCATGAGCTCTTAAGAGAAATTATTATCCATAATTTTTATGCTTGGCTTTCTCATATTGATCAATACATGATTGATACTTCTTGCGTTTGTTCTTTTATGAAGAAAATTATTAAATTCTGGTGGGATCTTTTGGAAAGAATTCTGGTGGGATCTTTTATGAAGAAAATTATTCAATCCATGCAACTCTGAAGATTGGGAACTCGACGAAGGTAAAGAGTAAGATATTAAACTGAAGTAGGATTGTGTTAAATCTTTTATGGATACCAATGCTTTTCAAAAGTTTAGCACTAAATCTAGACTTGACTCGGAGATAGTAGCCTCATTTTGTGAATCATTTGCTAATCATGTTGATCTCCCTAAAGAGAAGTGGTTTAAATATCACCCACCTATTAAATAAGAAATTAAAGAACCGGTACTAGCTAAGGAAGAAACTATACTTCATAATGTTGATCCAGTTGTTCCTACTGCTTATATCGAGAAACCACCTTTTCCGGTTAGGATAAAGGAACTTGCTAAAGTTTCAACTGTGGTTAACAAAAGCTATATTAGAACACCAAATCAGATGAACAAATGAAAGTAGAACCTAATATTGCTATGGCTAAAGATCTATTGGAAGAATATGTAGACGGGCATGTTATTTACTTCTGTGAAGAAGCTGCTAGAATTGCCAAATCCGATATAGAGGGTAAACATAAATCTGTTGGTGGCATGCCCGTTGTCTCAATCAAAATAGGACATCACTGTTATCATGCTTTATGTGACATAGGTTCTAGTGTGAGTGCTATTCCTTACACTTTATATCAAGAAATTATGAATGACATAGCACCCGTAGAGATAGAAGACATAGATGTTACTATTAAACTTGCTAATAGAAATACCATGTCACCAATTGGGATAATTAGAGATGTTGAAGTCTTGTGTGGGAAAATAAAATACCCTACTGATTTTCTTGTTCTTGGTTCCCCACAAGATGACTTATGTCCCATTATCTTTGGTATACCTTTCTTGAACATCGTTAATGCTAAAATAGATTGTGAGAAACAAATTATCGGTGTTAGTTTTGGTGATGAGTCCGATGAATTTAATTTCTCCAAGTTCAATAGAAAGCTTCATGAAAAAGAATTTCCTAGTGAGGACGAAATGATTGGTCTTGCTTATATTGCTCTGCCTCCTACTGATCCTCTTGAACAATATTTGCTAGACCATGAAAATGATTTACATATGCCTGGAAGAAATGAAATAGATGATATTTTCTTTGAACAACGTCCTCTACTTAAACACAATCTACCTATTGAAACTCTAGGAGGTCCTCCTCCACCTAAAGGTGATCCTGTGTTTGAATTAAAACAAATGCCAAACACTTTAAAATATGCTTATCTTCATGAAAATAAGATATATCCTGTTATTATTATTGCCAACATTTCATAACATGAAGATGAAATATTATTGAAAGTTCTAAGGAAGCACCGAGCTGCTATTGGATATACTCTTGGTGACTTAAAGGGCATTAGTCCCACTCTAAGTCAGCATAAGATGAATATGGAACCTGATGCTAAACCCATTGGTGATCATCAACGTCGGTTAAATCCTAAGATGAAAGAAAGAACGGAAATATTAAAACTTCTGGAAGCATGTATAGTCTATCCTATTGCTGATAGTAGATGGGTAAGTCATGTTCATTGTGTTCCTAAGAAAGGAGGTATTACTGTTTTCCTAATTATAAGAATGAACTTATTCCACAAAGAATTGTTATAGGCTATATAATGGTAATTGATTTTAGAAAACTAAATAAAGCAACTAGAAAAGATCATTACACTCTGACTTTTATTGATCAAATGCTAGAAAGATTATCTGAGAACACACTTTTGCTTCCTTGATGGATACTCTAGTTTTTCACAAATACCTATTTCTCAACCTGATCGAGAAAAGACCACCTTTACTTGTCCCTTTGGAACTTATGCTTATAAACGTACGCCTTTCGGTTTATGCAATGCACCTGGTACCTTTCAAACATGTATGACTGCTATATTCTCTGGCTTTTTTGAAAATATTGTAGATGTTTTCATGGATGACTTCTGTGTTTATGGGAAGTCATTTGATGACTGTTTAAGCAATCTTGATCGAGTTTTGCAAAGATGTGGACAAACAAATCTTGTCTTGAATTGGGAGAAGTGCCACTTTATTGTTAATGAAGGTATTTTCTTGGGTCATAAGATTTCTGAAAGGGGTATTGAAGTGGACAAAGCAAAGGTTGATGCTATTGAGAAAATACCATGTCCTAAGGTATTCATAGTTTCCTAGGTCATGATAGTTTTTATAGGAGATTTATCAAAGATGTTTCTAAAATTTCTAGGCATCTTACAAACCTTTAGCAAAAGGATGTTGTCGTTGTCAAAACCTACAGATCTCGGGTAGGGGTGCCCAAGCTATACGTCTTAGAATCGATGGTAACAGACTAACAGGAGACATGGGACACATATGTTTACCTAGGTTCAGGTCCTCTCGATCGAGGTAATACCCTACTTCCTGCTTGATTGATCTTCAAAGATGTGGGGTTACAAGAATTGATCTACCTCGAGATCGTAATGACTAAACCCTAAAGGCCAAGCCTATGTGGTATGATTATGATGCTTCTATGGACTAAACTCCTCGGCTAATATACACGCCAGAGGAGCCCTAGGGTAACAAAGGTGACTTGGGGAAGAAGGAATTATTACATCTGGACATCTTTCCTGCCTTACTACATACATAGGAGTCCTAACCGAATACGGGGGAGGGCCCTCTGCTTCTATCTTCATGGCCCATCAATTCGGCCCAACATCAATGGCCCGGACGCCCGATGACCCCTAAATATAGGACTCCCTCGGTAGCCCCCAGACTTGCCTTCAAGGACGAGCTTGTATCTGGCTTCATGTATTTGGTCTTGCAAGATGAGTCCTCCTTTGAATCAAATGATAGTTCGGCTTCATATTTAATATTATATCTTGTTGATTCCCTGCCACCATCGTCTTGGCTTCCACGTGTCAGACGAATGTGGACTGTCTGGGTAATTTTACCATTAACCCCTCGAATGTAGAGGGAAGGCGCCTATTTAAAGAGACTAGATCTCAGATGCCATTCCATTCCACGTGGAAAATCCTTAGATCCCGCCACGAAAAATCTTCAATCATGGTCGGCGTTCCCAGTTCTTCCTCGCACCCTCATGGCCCTTAGGTGGGAGATTGGGAGAGTTGCTCAATATCTCATGCACATCTAAGAAAGCTTCAGACGCAGCGATACCTCCCTCCACAGGATCTAGTCCCCGTTCGGGCTGGATTAACTTCTCTCAACGGTCAAGCCCTGGCGGAAAGTTTCCCCAATACTTCCAAAGAAGAACGGGTGTGCTTCGTCTCCTTCCTCCTAAGAGGCTGTCGGCGTCCTGGGAACGGGGGTACCCAAACTTGCCTGCCTGCGGCCCAGGGCGTGGCTCACAAGACGGACTCATACGACCCAGCATCTACAGCAACCACTCAAGACCCTCGCGAGGGGCCAAGCCTCGTGAGGCGGACGACACAAGGAATGCCCTGGGGCGGTCTCTCCAGGCCGGCTCGTGAGGATCCGAGATATCGAGGCAAAGGGCATCTCGCGAGGTCCTCATGACGTGAGCAGTGACGACCAATGCCAGGCGGGTGCCAGCGGGTGCAGAGTGCCAGTTTCCTCTTTAGTGATAAAGGAGCAAGTGCAGGTGCGGAGTCCCGAGGCATCAGGCAAAGGTTTCCATATCGGTGAAATGAGACCAGGACCAGCAGGGCAGCAGGACGGAGGTCATTGCGGATCCCGCGGCGGCATCACCACCAGAGCCTTTGGTAGGCGAAGACCACCTTTTGTTAGGATAGCTTGTACTAGCTGTCCCCCTTCAAATTTAGCCGTTGTGGGAATCCTTCCTGCTCAATACTTGGGAAGAGGACCCGGGACACTATAAATAGGACGTAGCCACCATCATAGGGGGGTCAGTTCATCGAGACCTCTCATACACCACAAGCTCACCCGAGCTCAAGAACACCTCTCCTCAAGAGGCAGTTCATCCATGTACTTGTTCTTCCTCAGCCTACAAGGCAATCCACCAAACCACACTGGATTAGGGTGTTACACCACAACGATGGCCCGAACCAGTATAAATCTTGTGTCCCTTGTTCATCGGATATGTCGAGCTAGGCCTAGGGCTATTGATTAAACGAGCTAGGGCGGAAGGAAAGATCTTCGTGCGCACCCCATTGTTCGAACCTTAAGGGTTTGCCGGAACCGTAGATCCGACATTTGGCGCGCCAGGTAGGGGGTGTGCCGAAGTTTTCTCCCCTCGCCCCACTCTCCGCTCACCAAGTTCCCATGGCAGGCGTCCCACCTCCGATGGGCTTTTGGGCAGAAGCGGTCGAGACATCTTGTCATGCTAAAAATCATATATATCTTCACAAAGTTCTTGGCAAGACGGCATACGAGCTTCTCATTGGTAACAAACCCTAAGTTGGATACTTCCGAGTATTTGTCTCAAAGTGCTACATTCTTTACAAGCATCGTCATTCAAAATTTGCCCCTAAATCTCATGAATATTTTCTACTCGGTTATGGCTCAAACTCTTACACTTACCATCTCTACAACAATTTCACCCGAAAGGTTGAAGAGACAGTAGATGTGAACATTGATGAATCTAATAGCTCGGAAGTAGAGCCATTGCCAATTGATGTAGGAGACAAAGACCCTTCGGAGGCAATACAAGACTTGTCTATTGGCTAGATTCGCCCAACGGAGGTAAAGGAGAATACTTCGTCCATTCAAGTGGAAGCCTCATCTTCACGACAAGTTGAACCACAAGTTGACTTGGAGGCATCCACAAGAGGGACACGCCATGATGAAGGACACGAGGAAGTGCTTCAAGATGAACCTCATCGACCTCCTTCTCCACCTCCACAAGAAGAAGAAGATGAAGAGGATGTTCCACCCCGACCTAAGCAAAAGCTCTCACGAGTTAGAGCAAGAATTGCTAGAGATCATCCCCTAGAACAAATCTAAAATGATATCCAAACCGGGAGAATCACTCGCTCTAAATCTCGCTTAGCTAACTTCTGTGAACATTACTCCTTCATATCTAACCTTGAACCTATGAAGGTTGAAGATGCTCTTGATGATCCAGATTGGGTGAATGCTGTGCACGAAGAACTAAATAACTTCGAGAGAAACCAAGTTTGGACATTGGTTGAGAAGCCCGACAACAACCAAAACATCATCGGTACCAAATGGGTATTTCGCAATAAGCAAGATGAAGATGCACAAGTTGTGCGCAACAAGGCTCGTCTCGTCGCCCAAGGCTACACTTAAGTCGAATGTACGGACTATGGTGAGACATATGCCCCAGTTGCTAGCTTGAGTCCATACGCATCTTACTTTCTTATGCCAATCACCATGATATCACTTTATACCAAATGGATATCAAAATTCTTTTCTCAACGGTGAAATTGAGGAGGAAATTTATGTTAAACAACCTCCGTGCTTTGTTAATCCCAAGAAACCTAATCATGTTTACAAGCTTCACAAAGCTCTTTATGGTCTTAAAAATCTCCTAGAGTGTGGTATAAATGCTTGACAAGGTTTCTTATTAAAAAAGGCTTTGAAATTGAGAAAATTGATTCCACACTTTTTACTAAAAAGGTTAATGGTGAATTATTTGTGTGCCAAATTTATGTTTATGATATCTTATTTGGTTCTACTAACCCCCATTTTATGGAAAGGTTTGGAAAGCTAATGCCGGAAAAGGTTGAGATGTCTATGATGAGTGACCTCAAGTTCTTTCTTGGTTTGCAAATAAAGCAATCTAAGGAGGGTACCTTTGTTTCTCAAACAAAGTACACCAAGGACTTATTCAAGAAGTGCAACATGCAAGAATGCAAAGGTATGAATACACCCATGCCTACTAGTGGACATCTTGACTTGACTAAGGATGGCGAACCGGTTGACCAAAAGGTTTACCGCTCTATGATTGGTTCATTGTTATATCTATGTGCCTCCCATCCCGATATTATGCAAGTGTGTGGATGTGTGCACAATACCAAGCGGCCCCCAAAGAATGTAATCTTAAGTAAGTGAAAAGGATAGTGAGATGCTTAATTCATACACCAAATTTTGGCATTTGGTATCCTAAGAGGTCCTCTTTTGATCTTGGTGGCTACTCCGACTCGAATTATGCCGGAGAAAAGGTTGATAGAATGTCCACTTCGAGTACTTGTTAATTTCTAGGTAGATCTCTTGTTGATTGGTCCTCCAATAAACAAAACCCGGTATCTTTATCCACCGTCGAAGCGGAATACATTATCGCCTGTTCATGTTGGGCTCAATTACTGTGGATGACCCAAACTCTTAAAGATTATGGGATCTATGTGAAACATGTTCCATTGCTTTGCGACAATGAAAGTGCTATTAAGATTGCTCATAATCCCGTGCAACATTCTCGAACTAAGCATATTGAAGTTCGTCATCATTTCATTTGTGATCATGTTGCTAAGGGTGATATCAATCTTAAACATGTTTGTACCGACAAACAATTAGCGGATATATTTAGAAAACCACTTTATGAGAAAGTGTTTTGCAGGTTGAGAGGCGAATTGAACATTATTGATGCCTCAAACTTGGAGTAGTAACTCCATTTGGATACATGCAAGGAATGAGCCTTTGACTAATCCTTGATATTTCACTTATGATGATGATCATATGTCTTGGATCTATTTGCACCCTTGCATGCTATCTAATCCTTTTAGGTACTTGGATGAATTCAACTCTATGATATTGCAACTCACTCATATCCTAAGCAATCTCTACATCACCAAGTCTCTATGATACGGTGGTTGACGTCAAGGAAGCATGAATCCTTTCAACATATCCTTTGACAATTTCTCTATATCAAATTTCATTTGGCATCAAATTTTCATGATTGTCATTTTGGTTACACAAGTGCTCTTCCTTGCAAAACTAACCCATGTAGGTAGATGAACTCAAACTACAAGTGGTGCTCCCAAAGCTTGATGAGCTACATCAACCTCACTATTAGGAAAAGGGCTATAGATGATATGGCCACTAATGGCGCACCAGACATGTGGTGCGCCATTACTATATACTAATGGCACACCATGTGTTGGTGCGCCATTAGTGTCCAAATACTAATGGCGGACCACATCCACGGTGCGCCATTAGTAACAATTTTTTTTCATTTTTTTCAAAATTAGTAATGGCACACCAGTGAATAGTGCGCCATTAGTAGTTAAACTAGTAATGGCGCACCACATCCACGGTGCGCCACTAGAATATATTTTTTCAATTTTTTTATAATATTTTTTCAATTTTTTTTTCAAAAACTAGTAATGGCGCACTAGTGGATAGTGCGCCATTACTAGTTAAATTAGTAAAGGTGCACCACATCCACGGTGCGCCACTAGTAATTTTTTTTTAATTTTGTTTCAATTTTTATTTTATTTTTCAAAACTAGTAATGGTGCACCATGTGTGGTGCGCCAATACTGAACTAGTAATGGCGCACCACTCCCACGGTGCGCCATTACTACCTTGGCCCAAATATTCCACCGAATGC
>LR738715.1:733898011-733966100 GCA_902687465.1 Secale cereale
GGACCGCCTTTTTAGTTTAAAAAATAAATAAAAGAAAATGATGGAAATGTCCAAAAAAAATAAAAGAAAATAAGTTTCTCATGTGATATGTGGTCTACTAGTTGGGAAAATTTACAAATATGAATTTTGACTTTATTTGCAAAATATCTCTGGAATTTGTAAAATGGGCATAACTTTTGCATGCGAACTCAGATTAAAAAGTTTTTTATATGAAGAATCATCTACTCGAAAAGTTACATCCGAATTTAACCGGGGGAACCCTATTAAACATTTTCAAAATCCCCAAAAACCTAACAGAAAAAAGTTACGGGGCTTTTAAGATCTAGATGCAAAAAATAAATAAACTTACTAGTGGCGCACCGTTTGCTAGGTGCCCCACTAGTAAGAGAAAAAAAATTGGTTTCGAAAAAACAAAAAAAATCGATTTTTTTGTCAAAATATGATACGTAATATAACCGGGAAGTTTGAAATACTTTTTCAAAATTTCGTCATACTCATGAACATGAACAAAGTCCTAGACATCAATAAGGTTTAATATGATTGATATGATAGATATATCAACAAGTGCATGTGAAGTGAGCTGGTGCTGGGGTTGGTTAGAACTGCGAAGTTAAGCGTGCTCGGGCTAGATTAGTGTGAGGATGGGTGACCTTCGAGGAAGTTTGACCATAGAGTCTGATTTGACTTGAGATTAAGCATATTGACCCGAGATTAAGCCATAGTGACCGGAGATTAAGAAAAAAACAAAAAAATGGAAAAAAAATTAATTTCTTTTTCTGAAAATATAATTTTAAAAAAATGTTATTAATGGCGCACTTCTATGTGGTGCGCCATTAGTATACCAGATACTAATGCGCACCAGTGGTGCGCCATTAGCAAAAAAATCTAATGGCGTGGTGCTAGTGGCGCACCTGTAGTGCGCCATTAGTAGCGAAAACACGTGCGCCACTAGCAGCCCTTTTCCTAGTAGTGCCTTGAGCATCCCACACAAGTTCAACTACATAATCGAGATCAACACCACCACCCAAGGTATGTCATTCCATCTTAGGAAAGCTTTACCCCAAGTCATTGGTCAAAGCAGCTCAACAAGATGTGAATACATCAAAATGCTTAAACAAAAAATGGCAACCCCATTTTGAGCTTAAACTATGAGTATGACCTAGGATCAAGTGTCTTCACTTGACTCGGAAGTCAATATACTCTAACATAGGTGACTTTGTCGCCGACCAATTCTAGATGAACTTCTCTAGTGTCTCTTTGTGTTCTTGCATTTGTGTTTTGCATGCTTGTTTCCCCTTTCAAAAAAAACTTCATCTATATTTTATTTTATTTTTCTCTGTTATTCTCTACATCAAATTCATTGCAAATCTTTTAGTTAATTCCTTGCAAAGACATTTTATTTGCCTAGTCAGCTGAGATGAAAATTGTTCTTTATGTGTTGAACTCGGACACACCTATTTGCCTCATTTGGTCAAGCCGAAACACCTCGGTGCCATCGAAGAAAACAACTTGGTGTTAGCAATTAAAATGTTCAGGAGACAATTCTACATATTTGTTACAACTCCACTCAATGATACTTATCCTCTATCGGCATCACATTCTACATATTGCTTTGTACTGTGACTCAAGGACCAAACCTACTTGACTCATAATCCAGAAGAGCCCTTCTTGGAAATTGATGTCAAAGGGGGGAGATAGATATCACATCAAAGCTTACTTACACCAAAGGGAGAGAGAGACCCTATGGGAGAGAGAAATTTTTTAGTCCTCCCAGATGCTTGGTATTAAAAGAGGAGAGAAGTCACATGTATTCTAGAGGGGAAAGACATGTCAGTCTTTGTTATGATTATTTTTCTTGCTTTGATTTTCTTTTCCCTATCTTCTCCCATTATCAAATATAAGATTCAAGGGGAGAAATACATCAAAGGGAAGGAAATCTTCGAATTCATTGCATATCTTTCTAGGGACATGTCTATACTTAAATAGAGTACCTAGTACTTACTCACTACATGTCATCCCAATCTTGGTACTCTTGTGGTTTGTTGTTCTTGCTCTGTTTAGTAGATGTTTATGTGTCATCTAACCTTATTTACTCAGGTTCATCTCTTCCAAAGCTAGCTCAAGATCACAAGGTAAGTATATGCAACACACTCATGTGCATAATGATCTCTTGCTAATGTACATATTGTTTGCAAGAAGGACTCATGAACATGAAGGTACATTTTCTATATCCATTTGCTCTGATGCATACAACCAAGATACATGTAACTCACTACTTGCTCTGACATGCCTATGCATTCACTTGCATCTATATTCCATATTCACATGATTGCATACATGTAGGGGGAGTCTATGAACGTTACATGTCTTTCCAAAGCTTTACTTGCTATTCTCTAAATCTTTATCTAAAGCTTTTATGTATGTTGTCATCAATTACCAAAAAGGGGGAGATTGAAAGCACAAGTGCTCCCTGGGTGATTTTGGTAATTAATGTCAACATATCTCTTGTTGGACTAATATTTCTACCTAGTATATTTTAGATGAGTTCAACAGTGGAGTGGCATGGACAAGAGGATGTGGAACCCCTTCAAGATGTCAAGGACAGAAGATTGGCAAAAGCTCAAAGCTTAGGACTCTACATTTTCTATTTTAGTGATCCAAGATCACATTGAGTTCATAGGAAAAGCCAATACTATTAGAAGGGGATGAGGTGTTGCTTAATGGCTTGCTTGCTCAAAGTGCTTAGTGATATGATCCAAATCCCTCAACCACTTTCTCACATCCACATATGTCGTAAACCAAAAGTCAAACTTGGCCCCACCGATTTGATCTATCTGGCACCACCGAGTTCACTTGACAAAGCCACTTCCAAAACCCTAATGAGTTCGGTCTCACCGATGGGATCTCGGTCTCACCGAGATGGGATTGCAAACTCTCTGTTTCCTATTTGAAACAGTTCGGTCTAACCGAGATGTGAGAATCGGTCTCATCGAGTTTGCAATGCAAACTCTCTGCTTCCCTTTCATAACATTTCGGTCTCACCGAAATGAGCGAATCGGTCTGCCAAGTTTGCCTAACCAACCCTCTGTGTGCCTATTACAGAAATCGGTCTCACCGAGTATATGTGATCGGTCTCACCGAGATTATGTTATGCCCTAACCCTAATGAAATTGGTCCCACCAAGTTGATCATGTCGGTCCCACCGAAAGGCCTAACATTCACATTTCGAACAGAATCGGTCCGACCGAGTTTCGCGATTCGGTCCCACTGAGTTTGGTGATTTGTGTGTAATGTTTAGATTTTGTGTGGAGGCTATATATACCCCTCCACCCACTCTTCATTCGTGGAGAAAGCCATCAGAACGTGCCTACACTTCCAGCATACATTTTCTGAGAGAGAACCACCTACTCATGTGTTGAGACCAAGATATTCCAGTCCTATCATATGGATCTTGATCGCTAGCCTTCCCCAAGTTGCTTTCCACTCAAATCTTCTTTCCACCATATCCAAATTAGTGAGATAAAGTTGAGTGTCGGTGTCAGCCCCAAGATGCGATTCTATCCCGATCACGTGACACACTCGTGATTGGGACACAACCGCATTTTGTGCGCTTAGCAAGATGGATATCATTATATCATACCATTACATAAATACATGGGGATACAACAATTCATACAAGTCACATGAATACAACAACATCAATACAAGGCATCCGACTACGGATGCAAACATGAAAAACAGAATGACATCCATCTGCTATCCCAGGCTGCCGACCAGGAACCTAGCCCAAGACTGACGAAGAAGAAGAAGAAATAACTCCAACACAAGTACATCGCTCTCAGGTGAAGTCATCGGAAACCTGTACCTGCAACTGGTGTTGTAGTATCTGTTAGCCACGAGGACTCAGCAATCCCATAACCATGGGTATCAAGACTAGCAAAGCTTAATGGGTAGGGTTAGGTAAGTGGTGAGGTTGCAGCAGCGGCTAAGCATAATATGGTGGCTAACTTACGAGTACAAGAATAAGATGAGCATCTACGCAAACGGTCACAAACTAGTAATGATCTCTAAAGATCCTGAACTACCTACGAGTCAAACATAACCCCACCGTGTTCTCTTCTCAAAGTGAAAAGAGACAGACACGGTTACTCACGCGGTTCGTGTATTTTACTTCGGATCCGTTGTCAAGTTTTCTACAACCGGACATTAACAAATTCCAATCTGCCACATAACCGCGGGCATGGCTTTCGAAAGATCATAACCCTGCAGGGGTGTCCCAACTTAGCCCATCACAAGCTCTCACGATCAGCAGAGATTATAATAATATTACCCCTTATCTTAGGGAAGGCCCGATCAGACTCGGAAATCCTGGTGCAAAAAACATTTCGACAATGGTAAAACAAGTCTAGCAAGACCTCCCGGTGTGCCGACACCCTGATAGTAGCCGCGCGTATCTCGTCTCGGGCCACGACCGGATGGGCGATCCTACGGGAGCCAGTAGCCCCGCAGTCTCCCTGTTTGGGACCAACAGCATCAGCACTGGCCCCCCTGTATGTAGAAGAATCCTCGGGTAGCGCTAACTCCCTATGCAATTAATTAATTAATTAAGTTTTTATTATGTTGCAAATTAAAACCAATGTTGGGCCTTGCTGGAGGAGTTCTATTCAAAGACGAACTGTCAAGGGGTCCCCATATACCCAACCACGTTAGGAACGCAAAATCAAGGAACATAACGCCGGTTTATCGGCTCCTAAGGTGGCATGAGTGGAACAAAACACCGAGCAAAAGGCCAAGCCTTCCACCCATTGCCAAGTATATAGGTGTGTTAATATTGTGATATTCCAACAACGAGTTCCAACCTGGAACAATCTTCATCTTCACCTGCAACTAACAACGCTATAAGAGGGGCTGAGCAAGCGGGTAACATAGCCAAACAATGGTTTTGCTGGGAAGGTGTCAAAGGTTAGATGTTTCATGGCAACAAGGAGAGGCTGACATCAAAAGATAGGTAGCGCGACATATAACGATAGCATCGAGACAACTAGCATGGCAATGATAGTAAAGGTATCCAAGGGGATGGTCATCTTGCCTAATATCCCGCAAGGAAGAAGAACGAGTCCATGAAGAAGAAGAAGCCTGTAGATGAACCAAGTGTAGTCGAACGAATCCTCATGATCGCAACGAGAATAATGAACTAGTGAGGAGCACACAACATGGTAAACACACCACTCAAGAACATGACAAGATGCTCAACCAAATAAGATGCAAGACAGGTCTATATGATGCAAAACATGGCAAAGGATGAAGCACTCAAGAACAACACAAACCAACAAGTTTAAATAAGGCCGGAATCAACGTATAATAATTTCGGTAAGTCATCATATGCACACTTCGAAGTTGGTCCAGATCTGAACAAACTTTAAGTTCAAGTTGTTAAACAGCAAGTTAACATGCACCATGATGATCTACTCAAAATTCTAGTCAAGTTTCATATAAAGTTTGTTTAATTCGGAGCTACGGCCTAGAAAATATGAGCAAAACAAGTCAATCATGTCGAATATGCAAGATGCATCCAAACAACAAGAAAACACACTCCAAACATGTAATCAACATGGTATTATGCTTGTACATGCAAAAACACACAAGTTTCATATAGGACACGCTGAAAACGGAGCAACGGTTCAACACATACACATGAAACAAGATATAACAACAAGTTGTCCAAAAAAAGCAACATAGCAACTTTGGAGCAAGGTATATATATGCTATGGCACCCAAACATGATAATAAAAGGCATGGATGTAAAATAGACATGATACTTAACAAGTATGAACTCAGAGCACACCCAAAAACTTGCTGGAACACAATTAAACAAGCATGGCAAGTTGCAATAAATTTATCCAGACTTCAAGAAAAACTGGGCATAGCAGAAATTACAACATGTAGGCATGTTTGCAAGCTTGTGCAACTCAACTCAAAGCATAGCATGGGATAATAAGATAACCAACAGCAAGAAGACATGTTTATGAAGCTACTCATGGCCAGAACATAGTCATAGGAGGCATGGATCAATAGCTATTCACATGGCAAAACTGAACTTGCTGATAATAGGCTGACAGAAACAACTTATAGCAACTTGAGAGCAAGAAATAAATAAGCTACAACAACCTATAACGGCCAACAAGGGCATGGATGGATAGAGCATAACATGAACAACAAGGCATGATCATTGTCCAACCCAAAACAAGCATGGAATTGAGTGGGGCATCAAGCAAACATGGCATTAGGTTTAATAGTTTCAGACTTAGCAGTTTTTAACAAGTCCTAGAAAACAACAACAACGAGTAGGCTACTTTACAAGCTTGTTGCAAACACCTCAAGGCATATCATGAAAAGTTTGGGTCATCCAAAGTAATTGAGCACAACAAGAACCAGCGGCAATGTATTCTGCTTCGGCGGTGGATAAGGATACCGAGTTTTGTTTCTTGGAGGACCAAGACACAAGAGATCTACTAATAAATTGACAAGTACCCGAAGTGGACTTTCTATCAACCTTGTCTCTGGCATAGTCCGAATCAGAGTAGCCAACAAGATCAAAAGAGGACCTCTTAGGATACCTAATGCCAAAATTTGGTGTATCAATTAAGTATCTCACTATCCTTTTCACACCCTTAAGATGACATTCTTTAGGGGCCGCTTGATATCGTGCACGCATGCGCACACTTAACATAATATCGGGACGGGAGGCAATAGATATAACAATGAACCAGGTTCACCATCCTTAGTCAAGTCAAGATGTCCACTAGTAGGCATGGATGTAGTCATACCTTTGCATTCTCGCATGTTGAACTTCTTGAACAAGTCCTTGGTATACTTGTTTGTGAAACAAAGGTACCCTCTTTAGTTTGCTTGATTTCCAAACCAAGAAAGAACTTGAGTTCACTCATCATGGACATCTCAAACTTTTCTGACATTAGCTTTGCAAACCTTTCACTAAAATGGGAGTTAGTAGAACCAAATATGATATTATCAACATAAATTTGGCACACAAATAATTCACCATTAACCCTTTTAGTAAAAAGTGTAGAATCTATTTTTCCAATCTCAAAGCCTTTTTCAATAAGGAACTTGGTCAAGCATTTATACCATGCTCTAGGAGCTTGCTTAAGACCATAAAGAGCTTTGTGAAGTTTGTAAACATGATCAGATTTCTAAGGATTGACAAAGCCGGGAGGTTGTTTAACATAAACTTCCTCCTCAATTTCACCGTTGAGAAAAGCACTTTTAATGTCCATTTGGTACAAGGTGATATCATGGTGATTAGCATAAGCAAGTAAGATGCGGATGGACTCAAGTGTAGCAACGGGGGCATGTGTCTCACCGTAGTCCATACCTTCGACTTGAGTGTAGCCTTGGGCGACAAGACGTGCTTTGTTGCGGACGACTTGACCATCTTCATGTTGATTGTTGCGGAGCACCAATTTGGTACCGATGATGTTGTGGTTGTTGTCGGGCTTCTCGACCAATGTACACACTTGATTTCTCTCAAATTTGTGTAGCTCTTTGTGCATAGCATTCACCCAATCCGGATCATAAAGAGCATCTTCAACCTCCATAGGTTCAAGGTAAGATATTAAAGAGTAATGTTCACAAAAGTTAGCTAGGCAAGATTTAGAGCGAGTGATTCGCCTGGTTTGGATGTCATTGTAGATTTGCTCTACGAGATGATCTCTAGCAATTCTTGATCTAACTCGTGAAAGCTTTTGCTTGGATTGGGTGGAACATCCTCTTCATTTTCTTCTACTTCTTGTCCTTCTGCATTGTTGTTGGTCTTGTTGTCCCCTTGTGGAGGTGGAGAAGAAGGTCGATGTGGTTCATCTTGATGCACTTCCTCGTCTTCTTCATCATGGGGTGTCCTAGTTGTAGACGCCTCCAAGTGAACTTGTGGTTCACCATGTCGTGAGTTAGAAGCTTCCACATGGACGGACGAAGTACTCTCTTTCACCTCCGTTGGACGGATCTTGCCAATAGACAAGTCTTGAATTTCTTTCGAAGGATCTTTATCTCCTACATCAATTGGCAATTGCTCTATTTGTGAGCCGTTAGATTCATCAAACTTCACATCTACCGTCTCTTCAACCTTTCGGGTGAAATAGTAGTAGACACGGTAAGTGTGAGAGTTTGAGCCATAACCAAGTAGGAAACCTTCATGAGATTTAGGAGCAAATTTAGAACGACGATGCTTATCAAGAATGTAGCACTTTGAACCGAATACTCCATAGTATCCAACTTGGGGTTTGTTACCGGTCAGAAACTCGTATGCCGTCTTGCCGAGAAGCTTGTGAAGATACAAGCGATTTGTTGCATGACAAGCTGTCTCAACCGCTTCTGCTCAAAAGTGTCTTGACGTCTTGTACTCATGAAGCATCGATCTTGCCATCTCGATGAGTGTCTGGTTCTTCCTCTCAACAACTCCATTTTGTTGAGGCGTGTACGTAGCCGAGAACTCATGTGAGATCCCTTCTTCGTCAAGAAAGGTATCCACATTTGCGTTCTTGAACTCCGTTCTATTCTCGATGTGAACCTTCTTGTTCTTCACTTCAAATTGATTTTGGGCTTTCCTAGCGAAGTTTTTGAAGATCTTTTGGACCTGCGATTTATCATCAAGAAAGAACACCCACGTAAATCTTCAAAAATCATCAACAATGACTAATCCAAAAGAGTTAACACCGAGGCTTTTTAAGCATTGGGACCAAAAATATCCATATGAAGTAGCTCAAGTGGTCTTCTTGTAGTCATGATGTTCTTCACGGGATGACTTCCTCCAACTTGTTTTCCTGCTTCACAAGCACTACAAAGTCTATCCTTGTCAAATATAACATTTTTAACACCAACGGTATGATCACCTTTAATTAGCTTATCAAGATTTCTCACGCCGACATGACCTAACCTTCTTTGCCACTACCAACCTTTAGAGGATTTAGCAATAAAACAAGTGTGAGGTTGGGCTTTCTTAGTGAAGTCAACAATGTATAGGTCACCTCTACGAATGTCGGTAAAGGCTATATTTTGATTATCTCTACGAAAGACTTGGAAATCAACATGAGTGAATAGCACATTTAAACCAAAATCAGCTAATCTAGACATGGAGAGAAGATTGTATCTGAGGGATTCTACAAGCATGACATTCTTGATTGAGCTATCGTTGGATATGGCCACCTTACCAAGGCCAACAACTTTACCCTTAGAGTTGTCACCAAAGGTAACATACTTTTGTGGACCATCATTACTAGCAAGCTCTTCAAACATGTCCTTATCTCCGGTCATGTGATCCTTGCATCCACTATCAAGCACCTATTCCTTTCCTCCTCCTGCGTAACCACGAAGATTTGCCATAAGACCAAAATGACTCATTTTTTCATCAAGATCATAGTCACTATCATCATCCTCATCATAGTATCCACGTTCCACGTCGTCATGTGATTGATCAACACCTAGAGAGAGTGATTCATTAGAAGTATGATAGTAACAATGTTCATCTCTCTGAATTCTAGTGACTTCAGAAATGATATTGCTAATAATTCCAACATCTCCTTTGGCACGCATGAGATCGTGAAGCTCAAATAAGCAATCACTAAACTTAGGATCACTAGTATTCATCCTATTCAAGGCAATTGACTTATGGAGAATCTCATCCAGATTTTTCAAGGAACAATTTGGGAATCGTTCCTCTAGGAATCTCCATATAGTATAGCACATTCAAAAGTTGGCAAACATGCAAGCAAGTTTCTAGGCAATCCTCTAGTGATAAGATTAATAGTTCTAAGATTTCGAACCATGTCAAGTTTCTCATTGAAAGTAGGATTCGAAGCATCAATTGGGGGCATACAAGGATTATCAATATACTTGTTCAAATGATATTCATTGAAGATCTCAAGCATCTCATTTTTCCATTGATGAAAGTACTCTCCATCAAGCATAGGCACTCTACGTCTAATACTCCCCAACGTAGACGCATCCATCTTCATCCAATGGTGATTAAACCAAAGCAATGGAGACCAAAGCTATGATACCAATTGAAAGGATCGAGAAGAGGTGTCTACAGGGGGGTGAATAGACTCCTAGCAAGAAAAGTCGCAGCTTTTAATATCACTTAAATATAGGTGGAGATTAAGAACATATTTAACATTCACAATACACATCAAGCATGCATAACAAGAGTATGTGAGTATTGGAAAGTAAAGCATGCAACTTTGACTACTTGACCAAAATAAAAAACTAGCCTTTTCCCAATTTTAATTCTTGGCAGATTTTAGCAACTTAGCACAAGTCAAGTAATCAACCTACACATGCAATCCTAAGAGTATGACAGCGGAATGTAAAACAATTGCATATGAACGTAAAGGGAGGAGTTTGCAGGAGCAAACGCAAGTGTAGAGACGGATGTTTTTGTTGTGGTTCCGATAGGTGGTGCTATCGTACATCCACGTTGATGGAGACTTCAACCCACGAAGGGTAATGACTACGCGATTCCAGAGAGGGCTCCACCCACGAAGGGTCCACGAAGAAGCAACCTTGTCTATCCTACCATGGCCATCTCCCACAAAGGACTTGCCTCACTAGGGTAGATCTTGACGAAGTAGGCGATCTCCTTGCCCGTACAAACTCCTTGGTTCAACTCCAAAATCTTGTCGGAGGCTCCCAAGTGACACCTAACCAATCTAGGAGACACCACTCTCTAAAAGGTAATAGACGGTGTGTTGAGGATGAACTCCTTGCTCAAATGCTTCAAATGATAGTCTCCCCAACACTTGAACAGTTCCTCACAGATTTGGATATGGTGGAAGAATGATTTGAGTGGAAAGAAACTTGGGGAAGGCTAGAGAACAAGATTTATGTGGTAGGAATGGAATGTCTTGATCTCAACACTTGAGTAGGTGGTTCTCTCTCAGAACATGTATGTTGGAAGTGTAGGTATGTTCTGATGGCTCTCTCCACGAATGAAGTGTGGGTGGAGGGGTATCTATAGCTTCCACACAAAATCTAACCGTTACACACAATTTACCAAACTTGGTGGGACCAAATCAGACAACTCGGTCAGACCGATTTAGTTCATAATGTGACCGTTAGGCATTTCTGTGGGACCGATATGATCAGCTTGGTAGGAACGATTTCACTAGGGTTAGGGCATAACGTAATCTCGGTGAGACCGATTACACAAACTCGGTGGAAACTACTTTGGTTATACGCACACCAGAGAGTTGGTCAGGCAAACTCGGTGGGACCAATTCACTCGTTTCGATCGTTACGAAGAGGCAACAGAGAGCTTGCAATGCTAACTCGGTGAGACCGATTCTCACATCTCGGTTAGACCGAAATGTTTCAAAAAGGAAATAGAGAGTTTACATTCCCATCTCGGTGAGACCGAGATCCCTTTCGGTGAGGCCGAAAAGATTGGGGTTTAGTGGTAGTAGCTATGTTAAATGAACTCGGTGGCGCCGGATAGAACTTTTTGGTAGGGCGGAGTTTGACTTTTGGTTTGGGACATATGTGGATGTGAGAAAGTGTTTCAGGGTTTTGGAGTATATCACTAAGCACTCTGAGCAAGCAAGCCATTAAGCAACACCTCATCCCCTTTTAATAGTATTGGCTTTCCTATGGACTCAATGTGATCTTGGATCACTGAAATAGAAAATGTAGGGTCCTGAGATTTGAGCTTCAGTCAATCTGTTGTCCTTATCATCTTGAAGGGGTTCCACATCCTCTAGTCCATGCCACTCCATTTGTTGAACTCTTCTTAAATATACTAGATGAAAACATTAGTCCAACAAGAGATATGTTGACATTAATTACCAAAATCACCCAGGGAGCACTTGTGCTTTCACATTGGCCAATGATTCAACTCATGAAAGAATTAATAAGGGAAGAGCAGATTCACATATAAATATACTATCCAGAAACCTTTTCTGATTGTGATCCCCCTCAAAATAATGTATGCCAAAATTGGTGACGTTGGAATAGGAAGACAATTTAATGATTTATGTTTGTTCATATTCGCATAGAAGTCATATTATCATAGATCCTTTAACATGTGGTGCTTGCTCAATATCTTTTCTAGCCAAAAACTCCGCACTAAGTAGATATACTACTTGTGCATCCAAAAACCTTTAAACCCAAACCTTTTTCGAGAGTCCACCATACCTACCTATGGATTGAGTAAGATCCCTGAAGTAAGTTGTCATCGATGCAATAAGGCAATAAAAATTGGTTCTAAAAGTGTGAGATTATTTAGTGTAAGAGAAAATTGAGCGTTGCATGAACTTGTGATGGTGAAGAATAAAAGTGACAGACTGAATAATAAAGGTTGCTATCACAAGGGGCAATGCAACATGACATTCTTTTGCACCAAGGGTTTGAGCATACAAACAAATAAGCGCATGGCAACCTCTGCTTCCCTCTGCGAAGGGCCTATCTTTTACTTTTATGCAAAGAGTCAAAGTTTTCTCTCTATTTCTTTTTTATTTTATCCTTTGGCAAGCATCATGTGGTGAGGAAAGATCTAGGCACGTATGTCTAGTTGAATATGGGTGGCTTGAGTTATTATTGTTGACATCACCCTTGAGGTGGGTACGTTGGGAGGCAAAACTATAAGCCCCTATCTTTCTATGGGTCCGGTTGAAACATTTTGCTCATGTGTATGCGGTGAGTGTTAGCAATCATATAAGACTATATGATGGTTGAATATGTGGACTTGCCTAAAGGCTCCTATGTGTGACCCTTCCTGATAAGATGATGAATTGTAGTTGCAAAGTCGACTGAGAACATAGTTTGTTGGCTTCTAATAGAGTTTATGCTTTATACTTCAATTGTGTGATGAACTGTTACTTGTTCATGACAAGTCTATTATTAAACTTCTATGATTAAAAGTTTTATGTTTAAATTTGTTGCTGTTATAATAATCTACATTATGCTTCTATGTTCGTATTTTGTTTTTATCGACACCTCTCTCTCAAAGCACGTGGACATGTTTTTCAATTTTGGTTTTCGCTTGAGGACAAGCGAGGTCTAAGATTGGGGGAGTTGATATGTCCATTTTGCATTATGTTTTGTTACTCTTATTTATGATGTTTTATGTATAATAATGCTTTTTGGAGTAATTCTAATGTCGTTTCTCTCGTAAATTGTAAGGTATGCACCAAGAGGGAGAAATCCGGCAGCTAGAAATCTGGATCTGAAAAAGTTAAGTCAGGCCACCTATTCTGCACAACTCTAAACAAGCTGAAGCTTCACGGAGAATTTTTACAGAATATTTAAAGATTAGTGGACCAAATAAGTACCAGAGTGGGCCCACCAGGTGGGCACAACCCACCTGGGTGCACCAGGGAGCCCAGGCGCGCCCTGGTGGGTTGTGCTCACCCAGGCCCACCTCCGGTGCCCATCTTCTGGTATATAAGTCTTTCTGACCTAGAAAAAATAAGGAGAAGATTTTCGGGATGGAGCGCCGCCGTCTCGAGACAGAACTTGGGCAGGAGCACGTTTGCCCTCTGGTGGAGCGATTCCGCCGGGGGAACTTCCCTACAGGAGGGGGCAATCATAATCATCATCATCACCAACAACTCTCCATCTTGTGGATGGCTATCTCCATCAACATATTCAACAGCACCATCTCATCTCAAACCCTAGTTCATCTCTTGTGTTCATTCTTGTTACCGGAAATATAGATTGGTGCTTGTGGGTGACTAGTGGTGTTGATTACATCTTGTAGTTGATTACTATATGGTTTATTTGGTGGAAGATTATATGTTCAGATCCAATATGCTATTTAATACCCCTCTGATCTTGATCATGCTTATCATTTGTGAGTAGTTACCTTTGTTCTTGTGGTCACGGGAGAAATCATGTTGCAAGTAATCATGTGAATTTGATATGTGTTCGATATTTTGATAGTATGTATGTTGTGACACTAGTAGAGAACGGGCCTATTGTCCTGGTTCGTAAGGGCCTTTTGTCCCGGTTCTTGAACCGGGACTAAAGGGTCGGTACTAATGCTCTAGCCCTTTAGTCCCGGTTCAAACTAGAACCGGGACAGATGGGCCTCCACGTGGCCTGTGCGCGGAGCCCAGGCAGGAGGGCCTTTGGTCCCGGTTGGTGGCACCAACCGGGACCAATAGGCATCCACGCGTCAGCATTTCTGTAACTGGGGTTTTTGTTTTTTTGAAAGGGGGGGGGGGTTGGGGGGTTTCTGGGGGTTAATTTAGGTGTTTCATATATTGTGTTAGCTAGCTAAATAATAGAGAGAAGTGTCCTCTCTTATGTCCGTGCTTGGTCGACGCTACATACTATACATACGTATAGACAGGACCAGACACGCTAGCTAGCTAGTAAGCAAACGAAGGAAACAGACGATCGTCATCAACATATATATGCATACACAGAGAAGTGATATAGACCACCTCTCCTTCTCCAAGAGATTGGTCGAACAACAAGTTCTCGTATATCTATCCGACACTACCGGGTACATATATACAATAATTATCTCTTACAAATGTAATCTCCTATCATACAGACGCATGGTCCACATAGTATTCTCCGTCTTCAGTGATCACATGGTCAAGGAAGAATGCCGCCAATTCCTCTTGAATTGCTCGCAGACGATCTGGTGGTAGGAGTTCATTCCGCATCCGAAAGATCTAATTTGAAGAAGGGGTCAATATATATATATATATATATATATATATATATATATATATATATAAATGAAACTCAACACAAATGATGGTAATGAAATAAAATTTTGAATATTATTGCTTACGCACTTCAAATTGTGCGCCAGAGTAGCCCCGCTCACAGGTCGTGTGGCGGATGGACTCGCAAATGTAGTATCCACAGAAATCATTCCCTTGTTCCTGCCACAACCACTTTACAAGAAATAGAGGTCAATCAAACTGATAAGCAAGAATTCCAAATGGTATTGATGAAACTAGCGCTTGAATCAATAGGAGATGCGCGGAACATGCTACTATATAGTACTTACTTTCCGGTGTCTAAATTCCAGCTTCTTCGGCAGTCCAGGAGCTTTTTTGGTGAATTTTCTCCAAACCCTGACAGACAAAGAAAAGAATTACTTGATATCAGAAATGAACAAAGTTGCTGATATGCATGGTGGATAATGATCGATTTAACTTACTTCTCGAGCATTTGAGTAGTGTCCGCATACTCCTTGGGATCTTTTCGTTTAGAGTCCAAGACAGTTACTACTCCCTGCTCAAGCTTAATCTCTAGGAGAATATAGTGGAAGCTGCGCACACATGCATGAACTCATCAATTACATTACTATAACCTTGACTAATATATAAGGGAAACCGAATATGCACAAGACAGTAACACTCACTTGAAGTTGTAAGGAAAGAGTATTATATCTTTGTTTTCATTTACTACCAACGATCGTAGCAAGTTGGCCTCGGTATCTACGGCACGCAATTTAACCTCAGTTGCATCTATGAGATATGTGTTAATGAACCCAATATCACCGACTTGTCTTTCCTTCAATTCGACGATCTTCAATCTGCATAATATAGTGAGGATAATTATAAATACATGCAATGAAAGAACTGAGCTATATAGAGAGACTTAATGACAGAAGTAGTACTACTTACAGACAGTAGCAGGTGACCGCTGCTTTATCGAGGGCCAATTGATTGAAAAACTGATAGAACTCCTCAAATGGAACAAGCAATAGTTCAATTCCAACGAGGTCATGCTCCGGTTTAACTCTCACATACAAACTATCCCTCCCCCCAGACTCTCTGCAGATTTTCAAGTACCAATCATGCAATCTTCGCATCATCATTGATAGGGATCTTTCATCTTTGACGAGAGGCTTCCCGTACTCGTATCTTTGTATCTGCACCTCCAAGAAATCATAATGTACATCGTCGGGCATGTAATCTCCAAGATTGCTATAACCGGACACCATCCTCGGATCATTAGCGACGATGTCGCTAGACACCTTGAGCAGGGGCCACGATTGGTCCGCTTGTTCGCCGAGCTGGGCAATTTGTTTCCCAGCTCGTCCTTTTGCTAACCTTTGATCACTTCTAGTACTTCCCGACCGCTTCGCTTCGGGAAATGACTTTCAATAATGCGGTCATAGTTGTCTTTCGGCGGACACTTCGCTGGTTTCTTCATGGCAGCCATAGTGCGCTTTGCTTTCACCGGATCTATCTTCTCCTCCGGAGGTGGATGTCTCTGTGCTTTCAACCCTTCAAGCCAGTCCTTCACTTCGGCTTTAGCGATCTTCGCGTTTTCCTCGTCGGACCTCTTGTATGGTAACTTCTCTAGGGGCGTGAGAGAAGGACCAAATCGGTATTGCCTCTCGCCTCTGGCTGTACTGCTAGACACCGGCAGACCAGACGGAGCGGCTGTCTTCTTTCCTTGCTTACGCGGCGGAGGAGAAGGACTACGACGCGCTGGAACAGCCGGAGCGGCGGCGGGTCTCTTCCGCCATCGCTAACGAGGCGGAGAAGGAGGAGGCTGGCTGCTCGGGCGCGCCGGCGCAGGCGGAGTGCCGCCACGCGCCGGAGAAGGAGCCGAAGTGCCCTGATCGTCACTCGCCGGAGGATGAGGCGGTGGAGGAGGCAGAGTGCCCTGACTCGCCGGAGGAGGAGGAGGAGGTGGAGGCGTCCAGTTCAGAATGTTGATGAGGTCCTTCTGCCATAGGCATGGAGTCTTCAGAGAAGAACCCAGCCGAGTCTCCCCTTCACCAGTAGGGTGGTCAAGCTGGATGTCCTCAAACCCCTCCGTTATTTCATCCACCATCACCCTAGAATATCCTTCTGGAATCGGCCGGCTGTGAAAATTTGCGCCGGGTCCAGTAGGATAAATAGATCCAGCAGCCGCCTTGACCTTCATATTAATCCATTGCGTCATAAGGTGGCAATTTTGAGACTCCGTGATAGCATCCACGGGATAGCTGGCAGGAGCCATCAAGACATGCTCCGGCTGAAGCACCTCGGTGGAAGCCACGCTGCTTCTCCGCCGAGATGGCGGGGTAGCTTCGGGGGAAGCTTCGGCAGTTCTTTCACTGCGATTTGCTTCTCGTTCCTCTACCGCTTGTACCCTAGCGTGCAGCGCCTGCAGTTTGGTCTGCTGCACTTTCTTCCTCCTCTCGTGGCATTTGTAACCGCCTGCGTCCGGAAACCCAGCACTCCACGGAACGGAGCCTGGCATGCCTCGTGTCCGTCAAGGGTGCTCAGGATTCCCGAGGTCCATTGTGAGCTCGTCGTTCTCTCTGTCGGGAACGAACGTCCCTTGATGCGCTGCTTTGATATAGTGTTGAAGTTTCTTGAGTGGTATTTCCAATTGCTTGTCCATGCAAATGCACCTCCCTGATACAGGGTCCAAGGTTCCGCCAGCCCCGAAGAACCAAGTCCGGCAATGGTCTGGCCAGTTCATTGTCTCTGGTTCGATCCCTTTATGAAGCAGATCATTCTCAGCCTTGTTCCACTTAGGCCGGGCTCTGAGGTAGCCACCTGACCCCGTGCGATGGTGATGCATCTTCTTCGCAGCATTTTGCTTGTTTGTCGCCGACATCTTCTTACTCTTTTCCGATGTCTTATAGGCCACAAATGCGGGCCAGTTGTCTCTGATCTTCTCATATATGCCCTTGAATTCTGGTGTCTCTTTTTTGCGAACAAACTTATACAGGTCTTTCTTCCACCTCCTGAATAGGTCTGCCATCTTCGTAAGATCAAAAGACTTGATTAATTCCTCTTTAACTGGCTTCGTCGGATCATCCTCTGGCGGTAGGGTGAAATTTGTCTTCAGCTGAATCCAAAGATCTTCTTTCTGTATATCAGTGACATAAGACACCTCAGGGTCTTCTGCAGCCGGCTTTAACCATTGCTGGATGCTGATCGGGATCTTGTCCCTAACCAGAACCCCACACTGATTAACCAATGTGTTCTTTGTCCGGATGGGTTCAATCGGTTGGCCGGTGTGCGCGATTTCTGTGATCTCAAACTTTTCATCCGAGCTCAACTTTTTCTTCGGGCCTCGTCTCCTTACCGAAGTTGTGCTCGATCCGGAGGGCTAGAAAAAAGAACAAAGACGAGAGTTAATTAATATGTGTACATACCAAAACAATGAATGCATCAATTAACTAGTCAGCACAGGCTTAACTAATATATATACCTGCTGGCCGGACTCGGTTCGGTCATCGGAGCCATCATCACTGTCTCCTTCTTGCACCGACATTGGGTCACCGGAGCCGTCCTCACGGTCTACTTCTTGCACCTGCATTGGGTCACCGGAGCCATCATAATCATAGCCTGCTTCTTCATCCTCTCTTTCCAGCAGATCATTGGTCTCGTTGAGAAACGACAAGACGGCATCACATCCGTTTGCAATTATGTCCAGCAACATCGCTTCTTGTGCTTCGTCTCGGGGGGTGTCGTCCATAGTTTCTACAAATATTTACAACATGGCAATTATTATTCAAACATGACAGATGGATATATTAATGGCAAACGTAGAACTAGCTAGCTAATCATAGTAAGGAATCATATATATTAATTTGTGGCCTCGACGTTGCTTCTCTAGGGTTTCGGGTGGCCTCGACAACGCTTCAAGGGTTAGGGGTGGCCTCGAGAACGCTTTAAGGAGGGGGTAATATCGACAACGACGAGATACATACACGGGAAAATAACGTTTTCGGGGAGGGGGTATATCGACGACGACAGACCCCCCACCCCCCACGTGTTGAAGTTATCGGGAGGGGGTATATCGAGCCCTCCCCCTCGTGTTGAAGTTATCGGGAGGGGGTATATCGACCCCCCCCCCCTCGTATTTTCTTCTTTCCTATCCTTCTTTTTCTAAAATTGTAACTTTTGCATATATAAAACTTTTCTAAAATTGTAACTTTCTATGTTAAAAAAATAGGAAGAAGAAGAAAAAAAGAGGAGAACAAAGAATAGAGGAGATATCCTCTTCTTCCTCTCATGTTCGACGACCCTCGACCCCGATCACATTTTTTTCCCCAATAACATTTTTTCTCCGAGAGAGTTAGTGTTCCCGAGTGAACCGAAGGGGGTCGGCATTGGTCATATATCGGATTCGTCATATTTTCTACGAATGTTCTATATACAAACATCCATCGATATCATTCCATACATATATACATAGACATCTACATTATATATGAACAAAAATATATCAAAATTCATCATACATACATCTACAGTATATATGAACCAAAATATATAAACTTTCTCCCCAACTCATACATACATACATCTACAATATATATACATATATACATACATACATACGTACATACATATATACATACATATATATGAACAAAAAAAATATCAAAATTCATCATACATCTAGAGTATATATGAAAAAAAATATAAACTTTCTCCCCAACTCATACATACATACATCTACAATATATATACATATATATATATATATACATACATACATACATACATACATACATACATACATACATACATACATACATACATGCATACATGTATATGAACAAAAATTATAAACTTTCTCCCCAACTCATACAAAGAGGAAGGAAGGGGGGAGGATGGGGCGGTAGCTACCTCTCCTGGCGGGATCGGGGAGGAGACGCGGGCGGCCGGCGTCGGAGGCGACGGCGACGAGGATGGCCGGCGGGCTCGGGGTCAGCGAGGGCGAGGGCGATGGCGGGGCAGCGGACGGGCTCCGGGGCGCAGGGGGTGATCGGGGGCGGCGGACGGGCGGCCGGCGACGACGGCGAGGCAGGGCGACGGAGTGGGCGGCGACGGCGAGGCAGCCTGGCGGCGTCGTCGGGGCGGGAAAGAGAGAACTGAAACGAAAATTTCACAAGTGTTGAATATATAGACAGAGCATTGGTCCCGGTTCGTGGCACAAACCGGGACGAATACCCCCTTTGGTCCCGGTTCGTGCCACCAACCAGGACCAAAGGTCTCTTTTCAGCAGCCCAAAGGGCGGGAAGGAGAGACCTTTGGTCCCGGTTGGTGGCACCAACCTGGACTAAAGGGGGGCATTGGTCCCGGTTGGTGCCACGAACCGGTACCAATACCCCCCTTTAGTCCCGGTTGGTGCCACCAACCGGGACCAAAGGCCCTGTGCTGACGCGGGTGCGGTGGGATGTTTAGTCCCACCTCGCTAGCTGAGAGAGCTCGAGAGTGGTTTATAAGCGCTGTTGCGCCTTCCCTCTCGAGCTCCTCTAAAATGCAGGCTTTCGGGGCTAACCTTGCGCTTTGTGCCTGTGAGCCTACTGGGCCTCCCGCGGGCCTGAATCCTGGCCCATGGTAGGGTTTCTAGTCGTATTCAGGCCGTTGGGGCCCAGTAGGTGGCACTTTTTTTGTTTTCTTTCTTGCTTTATTTATTTTATTTTGTTTCTACTTACAACAAAATACTTATTGTTGCTATTTTTTCAGTTTTTTGTTTTGTTTTCTGCATTATTTATTTTCTTTTATTTTTTAACTCTTTTTTGCTTTTAGTTTTAGAAAAATTATAAACTCTCTATTAATGCCATTAGTTTTCAAATATGAAAACACTTTTTTTTGTTTTATTGTTTTCTTTGTTGCTTTATTTATTTTATTTTGTTTCTACTTACAACAAAATACTTATTGTTGCTATTTTTTCAGTTTTTTTGTTTTGTTTTCTGCATTATTTATTTTCTTTTGTTTTTTGCTTTATTTTTTAATTCTTTTTGCTTTTAGTTTTAGAAAAAATTATAAACTTTTGTCGGTGTACTAAGGAAGGGGTACCTCAGTACCCCAACTTGTGCACGGGCAGTTGCAGCTTCCCGCGGCAGGGTTTACTGCGCGCTCGCCGGAGACCTTCCTGCTCCCTATTAAACCATTCAAAAACAAAGTATACAAGACATAAGACCGAGACCCCGGCAAGAGGAGCTTGCCGGGAAGGCCGTACCAGGCTCAAGACTGCCCCGCTAACGCAAGACCCTAGCAAGAGGAGCTTGCCAGGAAGACTAGAAGACAACGCCTCGGCGCTATATGCGCCCCGGCAAGGGCCCGGGGAGCGGCAAGCTCCCGGGCCCGGCAAGATCAAGGCCCCGGCAAGGTGCTTGCCGGGAAGGCTGCGCTGTGTGCCCACGCTCCAGCTCATCGGCCCACGCGTCACCCTGGGGCCTATCCAGGGACGCGTGGCGGATGGCTGTGCAGCCTGGGGTACACGGTGGCACTCCACGGTGATGGATCCATCGCCGTGGCAGACGGAGACGCCAGGGCGGGAGCTTTTGGGGTCGACGGTGACGGGCATTAAATGCCCTTGTCCCCCACTGTCAACGTAGGTATAGACCACTGTTCTGTACTGTAGCTCCACTGTTCCCGCACTGTTACAACTACCACCTCTTTTACATGTTTACCCCTTTCTCCTACGTTGACACCTGTCGGTGACCCCTTGCACTATAAAAGGAGGCCCATGCACAACGTGGAGGGGGTTCGGAACCTAGATCACTCTCGCGCTTGGTGTAGCTGCTTCTTCAAGCTCCCGAGCGCTCAAACTCAATACACAACCAAGCAGGAGTAGGGTTTTACGCGTCCACCGCGGCCCGAACCTGGGTAAAACTGCCCGCGTGCTCGCTACGATCTGCTCTTTGTGCTCCCTCCGCCCTCGTACCGCACAGACAAGGGGCTCCGGTCCCATAGGTGTTCGTGGCGGACAGTTTCCCCCGACATCTTTGGCGCGCCAGGTAGGGGGCGTCGAGGTTGTGCGAACCTGATCCGGCGTTCGCGCGGGCGCATTCTTCATCAACCTCTCCGAATTCATCAACTTCGCCAGCGACAACTCCATGGCCCCGAAGAAGAAGGCTTCGGAGGTCGGAGGCCCGTCTGCGTCTCACCCGCCGCCACCGGAGCCAACGGTGGGCGGGGGAGACGCCGTCGGAAGGGTGGTTGCCGGCGATGACACTCACGGCGCCACCAGATCCAAGAACAGGACGGACGACCGAACCTCGGTCTCCGTGGATGCGCCGCGTCCATCTCAGCACACGACGACCCAGCAGCGCCATACCACGGGAGGTGGTATCCGCTTGCTGGGGCAAGGCCAAACCGGAGGCTCGCGGGACGCCCCGGACCCCCGTCCGGGCACAAGCAAAGCGAAGGCGCCGGCGCGGGACCCCGCTCCTTCTAACGTTGTTAGAAGTCCGAGCGTATCCCGCTCCTCGCACCGCTCGCCCTCGTTCCCTTCCACTCCAGCAGAAGCGCTCGCAAGGGCGCAACTGCTCCTCGACTTTCCTCCAGCGGCCGACAAGGCCGAAGAATGGAGGGCCACCATACGGAGCCTGATAGACTTCGCCAACAATGATTCTCCACAGCAGCCGTCGACCTCACGGCCGCGGCAAGCTGAGAAGACGAAGGCTGACGGCAACAAGACTGCCGGGGGTGCGACAAGCGTGCATTCCCCGCCGCAGAAGCAGAATACGCCGCCCCGCCGGAACAACCCCGACGACGGCTCCACCGCCTCGTCGGACCCGCGGGCTCGTCGGGACCAGCGCCAAGTCCTCGACGACCGGCGAGAAGAAGATGCTCGGACCACGATCGAGCGCCGCCGAGAAGCGAAGCGGCAATCAGACAAGAGAGCTGGGAACACTGTCGACGCGCACGCGCCCGGTGAGCCGGGCGACCTGCCGTACGCGGCAGGGTGCCCTGCGTTCACCCGCGAGCTGCGGCGCGTCCAGTGGCCCAGCATGAAGAATTTCAAGCCCGACGTACCGGAGAAGTACGACGGCAAGACGCACCCCTCGGAGTTTCTCAGCGTCTACACCATCGCAGTACAAGCTGCCGGGGGGCGCGACGAGAAGATCTTGGCGAATTACTTCCCGCTCGTGCTAAAGCCGAACGTCCGTTCGTGGCTCATGCACTTGCCGGAAGGTTCCATCTCTTCTTGGGCCGATCTTTGCCACCAGTTTGTTGGCGCCTTCACCGGCGGCCACAAACCCCACGGCCAGGAGAGCGATCTCCACATTTTGGCCCAGAAGGAAGGCGAGACCCTGCGCAAGTATATCCAACGCTTCAGCCGGGTGCAGCACAACATCCCTGACGTTCACCCTGCCGCGGTTATCAGCGCGTTCCATCAGAACGTGCGTAACCGCCGCATGCGTGAGGAAATGGCGATGACGAAGATTCGGGATGTCAGCGAGCTCTATGCTCTTGCTGACAAGTGCGCACGCGCAGAAGAGGGGAGGAGACTCCCCGGGGAGGATACTGGCGCGGGAGGAGGCGACAGCGACGACGCCGCCCCGGCAAAGAAGAGCCGGCGGCGGAACAACAGAAAGAAGGGCAAGAAAGAGGTGCTTGCCGTCGAGAAGTCCGGCAAGGAGGCCCCCGCCAAGCAAGCGCAGGCTGGCGGCTCCGGCAAGGAGCCTGCCCCTGCGGCGGCGGCCGACAAGCCGGGTAGCTCCGACAAGCAATACTGTGAGATCCACCGCACCAAGGGTCACGATCTCTCCAACTGCAAGCGCGTCGAGTACCTCGTCGAGCAGCAGAAAGCTGAGTACGAGAGGCGCAACAAGGAGAAGGCCCAAGGTGGCGGGGAGGAGCCCAGCAAGAAGCGGCCGTTCAACAGCCGGGGAGGACGCCGCGGCAAGGCTAAGCAGCGGCAAGGAGATCGACCTCCCCGGGGCCGCGACAACGACGAAGAAGACGACGATGAAGACATGGAGGACGAGGAGAACAGCGAGCAGGAGTTCCAGAAGGCCACGGAGGTCCTGTGCGTCGACGGTGGCGCCTCCCTGCATACCTCCCACCGCCAACTCAAGCAGTGGGTGCGTGAGGTAAATGCAGCGGAGCCGCCCGTGGAGACGCGCAGGATCCTCAAATGGTCCAGCACGCCCATCGTTTTTGATCTTGAGGATCACCCTGACCGCACCACTGCGGTCGGGTGCTTGCCGATGCTGGTTTCTCCCACCATCCGCAACCTCAAGGTCACCAAAATGTTGGTTGACGGCGGGGCCGGGCTGAACTTGATCTCCTCTGCTGTGATCAAGAAACTCCAGATACAAGATGGCGAGCTCGAAGAGACCGGTTCATTCCAAGGAATCAACCCGGGAAGGAGCAAGCCCAAGGGAAAGATCACTCTGCCGGTGACCTTTGGCGGGGAGCTCAACTTCAGGACTGAGCGCATCACCTTTGACGTCGCCGATATTCCATTGCCCTACAATGGAATACTTGGCCGTCCTGCCCTCGCCAAGTTCATGGCAGCTTCCCATTATGCTTACAACGTGCTGAAGATGCCGGGGCCGATAAGCGTCATCACTGTCCATAGCGACAAGAAGGATGCGCTTATCTGCACCGACAAGATCTACCGGGATGCGGCAGCTGCGGCCGAGAAGGATACTCTTGCCGCTGAAGCTCCCGGGGGGAAGAAGACGAAGACCAAGTCCGGCAAGTGCTCTGGGACCCACTCCGGCAACCGCACCTCCTCGGAGTGCTGCGCTGCCGTCGAGGACGTTCCATCGAGCTCCACCGGCAAGAGTAAGAAAGGAATGGCTGCTCCTCCGGCAACCAAGAAAGTGTCCGCAAAGGAGGACGACACTGGTGGTACCTTCACCATCAGTGCCACCCTTGACAGCAAATAGGAAAGCGCGCTCATTGCCTTCCTGCGGGCGAATGTCGATGTTTTTGCCTGGCAACCATCTGACATCCCCAGTGTTCCCAGGAAGGTGATTGAGCACAAGCTTGCTGTTTGTCCTCATGCGCGGCCCATCAAGCAGAAAGTGAGGAAGCAAGCCGTGGAGCGCCAAGAATTCATCAACGAGGAAATCAAGAAGCTAGAAGCAGCAGGCCTAGTTAGAGGTGTGATCCATCCGACGTGGTTGGCAAACCCAGTCGTCGTGCGCAAGGCCAACGGGAAGTGGAGACTGTGTATAGACTTCACCGACGTGAATAAAGCATGTCCCAAGGATCCATTCCCTTTGCCACGCATTGACCAGATCGTTGACTCCACTGCCGGATGTGAGCTACTCTGTTTTCTTGATGCATACTCAGGCTATCATCAGATTTTTATGGCCAAGGAAGATGAAGAGAAGACTGCATTTATCACTCCATGCGGCACCTATTGCTTTATTCGCATGCCGTTTGGATTGAAGAATGCAGGCTCAACCTTTGCAAGGGTAGTATACACTGCTTTTGAGCCACAGATCCACAGAAATGTAGAAGCTTACATGGATGACATCGTGGTGAAGAGCAACAGCAAGGAAACCCTGATTCAAGACTTGGAAGAAACGTTTCAGAACCTGCGCAGAATACAGCTCAAGTTGAACCCCGAGAAGTGCGTCTTTGGAGTTCCCTCCGGCAAGCTTCTCGGGTTCTTTGTATCACAGAGGGGGATTGAAGCCAACCCCGACAAGATTAAAGCCATTGAGCAGATAGAGGCCCCAAAGCGCGTCAAGGATGTCAGGAGGCTTGCAGGTTGTGTGGCTGCCCTCAGTAGGTTCATTTCAAAGTCTGCGGAACGCGCCCTACCTTTCTTCAAAATCTTGAAGAAGGCAGGTCCCATGAAGTGGACTCCGGAAGCGGAGGCGGCGCTGCAGGATTTGAAACGGTACCTGTCCTCCACTCCAATACTTGTCGCACCTAGACCACAGGAAAAGTTGTTGCTATACTTAGCAGCAACCAACCAGGTGGTTAGTGCTGCGTTAGTAGCGGAGAGGGAGTCCGACGAGGAGTCAGCACCACCGGCGAGCGAATCCAGCGACAAGCAGGGGGCTGCTCCGGCAAGCTCTGGCCCCGACAAGGATGACTCTGCGCAGGAGCAAGGAGAGGTGCGGAAGAAGATGGTGCAGCGCCCAGTGTATTTTGTAAGTTCCCTTCTCCAGGGGGCTAGATCAAGGTACTCTGGTGTGCAAAAGTTGCTTTTCGGCCTCCTCATGGCCTCGAGAAAGCTGCGCCATTACTTCCAAGCCCATGAGATAACAGTGGTCACTCGCTTTCCGCTGAAGAGGATATTGCACAATCCAGAAGCAACAGGCAGGATCGTTGAGTGGGCACTGGAGCTGTCGAGCTTTGGACTCAAGTTCGAAAGTACTTCAACCATACAGAGCCGAGCTTTGGCAGAATTCATAGCTGAGTGGACCCCAACACCAGATGAAGAGGTTCAAGAAACAAGTGCACCCGTACAAGAAGCGTCAAGTGAATGGGTAATGTATTTTGACGGTGCCTTCTCGCTGCAAGGCGCCGGTGCTGGCGTGGTACTCATCGCGCCCACCGGAGAACACCTCAAATATGTTATCCAGATGCACTTTCCCAGGGAGCAAGCGACAAACAACACTGCAGAATATGAAGGCTTGCTCGCCGGCCTCAGGATTGCGGCCGAACTTGGGATCAGAAAGCTGATTGTGCGGGGCGATTCTCAGTTGGTGGTACGGCAAGTTAATAAGAGCTATCAGAGCCCTTTGATGGAAGCTTATGTCGATGAAGTGAGGAAGCTTGAGGAGCACTTTGAAGGTCTGCAGATGGAGCACGTCCCGAGAGCTCAGAATGAAATTGCAGATGGCCTCTCAAAGTGTGCTTCAATGAAGTTACCTGTGGAACCAGGGACCTTCTTGCTCAAGCTGACTCAACCATCCGTTACACCATCAATTGGGCAGTCCAAGAAGAGAAAGTTGGTCTCCGGCGACTACTTGCCGGCGGATCTTCCTGAAACCGCCGCCAAAGTCCCCAAGATCAACGACCACAACGCTGAGGAACAGTTTGCTCCAGCAAGCCCTCGGGCTTGTACAGTTGAAGCAAGTGTTCCCGACAAGCCTCGCCCCGGCGAGCTTGCCGGGGGACCGTCAGCTCCGGCAGAACCAGAGGTCCTTGCCGTAGAAGCTGAGGTTCCCGCAGCGGCCCTCGAGCCTTTAGTCCTTGCCGTTGAGCCTCGGGCTCCGGCATGGGCGCAGCAGATCGTCCGTTTTCTGCAAACTGGAGAACTTCCCGATGACCCTCAAGAGATAGAGAAGATAACCAGGCAGTCAAGTATGTATCAGTTCGTGGATAATGAGCTGTACAGAAGAAGACTCAATGGTGTCAGACTGAAGTGCATCTCCAGAGAAGATGGACAGAAGCTGTTGGCAGAAATACACGGAGGCATATGCGGCCACCACATTGGCGCAAGGGCGCTTGCCGGGAAAGCTTTCCGGCAAGGGTTCTTTTGGCAAGAAGCCCTCCAAGATGCAACTGCACTAGTAACCAAGTGTGAAGCGTGCCAGTTTCATGCAAAGCAAATTCATCAGCCAGCTCAAGCTCTCCAAACAATTCCTTTGTCCTGGCCCTTCTCGGTCTGGGGGCTCGATATCCTCGGCCCTTTCCCTCGTGCTGTCGGGGGCTTTGAGTACTTGTACGTTGCAATCGACAAGTTCACAAAGTGGCCAGAAGTGGAACCGGTGAGAAAGGTGACAGCACAGTCAGCAGTCAGGTTCTTCAGGTCGATTGTTTGCCGTTTCGGGATCCCTAACAGGATCATCACCGACAACGGTACGCAATTCACTAGTCGCACCTTCATGCAGTATGTCCAAGACCTTGGCGCCAAGGTCTGTTTTGCTTCTGTTGCTCACCCGAGGAGCAACGGTCAGGCGGAGAGGGCAAATGCTGAAGTGCTGCGTGGACTAAAGACAAGGACCTTTGACAGGCTGCGCAAGTGCGGAAGAAATTGGATAGAGGAGCTACCGGCGGCTCTTTGGTCAATCAGAACGAGACCAAGTCGAGCCACCGGACAGACACCCTTTGCTCTAGTCTATGGAGCAGAGGAAGTTCTCCCCACGGAACTCGTATACGGATCTCCTCGAGTGCTCGCTTATGATGAGCTCGAGCAAGAGCAGCTGCGACAAGATGACGCACTGCTCCTTGAGGAGGAACGTCTCCAGGCTGCTGTACGAGCTGCTCGATACCAGCAAGCTTTGCGCCGCTACCATAGCCGCAAAGTCAAGGCCAGGAGTCTCGAGGAAGGCGACCTTGTTCTTCGGCGTGTTCAGTCCGCCAAGAATTCCAACAAGTTGACGCCGAAGTGGGAAGGCCCTTATCGGGTGAGACAAGTTACGAGGCCCGGCGCTGTCCGCCTCGAGACCGAAGAAGGCTTACCGGTGAGCAACTCCTGGAACATAGAGCATCTTCGCAAGTTTCACCCCTAAGGCGCGGTTGCCGTGATCCGCTCCGGCAATCACCTTTTGTACAAGCTTTGCCGCTGTTGCATGTAACCCTTTGTACAAGTCTTCGGTCCATACCTCGATGGTCTGGCGGAAGAGCTCGGATGCCTTGTTGACGCTGTCCACCAAGGTCCGCTCCTTGCGGAGCTCCTCCTTCAGCTTATTCTCCTGAGCCCGGGCAGCGTCGAGCGAATCCTTCAGAGTGGTGACCTTCAGTTCCAAGTCCTCAATGGAGTCCTTGGCGTCCTTCAACTCGTCGCCCCTCTTGGAGAGACTCACCTGAAGCTCGGAGTTTGTGTGAGCGTCCTTCTCGCGCTCCAAGATGAGCGCGGCAACCTTCTCTGCGCTCACCTTCAGCGCCTTCTCCAACTGCTCAACCTTGGCGGCAAGCTCCTTCTTGGCGTCTTCCACGGCAACCGCGGCGGCTTTCGCCTCCTTCAGCTCCCCGCCAAGGGCAGCCTCGCGAGCGGCAAGGTCCTCCTCATGGGAGTCCAGCTCGACCTTCCGCTGCGCGAGCTCTCCCTCTCGCCGGGACATCTCCACCCCGGCGAGACGCTGCTGTTCTTCAGCTTCAGCTTTCTCGAGCACCCACTCCTGGTACTCGCCGGCGAGACGCTCACGCTCCTCCGTCACCTCGCGGAGGGCTGCCTGGTTGGCGGCGCTGAGCTCCGCCGCGCGCTTCTCCATTTCTGCCGCGGCCTTGGCGGCAAGGGCCTCCCGGGAGGCAAGCTTCGCCTGCCTGGCCCGGTAAAGGGCCAGGAGTTGGTGGAGCAACCTCTCCTCCTCGGGCCCCTCACTCCCGCCGGGCGCCTCGACGATCTTCAGGCCTGCGGAGGCGAGGACTTCTCCGTCGAACGCCTCGCCCTCCGCGGGAGCTCGTGATGAAGACCCCCAAGGCATCTGGATGAAGACGCCGTTGGGGGCCTCAAGATAGTACCCCTGCTCCTTGCTGGCGGAGGGGCCGGTGGCCGGTGCAGCATCCGATGCTCCCGCCGCCTCCGGGTCGGCGGTGCGGTCGCCGCCCCCCTCCCCAGCCGCTGCGTCGGCAGCCGGGGCAGTCTCCTGCGCGGCCGGCTCGGCGGCCTCGGCCATCTCCTCGACGACAGGAGCGTCGCCGCCGCCGCCCTGCGCGCCCTCCTCCTCAAGGTTGATAACCTCCGTCTCCATGGGCTCAGGGGGAGGAAGATCTAAAAAGAAGAAGAAGGAAAAGAAGTTCAAGACTCAAGCAAATATCCAAAAAGAGGCAAAGCCAAGAAAGCAAATCACAAGGCATACCTTGGCGGACGTCCTCAGCGGCGGGCTCCCTCGCCGGGGAGCTCGGCCTTGTCGGAGTAGTCACCCTCGCCGGGCTGCTCGCCCTTGGCGGGGTACTCTGCCGTGGCGGAGTACCCGCCCTTGGCGGAGCACTCTCCCTTGCCGGAGAGTTCTGCCTTGGCGGGGACGGCGGGGCCTGCGGCTCCTCGACGACGGTCTCCGGGCGCTCTTCCCGCTGTGGCTCCACCTCTGCACAAAACAAGACAAGAAACATCAAGACATGAAAACAGAACCAAATCCTCAGGCGTACCCCGACAAGCGAAAAGAGTAAACCCCAGACTTACGCTGGGGGCTGCGCTGCGGGCTGCGCTGGGGGCTGCTCCTCGGAGCAGCGCTCGGGTCCGGCAGGCTCGGCTCCGGCACACCCCCTGTTGCCGCAGCTGTTGAGTCTTCCGTGACCTCGACCTCGGGCGCCTTGGCCTTCTTCGCCGCGCGATGGGCCAGGGTCCTGAAATCAGAACAATGAACAGAGTCAGCATTAACAAAAAACCAAGACAGAAATCGAGAAGATGTAAGGTCCTGGGTCCTTACTCCTGGTCCTCCTCGTCGTCCTCGCTCAGGGCGGAGAAATCATACTCCACCGTGGGCGCGTCGGCGCGAGGAGCGGAAGACGAAGACTCCCTCGCGCGCTTGGTGTTCACCGGGGCTGGGGGCTGCGAAGACCCAGCCCCTGTGGTAGCCGGCGCCCGAGGAGCGGGCGGAGCCGCTGCTCCGCTCCGAGAAGACCCTTGCCGGCTCGGCACCGGCCTGCGAGGCGCCTCCGTCGTGGTCCGCGCGCGGGCTGCCTCCGCTGTGGCTGGTGCGCCGGAAGGCCTTGGCGCGGCTTGACTCCCCCGGGGAGCCGCCCGGCGAGCTGGCTGTTGCCGGGGCGCCTGCGTCCTCTCCCCCGTCGCCGCCTTGCGGAGGCGCTTCGCCGGGGACTGCCTCGGGCTTGCCGGGGGCGGGGAGCTCTCCGACGAGGAGAGGTCGTCGGCGTACAACTCCGTGGATCCGCCGGAGTCCTCGGCCTCCTCCTCCTCCTCCTCTTCCCCGGCCGGCTCACTGGGCCCAGCGTCCTGCGCTGCGGCCCCCTTTCCCTTGGCGCCTCCGCCCCTCGCGGCGCCTCTGCTCCCTCCGGCGGTACCCTCCATTGCCGCGGCCTCGGCCGCGATCCCGTGGATCCCGGAGTGCCTCAGCGAGGGGACCCCGGCGAGCGCGTTGGGAGGAAGCTTCAGCAACCTGCGGATCTCCGCCTCCTCCGCCTGGGTGGACGCGTCCGCAGCCTCCGCCTCTTCCGGCGAGTATCCGAAAATTCCTGCCGCCGCGGCTGCGGCGGCCTCTTCAGCCCGAGAAGCTATGTAGGCGATCTCCTGGTCGGTGGTGTCCCGCGTGTGCTGCTTGAGGTCGTCCTTGTTCTTCGCCACCTCTGCGAGGTTGTCGTAGAAGTTGAGGACGTCGATGGGCTTCGGAGCGATCCACGTGCGGTCCACGCCGTGCGAGTCACACATGGGCATCATGGCGAGGATGCGATCCCTGACGATGTTGTTGCAGAGCGGCACCACTTCCCGGGGAGTCCTGAACCACTCGGGGTGTGCCGGGTCGTACTTGAAGAGTTCCCGGACCATCCCCCTCAGCTCCAGCGTGGTGAAGTTGAAGTTGAGCCCGGGGCACAGCCTCATTATGTCTGCCGGGCCGCCGTACTCCCAGGCCGGCCTCTTCCGGTCTTGGAGAGGGGCGATGCGCCGGCGGAGGAAATTTGCGCCCACCTCAGCAACCGACAGCTTGGCCATCCGAAGACGAAGAATCCGGACGAGGGCGATGTCGAGCTTGATGTCGTCCGAATCTAGCTCACTCCAGTCCCTGCCGCGCACGATGGGCGTTGTGCGCGGCGCGGTGAAGGCTTGCGGCTGGTCTTCGACGATCCAGCACCACTCCGCTCGCCATTCCTCCCACTTGCCGCGGAGCTCCCCCGGCAAGTACGCACCCTTTTTATTCAGACGGAAAACCCAAGAAATTCCTCCGGAGAGGGGGGCGTCGGCCTCGGCTCTAGGAGTGAAGAAGTGCCTAAAGAGCGCTACATTGGGGTGGACTCCTATGAAGTTTTCGCACATGTGTGCGAAAACCGCCATGGTGAGGATGGCGTTGGGGGTGAAGTCAAGCAGATGGAGGCCGTATGTGTTCATGATGTCGCAGAAGAAGTTTGAGAAAGGAGGACAGAGGCCACAATGAAAAAAGGCTGCGAAGAAGTAGTACCCGCCGGGATAGCTGTCCTTGGCAGCGGCCGGATATGCTCGCGTGCGGGGATGCGCGTCGGTTTCCTTGGCCCAGAACAAGTAATACTTGTTCCAGAGCTCCCGCACGCCGAGCTTCGGCGGGAAGACGAGATGCTGTTTCCGGTACGCGATGAGCTTGGCCGCTTGCTCCGACTTCTCCCTCTTGGACTTCTCCGCCTTCGCCTTGTCGAACTTTGGGGCCATGGCGGACGCGGCGGAAGGAGGGGAACGAAGAGCTCGGCGGCGGCGGAGGTGTGGAGGCGGAGCGCAAGAGAGAATCTTTGGAGAAGGAAGACGATGCAATGAAAGCGCAAGGAGGGGAACCGCGCCCGCTTCCTCTGCTTTTATGGGGGAGTGGGGGCGTTTCGCCCTTTCCATTAAGAGATCGTGGGCACGTCCCATCCCACGGCGCCGCGATCGACGCGTGCCGTTACAGTGGGGTGCGGCGGATACGGAAGTGGATTCGGCGCGCCGCGGGCCGCGGGTGCCCGTGCACTGTTTTGGGCCTGGCCCAACAGCGCTCGGCACCGTGTGTGGCCCAGGCCCGGGGGCTCCTGTCGGTGTACTAAGGAAGGGGTACCTCAGTACCCCAACTTGTGCACGGGCAGTTGCAGCTTCCCGCGGCAGGGTTTACTGCGTGCTCGCCGGAGACCTTCCTGCTCCCTATTAAACCATTCAAAAACAAAGTATACAAGACATAAGACCGAGACCCCGGCAAGAGGAGTTTGCCGGGAAGGCCGTACCAGGCTCAAGACTGCCCCGCAAACGCAAGACCCTGGCAAGAGGAGCTTGCCAGGAAGACTAGAAGACAACGCCTCGGCGCTATATGCGCCCCGGCAAGGGCCCGGGGATCGGCAAGCTCCCGGGCCCGGCAAGATCAAGGCCCCGGCAAGGTGCTTGCCGGGAAGGCTGCGCTGTGTGCCCACGCTCCAGCTCATCGGCCCACGCGTCACCCTGGGGCCTATCCAGGGACGCGTGGCGGATGGCTGTGCAGCCTGGGGTACACGGTGGCACTCCACGGTGATGGATCCATCGCCGTGGCAGACGGAGACGCCAGGGCGGCAGCTTTTGGGGTCGACGGTGACGGGCATTAAATGCCCTTGTCCCCCACTGTCAAAGTAGGTATAGACCACTGTTCTGTACTGTAGCTCCACTGTTCCCGCACTGTTACAACTACCACCTCTTTTACATTTTTACCCCTTTCTCCTACGTTGACACCTGTCGGTGACCCCTTGCACTATAAAAGGAGGCCCATGCACAACGTGGAGGGGGTTCGGAACCTAGATCACTCTCGCGCTTGGTGTAGCTGCTTCTTCAAGCTCCCGAGCGCTCAAACTCAATACACAACCAAGAAGGAGTAGGGTTTTACGCGTCCACCGCGGCCCGAACCTGGGTAAAACTGCCCGCGTGCTCGCTACGATCTGCTCTTTGTGCTCCCTCCGCCCTCGTACCGCACAGACAAGGGGCTCCGGTCCCATAGGTGTTTGTGGCGGACAGTTTCCCCCGACACCTTTCACTTGGGGTAACCAACGAGGGGCGAGAAGCCTAGCAAGAGTTTTTCTGGCGCCGTTGCCGGGGACTCCACTCTTCAAGATAGGGGAGTTGCACGCTATCTTTTACCTTTGCTTTTAGTCTTGTTATTTTACCTTTTAGTTTTTGCTTTAGTACCTTTTGATCGAAAATCACAAAAATAGTTATCTTGCTTGCTTGCTACTATGGGTTCCACCGAGAACACCAAGTTGTGTGACTTCACTAGTCACAACAACGATGACTTTATCAGCACACCTATCACTACACCTGCCACTTCAGCACCTTCATATGAAATTAAACCCGCTTTACTTAATCTAGTTATGAAAGATCAATTCTCCGGTGCTGGAGATGATGCTGCTTTACACTTGAACAACTTTGTTGAACTTTGTGATATGCAAAAGTACCAAGAAATAGATGGTAATATTGTTAAGCTTGAGCTTTTTCCTTTCTCCTTGAGAGGAGGATCTAAAATTTGGTTTCAGTCTTTGCCTAGAAATAGCATAGATTCATGGGACAAGTGCAAAGATGCTTTTATTGGAAAATACTATCCACCTGCTAAAATTATCCAACTGAGAAGTAACATAATGAATTTTAAACAATTGGATAATGAACACGTTGCCCAAGCTTGGGAACGTATGAAATCTCTTATCAAGAACTGCCCTACTCATGGTTTGACTACTTGGATGGTTATCCAAACTTTTTATGCAGGCTTGAACTTTACCTCGCGGAACTTGTTAGATTCGGCCGCGGGAGCAACCTTTATGTCAACTACACTTGGTGCTGCCACGAAGCTTCTCGATGAGATGATGACCAACTATTCCCAATGGCACACCGAACGCGCTCCAACAGGTAGGAAGGTAAACTATGTCGAGGAAATTTCCTCCCTTAATGAAAAAGTTGACTTGATCATGTCTCTACTTTCGAAGCAATCCTCTGTTGATCCTCGTGATGTTCCTTTAAATTCTTTGATTGCTCAAGAACAAGTAGATGTGAACTTTATCTCTAGAAACAATTTTAACAACAATGCTTATAGGAGTAATTTTGGTAGCAATCCTAGACCGTTCCCCTCTAATTCTTATGGGAACAACAGTGCTTATCCTAGTACCAAGAACTCCAATACTGAACTAGAGATTATGCTTAAAGATTTCATCACTACCCAAAAAGCCTTTAATAAGAGTGTAGAAGAAAAACTACATAAACTAGATGATCTCTCTTTGAAGGTAGACCATTTAGCCAATGAGATAGAATTGCTTAAAATTAAAACTTCTCCTCTTGAGGAGAGGAAGGTCACTCCTATTAATGCTACTCAAGTGCAAATTAAGAAAATATTAGGATGATGGCTAAACTTAAAGAAAGATGGGCTAGAGAAAGGGAGGAGGAGGATAGAATTAAGAGCCTTCCGACCCACCACACTGTTGCTACTATCCAAGTTGTTGAGGATATCCAAACTCTTAGCACCCAATGTACTCCTGGTGCCATTGGACCTATTAATGGTGATGCTATGACTATAGAAACTACCAAACATGTGAACCTAAAGGACACCACTACCACTTTACTTGATGCTAGTGACCTTGATTTTGATAATTGCACTCTTACCGAAGTTATTGATTTCCTTCACAAGATGTCTAGAGACCCCCGCACTAGCACGCTTAACCTTGCCTTCACAGAGCATATCACTAATGCTCTTATCAAAGCTAGGGAGGAGAAACTTAGAGTAGAAGCCTCCATACCTAGAAAGCTATAAGATGGTTGGGATCCTATGATAAAAATTAAATTGAATGACTTCTCTTGCTATGCATTATGTGATGTTGGAGCTAGTACCTCTGTTATGCCCAAAAGAATATATGATATGCTTAAATTGAAACCTTATGATTCTTGTTCTTTTGGTGTTCGTCTCGTTGATTCTTCCATAAAGAAACCTTTGGGGAGGATCGATGATGTTCTTATCGTTGTCAATGATAATTATGTTCCCGTTGATTTTACTATTATGGATATTGAATGTGATCCTTCTTGTCCAATTATTTTGGGACGTCCCTTTTTACACACCGTTGGTGCTATCATTGACATGAAAGAGGGGAATATAAAATTTCAGTTTCCTCTCAAGAAAGGGATGGAACACTTCCCTCGAAAGAAGATCAAGTTACCTTTTGAGTCCGTTGTACGGGCTAGCTATTCTTTTACTCTTGATAAGACTTGATCTATATGCATTATGCCTAGCTTAAAGGCATAAAAGAAAGCGCTTTTGGGAGGCATCCCACATGAATAAATTTATTTTGCTTTTGTTGTGTCTTGATGTTGTTACTACTGTAGCATCATCATTGTATCTTTGCTTTTCAATTTTGTGCCAAGTGTAGCCTCTGATTGCTAGAAAATTCAAAAGTTGTGAGGTGTTGTCCAGGAAACAGATTCTGTCCTTGGATAGAAAAATTCGTATAAAATCACCAGATCATCTTTTTGGTCTGAATTTTTTCGAAAGCGTGCTCTATATAATTGTCTTTCGTGCGTCTGTTCTGAGTTTTTTGATTAGAGTTGCAGAAGTGCCCCGAACAAATCAATTACTACCTGCTGTTCTGTTTTTCACAGATTCTGTCATGTTTTGCTTTTCCTTCATTTTGCAAACCAAGAGCTTGCTTTTTCTTTGCAAAAAACCTTTTGGCAATCTTGAGAAACAGTAGACCTTCAAGAATATCTTTATTTCCAGCAAGGTAAAATTATTTTATTATGGGTACTAACCTCGCTAATCAGATTATGATGAGTTATGTATGAAGGGAGTTTTCAAGTGTGCGAGGGAAGATGATAAAAAGATTCAGGAGTGTCAAGCGCTCAAGCTTGGGGATGCCCCCATGCACCCCCAAGAAATATTCAAGGAGACTCAAGCGTCTAAGCTTGGGGATGCCCCCGTGCATCCCCTTCTCCATCAACATTATCAGTTCGTCTTTCGCTCCACTATATTTTAATCACTTCATGTGTTATGTGCTATGCTTGGAGCGTCTTGCTTTTAGTTTTCTTTAGTTTTTCATAACGAGTCGGAACTCAGCTTTCTTTATGTGGGAGAGAAACACGCTCCACGTCTACCTAGAACATAACATAGAATTTTCATGTCTATCCTTGCTGTGTGTGTTCTTTGTCTTTTAATCGCTACTATCATGTTCAGCTCTTAGCTTTCATGCTTATCTTTTCAAGAGCTTTTGTTTAGTTGGTTGCTTGAACTCTCTTTAATTACCATGCTCACCTTATTAAGAGAGTTTGCTTCCGTTCCATTGGTTGATATGTCTATGATAAAGATGCTACGTGCATGATGGCGCTTAGTAGTTCATGTTTCTTATGGTTAGTCTCAAATAGCTGGAGGGTTCCCAATGTGTTATTGGAGTACCAACATGATTTGTTTGCCTATGATGTGGTATGGTTTAGTAATATCTTACTTCGAGAATTTATTTTGATTGACTTGGCGTATGCTCACGCATATTTAAGACTGTAAAGAAGTCTGTCAAGCCTTGATGATCTTTTGTTTCTGAGTAGCGATATAACTACCATGCCTGATTCAATGTTGCTTTGTCGCTCCGCATGATTATGACCGTCATTGCTCTCTTAGTTGGTCGCTCCCAGTCTTTTGCTAACCTTCGCCTGTACTAAGCGGACTGACTGCTTGTGCATCCACATCCTTTAATCCTGTTATGCCATATGAGTCCACCATACCTTCCTACATGGTATTTACCTACCATTCCTAACGGAGACTTGCATGTGCCATCTCGAAATTATTCAAAGAAAAAGCATTCTTATTTTGTGCCTCTGTTGTAAGTACATGAGGAAGTAGTGGTTAATTCATGACCTTTTTAAGTTGGACAAGCTTCACCCCGGGATTGCATGTATAATGTGCAAACCCATAATACGAGAAGGAACTGGCATTGAGTGCGCCCGGCTCAAAAAGATAATATAACAAACAAACCCTCCTTCACGCTTTGTTCATGAGAAATCAGAAAACTTTGGCAGTGATAAACAAAGGAGATTAAGAGGATGTGATCGTCCTCATTCGGGAGCCGTTCCTCGAAACTTGTCCATCTCGAAAAGTGATTGAGTTGTCTGCTAGCATTCGTTGACGAAACATGCATGATCTAAAATAAATTATTACCTCTTTTTTAAAACCAAGAGCTCTGGTACATGTTTTGTCTTTGTTTCCGACTACGGGTTTTCAACCTTGCCAACAAAAGCCACGGTTCGAGAGTCTCCACCTTCTTTTTAAAGCACCAACTACTGAGAGCATGATTGTCATTCTGAGTGTAATGTGCATTGTCCCAAAGTAGCATTGTCTTTTGCATGATTGTGATATCGTTTATTCTGAAATCATTGTATCTAGTCATCACTTAAACCTTGGAGGTGCCCCTGCATTTATGTTTTGCTTCACTAAAGGGGGCAAGCTAGATATCACTTTATCATATTTGCACATCATGTTCATTGCAAATCTATTTGATGTTTCAGTATCATATTGTAAAACTTTCAGTCCTTTGTGATTTTCTCATGAGGCAACTTAATAACTATAGATTCATTGTCTCAGTAAGCTTTTGTCATATGACTATGAAAAAGTCCTATATAGTTAATAGCATGTCACCACAGAAATTATTCTTGTTATCATTTACCTACTCGAGGACGAGCAGGAATTAAACTTGGGGATGTTGATACGTCCAAAACGTATCTATAATTTCTGCTTGCTCCATGCCTCTTTTGGGTGATATTGCTATGATATTTATACACTTCCATACACTTTTGATCATATTTGGACTAACCTATTAACTCAGTGCACCCCAGTGCCAGTTTCTGTTTTCGGCTGTTTTTGTATTTCAGGTTTTCACATTACGAGAACTGCCAGGAAAAATCCAGAAAAATTATATAAAAAATCAGCGTTCCAGAAACTACCGTGCGCCCGAAGGACAGCCGGGGGGGCCACCAGGGATCCAGGCGCCCTGGCGGCGCCCCCCCCCCTGGGCCGCGCCGGGGGGGGGGGCCTGGGCCCCCCGAGGCTCCTCCGATGCCCCCCTTTGGCATATATTTAAAGCTTCTCCCGAAACCCTCGAGGGAGGAACTCTTTTTCGCGATCTCATATCTGTTCCGCCGCCGCCACCGCTTCCAAGATCGGGACCACCAGGAGAACTCTTCCCGGCACCCTGCCGGAGGGGAGGATCACCACCGGGAGCCTCTCCACCACCATGGACGCCTCCCGGATGAGTTGTGAGTAGTCTCCCTTGGACCATGAGTCCATGACCAGTAGCTATGTGATGTTCTCCTCCCGTTCTTGTGCTTCACTAATTAGTCCTCGTGAGCTGCCCTACATGATCGAGGCACATATGTAATCCTTATGTTGTTGCTATGATGAGTTTGCTGGGATCCGATGGATTATGAGATTATGTTCAGATTGTGCTTTAGCAATATATTTGATCTACCTCTTTTATATTTATGTTCGTAAGTAATTCTTGCATGTTCTCCATTGTTATTTATTGCTTTGGCCAATTAATAGGTAGTGACCCCAAGAGGGAACGTTATGCTTGATTGTGGGTTCATGCCCCTCGATGACTAGTTTGAGTGACAGAAACATGAGTCTAGGGGATGTGCTGTTGCCTCAAGGGGGAAAACAACGGTGCTTGTGCCCACGGGTGCAAGGATTGTTTACTTTACGCAAAGTTCTTTTAATGCAGTTGTCTGTTGCATTGAGTTTACACTATGGGTGGGACTCGCAACTTAATACCAGCGAGATGTTCTGGATAGATATCTCAAGGTGGATGATTAGTAGTAGATATTGATGGATTTTGGTCTACTTACTTTGGCGTACCGCCCATGCTTTGAACCTCAACCTTTCTTGCAATGTAGTCAGCATTGGTTTGCGCACATGGTCCTGTTAATTGCCTAGCTGTAATTCGTTTACCTCACATAGCTGTTTTATCGTCTTTTGGGAGAGAGACATCACTAGTGAACATCATGAGACTCCCGTCCATATTACCATCATTGATCACATCCGCTATTTACTTTTCGCTATTATTTACTATTGCAATTATATCTATCACTACTATCACTTGCGTTTAATCCTTTGTGAACTACAAGGCCGGAGGGATTGACAACCTCTCTGTACTCGTTGGGAGCAAAATTATTTGTATCTGTGTGCAGGTCCACGTTGATTGCTAATATCTGGCGCCGTAGAAGTTGACACCTTCTTGTTGAACCTAGGAGTCTCTGGGGATTCGATCCTTGGTATCTTTGCCAAGGGAAAAATTTCCGCAACACTACATCTCACACCTTCCACTTGGGGTAACCAACGAGGGGCGAGAAGCCTAGCAGTCCTTCACATAGATAACCTGTGCCACATCATTGGCTAGGACGAACGGTTCGTCAGTGTACCCAAGATTTTTCAGATCCACTATTGTCATTCCGTACTGTGGGTCTACCTGTACCCTGCCTCCTGACAGATTGACCCATTTTCACTTAAACAAAGGGACCTTAAAATCATGTCCGTAGTCAAGTTCCCATATGTCCACTATGTAACCATAATATGTGTCCTTTCCCCTCTCGGTTGTTGCATCAAAGCAGACACCACTGTTTTGGTTGGTGCTCTTTTGATATTGGACAATCGCGTAAAATGTATTCCCATTTATCTCGTATCCTTTGTAAATCAATACAGTCAAAGATGGTCCCCTGGACAACAAGTATAGCTCATCACAAACAGTGTTGTCACCTCTGAGACATGTTTCCAACCAACTGCTGAAAGTCCTGATGTGTTCACATGTAGTCCAGTCGTCGCACTGCTCCGGGTGTTTGGAGCGCAGACTGTTCTTGTGTTCATCGACATACAGGGTCACCAAGGTAGAGTTCTGTAGAACTGTGTAGTGTGCTTGAGACCAAGAATATCCATCCCTGCCACTTCCAAGCGTGCCTTTTCCAGTCAGTCTCCCCTCATACCGCGATTTAGGGTGACCTATCTTATTAAGGCCAGGAATGAAGTGAACACAAAACCCGATGACATCCTCTGTTTGATGGCCCATGGACATGCTTCCTTCTGGCCTAGCGCGGTTATGGACATATTTCTTTAGGACTCCCATGAACCTCTCAAAGGGGAACATATTGTGTAGAAATACGGGTCCCGGAATGACAATCTCGTCGACTAGATGAACTAGGACGTGCGTCATGATATTGAAGAAGGATGGTGGGAACACCAGCTTGAAACTGACAAGACATTGCGCCACATCACTCCTTACCCTTGGTACGATTTCTGGATCGATCACCTTCTGAGAGATTGCATTGAGGAATGCACATAGCTTCACAATGGCTAATCGGACGTTTTCCGGTAGAAGCCCCCTCAATGCAACCGGATGCAGTTGCGTCATAATCACGTGGCAGTCATGAGACTTTAGGTTCTGGAACTTTTTCTCTGGCATATTTATTATTCCCTTTATATTCGACGAGAAGCCAGTCGGGACCTTCATACTGAGCAGGCATTCAAAGAAGATTTATTTCTCTTCTTTCATAAGAGCGTAGCTGGCAGGACCTTCATACTGCTTCGGAGGCATGCCGTCTTTTTCGTGCAAACGTTGCAGGTCCTCCCGTGCCTCAGGTGTATCTTTTGTCTTTCCATACACGCCCAAGAAGCCTAGCAGGTTCACGCAAAGGTTCTTCGTCACGTGCATCACGTTGATTGAAGAGCGGACCTCTAGGTCTTTCTAGTAGGGTAGGTCCCAAAATATAGATTTCTTCTTCCACATGGGTGCGTGTCCCTCAGCGTCATTCGGAACAGCTAGTGCGCCGGGACCCTTTCCAAAGTTTACGTGTAAATCATTGACCGTAGCAAGTACGTGATCACCTGTACGCATGGCAGGATTCTTCCGGTGATCTGCCTCGCCTTTGAAATGCTTTCCTTTCTTTCGACATTGATGGTTGGTCGGAAGAAATCGACGATGGCCCAGGTACACATTCTTCCTGCATTTGTCCAGGTATATACTTTCAGTGTCATCTAGTCACTGCGTGCATGCGTGGTATCCTTTGTTTGTCTGTCCTGAAAGGTTACTGAGAGCGGGCCAATCGTTGATGGTCACGAACAGCAACGCCTTTAGGTTAAATTCCTCCTGTCTGTGCTCATCCCACGCATGTACACCGTTTCCATTCCACAGCTGTAAAAGTTCTTCAACTAATGGCCTTAGGTACACATCAATGTCGTTGCCGGTTGCTTAGGGCCTTGGATGAGAACTGGCATCATAATGAACTTCCGCTTCATGCACATCCAAGGAGGAAGGTTATACATACATAGAGTCACGGGCCAGGTGCTGTGATTGCTACTCTGCTCCCCGAAAGGATTAATGCCATCCGCGCTTAAAGCAAACCATACGTTCCTTGGGTCCTTTGCAAACTCCTCCTAGTACTTTCTCTCAATTTTTCTCCACTGCGACCCGTCAGCGGGTGCTCTCAACTTCCCGTCTTTTTTACGGTCCTCACTGTGCCATCGCATCAACTTGGCATGCTCTCCATTTCTGAACAGACGTTTCAACCGTGGTATTATAGGAGCATACCACATCACCTTCGCAGGAACCCTCTTCCTGGCGGGCTCGCCATCAACATCACCAGGGTCATCTCGTCTCATCTTATACCGCAATGCACCGCATACCGGGCATGCGTTCAAATCCTTGTATGCACCGCGGTAGAGGATGCAGTCATTAGGGCATGCATGTATCTTCTCCACCTCCAATCCTAGAGGGCATACGACCTTCTTTGCTGCGTATGTACTGTCGGGCAATTCGTTATCCTTTGGAAGCTTCTTCTTCAATATTTTTAGTAGCTTCTCAAATCCTTTGTCGGCCACAGCATTCTCTACCTTCCACTGCAGCAATTAGAGTACGGTACCGAGCTTTGTGTTGCCATCTTCGCAATTGGGGTACAACCCTTTTTTATGATCCTCTAACATACGATCGAACTTCAGCTTCTCCTTTGGACTTTCGCATTGCGTCCTTGCATCGATAATGACCCGGCGGAGATCATCATCATTGGGCACATCGTCTGGTTCCTCTTGATCTTCAGCAGCTTCACCCGTTGCAGCATCATTGGGCACATCGGCTGGTTCCTCTTGATCTTCACCAGCTCCCCCCATTGCAGCATCACCGTATTCAGGGGGCACATAGTTTTCATCGTACTCTTCTTCTTTGTTGTCTTCCCTCATAACGCCTATTTCTCCGTGCCTCGTCCAAACATTATAGTGTGGCATGAAACCCTTGTAAAGTAGGTGGGAGTGAAGGATTTTCCGGTTAGAGTAAGACATCGTATTCCCACATTTAGTGCATGGACAACACATAAAACCATTCTGCTTGTTTGCCTCAGCCGCATTGAGAAACTCATGCACGCCCTTAATGTACTCGGAGGTGTGTCTGTCACCGTACATCCATTGCCGGTTCATCTGCGTGCATTATATATAATTAAGTGTGTCAAAAACCATTACAGAACATCATAAATAAGTAATTAAGTGACCAAATTAATAGAAGTTCATCATCACATTAAAACCAAAGTACATACATAGTTCTCATCAAACAACATATAGCTCTCCAGAGCATCTAATTAATTTTCACCATACATTGAAACTATGTAAAACATTTCAATGCGAGAACAAATGCGATCATAATCGCAACCAAGGAAACAATTGATCCAACGGCATAATGATACCAAGCCTCGGTATGAATGGCATATTTTCTAATCTTTCTAATCTTCAACCGCATTGCATCCATCTTGATCTTGTGATCATCGACGACATCCGCAACATGCAACTCCAATATTATCTTCTCGTCCTCAATTTTTTTTATTTTTTCCTTGAAGAAATTGTTTTCTTCTTCAAATAAATTTAACCTCTCGACAATAGGGTCCATCTTGATCTTGTGATCATCGACGACTTCCGCAACATGCAACTCCAATTCCATCTTCTCCTCCTCCGTTTTTTCCAATTTTTTCTTCAAGGAAATGTTTTCCTCTTCAACTAAATTTAACCTCTCGACAAGAGGGTCGGTTGGAATTTCCGGTTCAACTACCTCCTAGACATATAAAAACATCTATGCATGTCAGGTTGGTCGGCATAATTGTCATAAACACTAAAACAAATAGTTATAAATTAAAGATAATATACCACATCCGAATCTTAGACAGGAGGAGGGCCCACGTGGGCGGATATCAAAACCATCGCACTATATAATAACAAGCAATAATAAACGTAAGAAAATTAGACAAATATCTATCTAAAGCAATAATAAGAAGCAATAATAAAAGTAAGAAAAGCATGGACATAACAAGAGGCTCACCACGGTGGTGCCGGTGACGAGATCGGCGGAGGCGATCAACGGCAGCGAAGACGGGGACGGGACGTGACGGACCGCTAAACCTAGACAAATCTCGGAGAAGATGGAGCTTCAAGTTCGAGCTTCGAGAGGAGAAAAGCTTAACTAGTGTGGCTCGGACATTCCACCGAACACGTTGTGTGCATAGGAGGTGAGCTAGAGCACCACCAAGCCCTCTCCCCTTCGGCCAGAAAAAACAGAGCAGTGTGCTCTCCTCTTACGCGAGGGGGTATATATAGGCACCTCATTGGTCCCGGTAGGTGACATGAACCGGGACTAAAGGGGAGCCTTTGGTCCCGGTTCAAGTCACCAACTGGGACCAATGGTGGTGGGCCAGGAGCAAGACCCATTGGTCCCAGTTCGTCGCACCAACCGGGACCAAAAGGTCCAGACGAACCGGGACCAATGGCCCACGTGGCTCGACCGGCCCCCTGGGCTCACGAACCGGGTCCAATGCCCCCATTGGTCGCGGTTCTGGACTGAACCACGACTAATGGGCTAACCCGGCCTGGACCATTGCCCCGTTTCCTACTAGTGTGATTCCCTTAGTGGTGTCATGTGAACGTCGACTACATGACACTTCACCATATTTGGGCCTAAGGGAATGCATTGTGGAGTAGTAATGAGATGATGGGTTGCGAGAGTGATAGAAGCTTAAACACTAGTTTATGCGCTATTCCGTAAGGGACCGATTGGATCCAAATGTTTAATGCTATGGTTAGAATTTATTATTAATTTTTTTCCCGTAGTTATGGATGCTTGCAGGAGGGTTAATCATAAGTAGGAGGTTTGTTCAAATAATAATAGCACCTAAGCACCGATCCACCCACATACCACATTATCAAAGTAGCGAACACGAATTGAACCAACATGATGAAAGTGACTAGATGAAATTCCCGTGCACCCTCAAGAACGATTTTCTTATTCTAAGAGACCATCTTGGCATGTCCTTTGCCTCAAAAGGATTGGCCTACCTTGCTGCACTTTTGCTACTACAATCGTTACTTGCTCGATAAAAAATTATCTTCCTATCAAACTACTCTGTTACTTACAATTTTAGCACTTGCAGACATTACCTTGCTGAAAACCACCTACCATTTCCTTCGTCTCCTCGTTGGGTTCGACACTCTTACTTATCAAAAGAAGCTACAATTGATCCCCTGTACTTGTGGGTCATCAGTAGCGCGGCCACCCGCGCTACTACTAGCACTATATCGAGTGTTACTACTAGGGTTTTCCCTAGTAATGGCTACTTGTGATATGCATTGGGATTTCACCGAAAAGGAAGGGTGATATAATATAGTAGCAAAAAGTATTTCCCTCAGAAAAGAACCAAGGTTTATCAAACCAATAGGAGATCCATGCAAACAAGTGTAAACAGGACCTGCACACACAAGAGCATACGACCTTTATCCGCCGGCGAGGAACTACTCACACATAATCGGAGCTGCATCAAGGTTAATGTGGAGGCCCTCCACGATTTATTCCCCCTCTGACAATGTACCATTGCATGCCTCTAGATGGGACCGCGAAATAATAGAGGCTTGCGGCGGCGGAACAATTGTTTCGAGTATCGTGGTTTCTGGATTTTAGGGAAGTTATGGGATTGGAATTAGGTAAAACAGAGTTGCGACAGCCACAAGCTCACACGGTGCGCCCCCCGGTGGCACGCCATGTGAGCTTGTTGAGGGAGTCCTAGATTAAGGGGTCCTCGGGTGGCCGGATTACTCATTATGGGACGGACTGGTGAGCCGTGAAGATCACCACAGAAGATTATCAACCGTATCCGGATAGGACTCCTATATGAGTAGAATAGCAAGGTTAAAGTCCGAGTGTAATGTTTCCTTCCTCTGCAAGGTGATCATGTACAAACCCTAGGTCCCTCTGGTGCATATATAAACCGGAGGGTTTTAGTTCGTACGGGCAGAATCACAAAAAATCAAAGGCTAGACTTCTATGGTTTAACCATTACGATCTCGAGGGAGATCAACTCTTATAACCCTATATTAATCAAGATCAATCAAGCAGGAAGTAGGGTATTACCTCGATAGAGAGGGCCTGAACCTGGGTAAATATCGTGTCCCTAGTCCCTTGTTAACATCGATCCTCAGATACACAGTTCGAGACACCCTACCCGAGATCCATCGGTTTGGACACCGACATTGGTGCTTTCATTGAGAGTTCCGATGTGTCGTTGACGGAAGGATTGATGGCTCGTTCGTCATCAGCAACGGCGCCTCCCTCGGGGAGATCTTCCTCTCCAGTTAGCTTTTCATGTTTGGTGGCTTCGTGCTACGCGCTAACTCGAATGGCCACCTCGAGCAGGTTGACAGCTACGCCCCTAGTCATCAGATCAGGTCTAGTGGTCTGAGTTACGTCGCCGACTTCCGAGGAGATTTGGTCTTAGATGGATTAATGCCCTCGTACTATACGATGAGGACATCTCAGATCTATCATCAGATCCCGTCTAGGGGTCAACATCCGTGTCCGCTCCGGCCCTAGATCCGTAGCAGATCACTTCTCCCGAAGACGGGAGGATAAACCCCGCCGGACTCTTCCCCTCTATGGAACTTTTGATCGGAGGCTCAACGATGATCGTGCCGCTCACAGACCTAGAATTGAATGTGACTCTCCCCGCCGTTGGGAAACTGGACTCGCTTCCACTTACGAGCTCCGAACTCTTGGGATCACACTCTCCGAGCTCGATCAAGTTGTCATCACCAAGCCTGGCTCAGCAGGCCCCCAAATTCCTATCCAGCTCTCACTCTTAAATGAGGCACTGGACTTACTACAATCTCTCACCGTTACAGAGGATTGACCGCCGAACTGTGCCCAGTTAAAACTGGGGGCTGAGATCAGGGAATTTTGCTTCCCACCCACCACCCACTTGGTAGCCACGGTCGAAGATTTAACCGATGTACTAGACTATGCTTTCAAATACTACGATGGCATGGACCACAACGTCGAAGCTGATCTAGGTGAAAACCCGCCCATCACCGGGCGATGGACGACCACATCTACCTATGATGTATACATGGTGGACACACCTCAGGAGAAGGACGACAATGGCGATAAAGATCCAGAAGAGGATAAGCATGTCGATGAACATCCCAAGCGCCGACGTCAGCGGCGCCACTCACGATCGTGTCGAGAAAGCGAAACTAATATTGGCACCAGAGACAATGAGGCTCCGGAGGAAGCCGAAGACCCCGTAGAGCCAACATTGGAGCAGGACGAGCGGGAGGATGGTCAATACAGTCCCGAACAACTCACCGATCACAATGATTCTAAAGACAGTAACTACCTTCCTGTCTCCGAAGCGGATGTCAGCCTGGGAGACGAGGAATGCATCGTCCCAGAAGAACCCCTCGAACCAGTACGCTTTTAGCGACGGCTTACTGCCGAAGCAAGGAGCCTGAAAAGGCAGCAGCGGTGGCCTAAAGCCGAACAGGATACGCTCAACGACAGATGGAATGAAGTGCTAGACACTGAAGAGAGATACGGCCATGAGCGCCAAACAAAGAACTATCCCAAACGTAAGTAGCTACCACAATTTGACGACGAGGACCTTGCACCAATTCCGTCGAGGCACGATCAGGCCGATCAACCGGACTGACCACCGCGTGGATGGGACAAAGTGGCTAGCGATGCCATATACCAGCCCGCACCTCCCCACCGTAAAGGAAAGGATACAGCGGCTCAGGGCCATAAGTACGATCTACGTCAGGACCTCAATAAAAAAGCCGATCAGGCTAGATCGATCTACGGATCAAGAGAACATGTTCCCACACAGGATGGTGGCTATCCAGCCAAGCACATTGGATACAATCAAGTTTGGAATCAACACCGAACACTGATGTCGTCCGAACTACGTTGCGATGTTGCACAATACAGGGGCACTGCGCACCCTCTATGCTTTACCGATGAGGTGATGAATCACCAATTTCCGGAAGGGTTTCAACCCGTAAACATCGAGGCATATGATGGAACGACGGATCCCGTTGTATGGATTGAAGACTTTATTATTCACATCCACATGGCTCGTGGAGATGACCTCCATGCCATCAAATACTTACCTTTAAAGTTGAAAGGGCCAGCTCGGCACTGGTTGAACAGCCTCCCAGAGAACTCCATTGGAAGATGGGAAGATCTAGAGGATGCTTTTTGGGCTAACTTTTAGGGGACTTATGTCTGGCCACCGAATGCTGATGATTTAAGTCACATAATCCAGCAACCCGGGGAGTCAGCCCGCAAGCTTTGGAATCGGTTCTTAACTAAAAAGAACCAAATCGTCGACTGTCCAGACACGGAAGCCTTAGCGGCATTCAAACACAACATCCGAGATGAATGGCTCACAAGACACCTCGGCCAAGAGAAGACGGAGACATTAGCAACCCTTACTACACTCATGACCCACTTTTGCGCAGGGGAAAATAGATGGTTGGCTCGTAGAAGCAACAATACCAGCGACCTTGGCACTTCCGAAGCCAGGGATGGCAATGGAAAGCCATGATGCAATAAGAATAAGCATCGGGACAATAACGGACAAACAGACGACACTGCAGTGAACGCCTGATTTAGTGGCTCAAGGTCCGATCAACGGACGAAGCCGTTCAAAGGCAACAGAGATGGTCAGTCCATCTTGGACAAGATATTAGAGAGACCTTGCCAGATTCATGGCACCCCTGACAAACCTGCAAACCACACCAACAGAAATTGTTGGGTCTTTAAGCAGGCCGGCAAGTTAAATGTCGAACACAAGGAGTAAGGACCTCAAAGCGAGGACGAAGACGAGCCTCGCCAATTGAATACTAGGGAACAGAAGCAATTTCCCTTTAAGGTGAAAACGGTGAATATGATCTACGCCACTCATATCCCCAAGAGGGAGCGCAAGCACGCTCTAAGGGACATTTATGTCGAAGAGCTCGACGCCCCAAAATTCAACCCATGCTTGGCTTATCCGGTCACCTTTGATCGTAGGGATCACCCAACCAGTATCCGTCATGGAGATTCAGTGGGCCTAGTACTCCATAATAAATGGATATCATCTTACTCGAGTCCTTATGGATGGCGGCAGTAGTCTCCACTTGATATATCAAGACACTATCCGCAACATGGGGATAGACCCGTCAAGAATCAAGCCTAGCAGCACTACCTTTAAAGGAGTGATACCTGGCATAGAGGCCCGCCGCATGATACATTTCCAACGTATCTATAATTTTTGATTGTTACATCATATTATATTATCCTTCTAGGGTGTTTTATGGGCTTTTATATACACTTTTATATGATTTTTGGCACTAACCTATTAACCCAGAGCCCAGTGCCAGTTTCTGTTTTTTTCCTTGTTTTTGAGTTTTACAGAAAAGGAATATCAAACGGAGTCCAATTGACGTGCCAGTTTTTGATGATTTTTGATGGACCAAAAGAAGCCCCCGGACTAAAAGAGTTGGTCCAGGAGAGTCACGGGCTACCCACGAGGGTGGGGGCTACACCCACCCCCTGGGCACGCCCCCTATCTCGTGGACAGCCCGGAGACCCCCCTAACTTGTTCCCTACGCCAAAAATCCTATAAATACAAAAACCTCCGGGAAATAACCTAGATCGGGAGTTCCACCGCGGAAAGCCTTTGTTGCCATTGAAAACCAATCTAGACCCGTTCTGGCACCCTGCCGAAGGGGGGAATCCCTCTCCGATGGCCATCTTCATCATCCCGACGCTCTCCATGACGAGGGAGGAGTAGTTCACCCTCGGGGCTGAGGGTATGTACCAGTAGCTATGTGTTTGATCTCTCTCTCTCGTGTTCTTGAGATGGCACGATCTTGATGTATCACGAGCTTTTCTATTATAGTTGGATCTTATGATGTTTCTCCCCCTCAACTCTCTTGCAATGGATTGAGTTTTCCCTTTGAAGTTATCTTATCGAATTGAGTCTTTAAGGATTTGAGAACACTTGATGTATGTCTAGCGTGGGATGCCTGTGGTGACAATGGGGTATTCTATTGATTCACTTGATGTATGTTTTGGTGATCAACTTGCTGGTTCCGTGACCTTAGGAATCTATGCATAGTGGTTGGCACATGTTTTCGTCTTAACTCTCCAGTAGAAACATTGGGGCACTCTTTGAAGTTCTTTGTGTTGGTTGAATAGAGGAATCTGAGATTGTGTGATGCATATCTTATAATCATGCCCACAGATACTTGAGGTGACAATGGAGTATCTTGGTGACATTAGGGTTTTGGTTGCTTTGTATCTTAAGGTCTTATTGTAGTGCGAACTCTATGATAGATCGAATGGAAAGAATAGCTTTGTGTTATTTTACTACGGACTCTTGAATAGATCGATCAGAAAGAATAAGTTTGAGGTGGTTTCGTACCCTACCATAATCTCTTCGTTTGTTCTCCGCTATTAATGACTTTGGAGTGACTCTTTGTTGCATGTTGAGGGCTAGTAATATGATCCAATTATGTTATTATTGTTGAGAGAACTTCCACTAGTGAAAGTATGAACCCTAGGCCTTGTTTCCTATCATTGCAACACCGATTATGCTCACATTTATCTTTAGTTACCTTCCTGTTTTTATATTTGCATATTACAAAAACCTATATCTATCATCCATATTGCACTTGTATCACCATCTCTTTGCCGAACTAGTGCACCTATACAATTTACAATTGTATTGGGTGTGTTGGGGACACAAGAGAATCTTTGTTATATGGTTGCAGCATGCAGGGTTGTTTGAGACAGACCATCTACATCCTACGCCTCCCACGGATTGATAAACCTTAGGTCATCCACTTGAGGGAAATTTGCTACTGTCCTACAAACCTCTGCACTTGGACGCCCAACAACGTCTATAAGAAGAAGGTTATGTAGTAGACATCAAGCTCTTTTCTGCCACCGTTGCCGGGGAGGTGAGTGCTTCAAGGTATATCTTTAGATCTTGCAATCGAATATTTTAGTTCCTTGTTTTATCACTAGTTTCGTTTATAAAAGAAAACAAAAAATGGAATTAAGGTAACCTCGTATGCTTCATCTTTTTAATATCTTTCGTGAAAATGATGGAAAGGAAAATTGTGCCCAAGTACTAGAAGAAGAATGCATTAAATTGTTTGGCACTAAATACTTGAATGATGAGCATGATTCCAATGTTATTAGTATGAATTTTTTGAATACCCATGATGCTAATGATATGCAAAGCCACAAGCTTGGGGATGCTATGTTTGATGATGATGATATTTTCAGTCCCCCAAGTACTGATGAGTAAATATATTATGATGAAAGTATGCCTCCTATTTATGATGGTTATTGTGATGACTTGTATGCTATTAAGAATAAGGATAACCATGAAACTTGTCATCATGATTTTAGTTTTCAATTGGATTATGCTTCACATGATAGTTATTTTGTTGAGTTTGCACCCACTACTATTGATGAGAATAAATTTGCTTATGTGGAGAGTAGTAAAATGTCTATGCAAGTAGATCATGAAAAGAATGCTTTATGTGCTGGTTATATGGTTGAATTCATTCATGATGCTACTGAAAATTATTATGAGAGAGGATCATATGCTTCTACATATTGCAATAATATTAAGTTTCCTCTCTATGTGCTTAAAATCTTGAAGTTATGCTCGTTTTCCCTTCCTATGCTACTTGATTATCATTCCCATAAGTTGTTTGCTCACAAAATCCCTATGCATAGGAAGTGGGTTAGACTTAAATGTGCTAGTCATGTTCTTCATGATGCTCTCCTTATGTTTCAATTCTTATCTTTTACACGAGCATCATTGTAATCATCATGCCTAGCTAGGGGCGTTAAATGATAGCGCTTGTTGGGAGGCAACCCAACTTTATTTTTGTTCTTTGCTTTTTGCTTCTGTTTAGGAATAAATATTGCATCTAGATTATTTTTAGATGTGGTTTTGTGTTTTAATTAGTGTTTGTGCCAAGTAAAACCTTTGGGAAGACTTGTGTGAAGTTTATGCGATCATGCTGTAAAAAATAGAAACTTTAGAGCTAACGAGATTGGCTACCATTTTTTTACTGGAGAGTTCTTTTTAGTTGATTCTTTTTGCAGATGATCAATAAACAAATTCCTCATGCCCACCAATTTATTTCAGAATTTTTAGAGTTACAAGAGTATTATAAAGTTACAGATTTCTACAGACTGTTCTGTTTTTTGACAGATTCTGTTTTCTATGTGTTGTTTACTTATTTTGATGAATCTATGAGTAGTATCAGAGGGTATGAGCCATACAGAAGTTGGAATATAGTAGATATTACACCAATATGAATTTATAATGAGTTCACAACAGTACCTAAGTGGTGGTTTTATTTTCTTATACTAACGGAGCTTACAAGTTTTCTGTTGAGTTTTGTTATGTGAAGTTTTCAAGTTTTGGGTAAAGACAAGATGGACTATGGAATAAGGAGTGGCAAGATCCTAAGCTTGGGGATGCCCAAGGCACCCCAAGGTAAAATTCAAGGACAAACAAAAGCCTAAGCTTGGGGATGCCCCGGGAAGGCATCCCTCTTTCGTATTCGTCTATCGGTAACTTTACTCGATGCTATATTTTATTCACCACATGATATGTGTTTTGCTTGGAGCGTAAATATATTTTATTTTGTTTTGCTTTATGTTTGAATAATACCCCAAGATCTGAAATTCTTAAATGTTAGATAATCTCCACATTGTTACATAATTATTCAACTACTCATTGATCTTCACTTATATCTTTCGGAGTAGTTTGTCATTTGCTCTAGTGCTTCACTTATATCTTTTTAGAGCACGACGGTGGTTTTATTTTGAAGAAATAGATGAACTCTCATGATTCACTTATATTATTTTGGGAGTCTTTTAGAATAGCATGGTAATGTGCTTTGGTTATAAAACTAGTCCTAATATGATACGCATCCAAGTTGGGTATAGTAAAAACGTTCATACAAGTGCATTGAATATTATGAGAAGTTTGATACTTGATGATTGTTTTGAGATATGAGGATGGTGATATTAGAGTTATGCTAGCAGGGTAATTACGAATTCAAGAAATACTTGTGTTAAAGTTTGTGATTCCCGTAGCATGCACGTATGGTGAACCGCTATCTGACGAAGTTAGAGCATGAGGTATTTATTGATTGTCATCCTTTGTGTGGAGGTCGGGATCGCGCGATGGTTAACTCCTACCAACCCTTCCCCTAGGAGCATGTGTTGAATACTTTGTTTTGATGACTCTTTGATTTTTGCAATAAGTATACGAGTTCTTTATGACTAATGTTGAGTCCATGGATTATACGCACTCTCACCCTTCCACCATTGCTAGCCTCTCTTGTACCGCGCAACTTTCGCCGGTACCATACACCCACCATATACCTTCCTCAAAACAGCCACCATACCTACCTATCATGGCATTTCCATAGCCATTCCAAGATATATTGTCATGCAACTTTCCATCGTTCCATTCATATGGCACGCTTCATATTGTCATATTTCCATGCATGATCACGTAGTTGACATTGTATTTGTGGCAAAGCCACCATTCAAAATTCACTACAAAAAAAAGAAACTTCCGTGACTTTTTGGGTCGAACGAAACTTTTTTCTCTCATACTTATGACATTTCTATGACAATAATTGTGACAAAACACGGTATCATCATACATGTGGTGGGGTCCTACTTCTATGACAAAAAATCATGACAGAAAATGGTCTTTTCGTCCTGGGCGGGGCGGAGATGCAGCTGCATGACATTCTTTGGGTCGTCCATGACGGAAAAAACCATGGTAGAAGGGAGGGCGAGGAAATATCGAGGTGTTCCCGGTTACGGTGGGTGGTCGGTGCCGAGCGATGCACGTTTCTCTCGTACACGCACGCGCGTGAGTGCGAGGCGTTGGGCTCTAACTGAACCCGAGCGAGGCGTTGGGCTCTAACTGAACCCGAGCGATTGCACTGCACGCTACGCATTACTGAACCCGAGCGATCGATCGATGGCTGTTAACTGAACTCGATCGAGCGATTCCTTCGCTACAGCTGCTAACTAAAGTCGATCGATCCTGCCTCTACATGAACAGTGAGCGTTACTGGGGGGTTTGGATGACCAGTTCCCGGTGGGGGTGGATGAACATGACCCCGTGGTGTTGAACAGGACCCTGATCGATCGAGCCAGTTGGGGCTGCATGAACAGGACCCCGTGGAGGGCTGGATGAACAGGACCACCCCATGGAGGGCTGGATGAACAGTAGACGGTGTAGGGCTGGAGGAACAGTAGCCCATGGAGGGGTGGTTGAACAGGAGCCCGTGGAGAGGCCTAGTTGAATAGTAGCCGGTGGAGGCTGAACAGTCGCTGGTGGAGGCAAGAGGAGGTCGACGGTGGATGAACAGTAGCACGTGGAGGCTGGAGGTGGTCGGCGGTGGAGATGAAAAGTATCCCGCGGAGTCTCGTTTTGCGGTACGCCACACCCCTCCGGATGAAGAGCACCCCCGTTTCGACCGTAGCACTCCAACACAAGTATGTTTCCTCCGTTTTGTGGTACGCCACACCCCTCCCGATCAACAGGACCCCAGTTTTGACCGTAGGAGGTTCGTTTCCTCCGTTTTGCGGTACGCCAGACCACTCCTGATGAACAGGATCCTGTTTCAACCATGGCCGGTCGAACATAAGGCTGTTTCCTGCGTTCTGCGGTACGCTAGGCCTCGTTTCCATCGGATGTTCCGTCCAACCCTCCCGATGAACACGATAACGCATTCCGTTCCGACCCAGCCGGTTGGCTCCCTAGGAACACGAGGACGACGCTGTTTCTCCGTTCCGACCCAGCCATGTACACGAGCCCTGGCCGTACGTATGTGCGAGTAGGCGTTCGAGACCCTGCCCGTATGTACGTATGTGGCCGTGTTTTCTTTCTTGCACACTTGCCGCTGTACGTACGTACATGCTACGTGCGCGCCTCTACTACGACACGTGCGTGCCTCTACATCGACCAGTATGTACGTACACGTTCGCGACCAGAATGACAACGCTATGTACGCTTCGACCAGGGGGGTCCCGACTGTCAGGCACTTCCTTGCGTGCGAAGATGCAGCTGGTGGGTCTCAGCAGTCAGAGGGGCGAATCGTTTTTTTGCCCGGACGCACTTCCTTGCGTGCGAAGATGTTGCTGGTGGGTCCCAGCAGTCAGGGGGAAACTTTTTTTTCGCGAAATACGGTGGCCCGTCTGATGGGTCGCCGCTGTCAGGTGGAGGAATAATTATTTTGCACGTAGTAAGGAGGCACTTCCTTGCTGCGGCCGTGGACCCAGCTGTTAGCTTCTCAATGTACAGTCCATGTCCGATGGAAGCCATTCCTTGACCACGTTGACCATGCGGCGCCGAGAGCACCAGGGCAATGGACGATGGCGAGGCCTAAGAAGGGGACGACGCGGAGCCGGGGAAGACGCGGCAGTGGATGCCCACACGTAGAGGAGTACGAGGATTCACTGGTTCGCTGCGGTGTGAGGTTGCCGTCGCCGCAGAATAACTGGGGGTGGTGGTGAGTCGAGGGATGGCCTGACTAGCTGTGGGAATAGTAGGTGGCGGTGAGGCCTTCGCGGCTGCACAGCCGGCCACGGGAGGCAGGAGCATGCGGCACGACCGACACTGCTTTGGGCGGCTGGAGCGACAAGACCAGAGGTTGAAGAAGCACTACGACCGTTGGATGCACATCGTACGGCCACTGGAGCTAGAATAGTTCATGTTGACTAAGTTGACAAAGCACTCCATCCCCGTCAACTTAGTAGGCCCACAAGACAGCCTCCCACCAAGGTGGGTCCCAACTAGCAGGGGGGTATTCATTTTTTTTGTGCGTAATAAGCAGGCATTTCTGGTGGGTCCGAGCTGACAGCGGGGCGAACGTTTTTTTCGCGCAATACGGTGGCCCATCCGGTGGGTCCCAGCAGTCAGGGGGGAAACGTTTTTTCGCGAAATACGGTGGCCCGTCCGGTGGGTTCCTGCTGTCAGGTGGAGGAATCATTATTTTTCGCGTAATAAGGAGGCACTTCCTTGCTGCGTCGTAGACCCAGCTGTCAGCCTCTCCACGTACAGTCCACGTCCGATGGAAGCCGTTCCTTGACCACATTGACCACGCTGCGCTGAGAGCAACAGGATGGTGGACGACGGCGAGGCCTAGGAAGGGGACGACGCGGAGCCGGGGAAGCCGCGGTAGTGGAAGCCCACGCGGAGAGGGGTATGAGGGTTCACTGGTTCGGCTGCGGTGTGAGGCTGCCATCGCCGCAGGTCCTGGCCAGCGGTGGGAATAGTAGGGGCGGTGAGTCCTCCGCGGTAGCACAGCCGGCCGTGGGAGGCAGGACCATGCAGCACGACCGGCGCTGCTTTGGGAGGCTGGAGCAACAAGACCAGAGGTTGAAGAAGCACTACGGCCGTTGGATGGACATCGTACGGTCACTGGAGCTAGAATCATTCATATTAACTAAGTTGACAAAGAACTCCATCCCCGTCAACTTAGTAGGCCCACAAGTCAGCCTGCCACCAAGATGGGTTCCAACTAGCTGGGGGAGTATTCATTTTTTGTGTGCGTAATAAGGAGGCACTTCCTTGCATGCGAAGATATAGCTGGTGGGTCCGACCTGTCAGTGGTGGGAACGTCTTTTTCGCGAAATACAGAGGCCCTTCCGGTGGGTCCCAGCTGTCAGGTGGAGGAATCATTATTTTGCGCATAATGAGGAGGCATTTCTTTGCGTGCGGTCGTGGACCCTGCTGTCAGCCTCTCCACGCACAGTCCACTTCCGCTGGTGTCGTTCGTTGACCAGGTTGACCACTCCCCACCGAGCGCATCCAAGGTGGTGGACGACGGCGAGGCACCGGACAGCAACAAGCCGGAGATGGGAAGATGCGGGAGTAGAGTCGCAGACGGAGAGGTGTACAAGGGTTAATTGGTTCTGGTGCAGTGTGGTTCGGCAGTCGGTGGAGAAGAACAGGAGGTGTGGATGAGTGGAGGAATGGCCTGGCCGATGGTGGAGTAGCGCTTCACAGCGAAGCGTGCTAAGCAGAGCTGCTAGCAGCAGGAGACGTGAGCAGGTGGTCCCGACAGCGCTGGAGGAAGAAGACGAGAGATTGAAGATGGATGCCGGTCGTTGGATGTAAATCCAATGGCTAACGATATCAGAATCATTTGTTGACTAAGTTGACAATGACTTGCATTGGCTTCGGCCTATTGGCCCACATTTCAGCCTCCAAAAATATGGCACGTATTCAACCCATTTTTCAGAATTTACAGTCTTTATTTTTTGCGAGGTAGAATTTATAGTCCATTTGATCTCTTTTTTTTTTGAATTACAGTCCATTAGCTGGGCTAAGTGAACAAATAATGTAGCGTCCATGCGGTCCATTTATGTTTTTCCTAAAAAATTACAGTCCATTTGCACTTTCTCGAAATAGACGATTTTGCTGGGCTAATTCTAATTATAATGTTGGGGTGGGCGGAGCAATGTTATCAAAAAAATAAATAGGGGCTGAGCATTTTGTGATTTATTATTATAGTGGTACTTAAACTTACCAAGCTTTTGTACACAATCACCATGATTTTCGTTGCCAAAAAAATCCAGGGTTTTATTGTTAAGAAATTATTTTTATAAGTTAACAAGATATGGGATATTGTTTTCTTACATATGTAAGTATGTGTTAAATATATGATGACAATAACAATAATATATTATAACATATAAAATAATTTAAATATATATAATATAGTTAGAAGGGAAACATAAGTTGGACCAGGCATTCCTATTCTTATATAAAAAATAGAATAGACCTCTGTGTTTTCTTCAAAAAAATACATAAATTGGGTTGCCGATGTTTCAGGAAAAATAAAACCTTGGATGGGAGGTCCATAGGCTGGTCGATACATGACGGCCCTGAAGAAAATACAAACAGGCCTATGGACCTCCCATCCGAGGTCATGGGCTGCGCATGTTAAAAAAAAAGCCTAGACGGGGCAGCCCAAAACCCAGCTCATACTTGTTGCACTAGTGATAATAAATGATACCTGCCAGCTCCCCGGCTTCGTTGTGAATTTATCTCCTATAGTAACTACGTTGAAGCACCTAAAAATGTAACTACGTTGACAAACCCGTGAGCCCCAACGACATTATAGGATTAGGAAGAAGTATTTTATCGATGAGGCACTTGCTTGCGTACGGCCATAGGCCTAGTGGGTCCCGACTGTCCGCCTCTCCACGTACAGTCCTCTCCAGATTCCTCTCGTTTGTTCAGCATGTTCACAACGGCAGACATCGGCGTCACGGCGAGCGCACAAAGGCGCAGGAAGAGATCCGACCACCCGAGGAAGTGCCTTATTAGTAACGAAACAACTGAACTACCCCAGTGGCCGAGTGATAGTACCCGACAGCTGTTCCGTCCGGGTTCGATTCCACCTGTGCAGAGAAAATATCTCCAAAAATTTTGCCTCTGCCTTTATTGACATGTGGATCCCAATTGTCATCTACGCACACCATGTCCTAAACTTGCCAAAACTTCGTCCCTCGTTTTCTCTATTTTTCGCACACTCGACATTGTGTGGGCATTTTGAAAATATCATTTCTTTTTTACTGTGCATCATATGAAGATGTGCTATGCATGAATGTTGATCAACATGATGTTAACTGGCTGGTAGTTCCAGTTTCGACCATGAATAAAACTTCCAGCATGATGTTAACACTGTTTGAAAAGGCCATGTTAATATAAATGCTCTGCCTCTGAAAGTTGCAGTTTCTTATCTGAAACTGAACTTGGAGTTTCTTATCTGAAACTGAAACTTGCAGTTTCTTCTCTGAGAATCACATTGTCTGCACTTGTATACTCCTATGAAACTACATTTTTTTTAAGTGCAGAGAAAATATCTCCAAATTTTTTGCCTCTGCCTTTATTGACATGTGGGTCCCAATTGTCATCTACGCACACCACGTCCTACAGTTGCCAAAACTTCGTCCCTCGTTTTCTTTGTTTTTCGCACACTCGAGATTGTGTGGGCATTTTGAAAATAGCATATCTTTTTGACTGTGTATCATATGAAGATGTGCTATGCATGATTGTTGATCAGCATGATGTTAACTGGCTGGTAGTTCCAGTTTCGACCATGAATAAAACTTCCAGCATAATGTTGACACTGTTTGAAAAGGCCGTGTTAATATAAATGCTCTGCCTCTAAAAGTTGCAGTTTCTTATCTGAAACTGAACTTGGAGTTTCTTATCTGAAACTAAAACTTACAGTTTCTTCTCCGAGAATCACATTCTCTACACTTTTATACTCCTATGAAACTACATTTTTTAAGTACTAAAAATAGATTTCTAGAATTCAAAATACTTCATATGCTCAATACTGCAAATCTGAAATTCATAAGACATTCATATCTCAAAGTACTCTCAAAATACAGAAAACAAAACACAATTCACAACCTGCAAATACAAACAACCCTAAGCTCCTCCTGACTATTCACAACATGCCCGAGTATTGGTCTGGGGGGGAAATCCCTACTATTCCTCGGCGGCAGACAGCCGCCCCATGAGAAGTGAAGGTGAGGGAGAGGATGGCGGGGAAGCGTCGTCGGGCCAACTGTTTTTCTCCTCTTGCAGTTGGGTTCGACCGACGAAGACTCCACCGGCTCGCTCTGGCACGACACCCTCACAAAACGGCACCCTGTATATGCTCGATCCTTCAATCTCTGGTGGATGCTCCATCTAGGATCGATACTCTGCAGTGAGCGCCACACATCCCACTGATGGTGGTGGATGCCAATGCTTAGATGGACGAGGGTTGGTGTCGGTAATTTTTACTTGGCACCTCGCACTCTGCATATATGCCGGTTCCATCCGTACATTTGTGCAGCTCCACCAAAATGCAGCTGAATAACCCTGTTTGCACAGATAGTGAAAAGGCGTGATTAGATTATAGTGGCACTAGTTGATGAAACATACACTAATCTACAAAAGAAAATATTACATCATACTGGAAATCAACCCAAGTCTCCCCGATACACCTTCTGCCAGTGATGAACATCAGTGTACAGCGGTAGTACAAGGAGGGGCCTTGAGACATTCAAATCTCTATTTTTGTGCAGATCAACTAAAATTAAGCACCCCGGTTTGCAGAAACGCTTAAACATTAGCAATGGGACTAGTTGATGAAACATACATTAACAAAGAGAAGCACTTTCTTTATCTACATTGAAAATGAAATGATAGAGAGGACACTCGCTATATTTTAAGTGTATTATTACCTCATTTTATCACTGACACTAGGGTCGAGCAGGTGGCAAACGAGGTGTATCTTGCGTCGCAATGTTGAAGGCCGGGGGTGCTTAGACTGGGATGCTGAAGCTGGCTCTTTCAGTCCCTATCTTCCCCCTGATGTTTCTGTGGTAGCATTTGGGTTGTAATCCAAACTTGGTCGAGCTGGTGCTGCATCCCCCTACCTACCTAGCTTATGTGGCGAACTTGTCTCCTGCTAGTACTCAGTCCGTTCTAGTAGTAGTTGCATCACTGCCCATTTACACTGAGATGTTGTCGGATAATGGTTCTCTATGGTTAGGTTTCTTTAATGAAATCGGAGGGAACCCCCTCTTTCGATATATAAAAAACAGTGGCACTAGTGGTGCCAAAACAATGCCTCAACTTAATAGTGCCACTAGATTAAGGTGCAAAATAATAACACTACTGCTTTATCATGGCAGTGCCAAAACAGTAGCACAAGAGCAGGATCAACATGCGGGATCTTTGGCAAACGGTCAGACCTAAAAGTAACATACCTCATGATGGGACCATATCTGCAGTCAATGCCATCATAGAAGAGATGACATCGGTCACCAACATGGATGATTCAATTCATGGGACCTTTTGGTGCAGTTCACCTAAAATGAAGCAATGTCCCATGAGCTAGCAACTTCTTCTTCTTTTAAGAGAAGGGCTCCAGCCCCGGTTCCATTTCCATCAGAAAATGAAAAGACGCAACTTATCTTAATGGGAAATTTAGCAGGACATGAAAAAAAGTGCCATTGATTCATATTACTGGAGGCATTACATTGAAAACAACATTGGTTTAACGTGTCCTTACTTTTAATAGTGCGACTGCTACATTTTACCAGTGGCATTACATAAGAGCGGCTCGGGGCAACAAACATCAGAAGAGGATATCTGGGTTGGTCCCATTTTTGTTTGGTATATAGCCACCTTATACTATGCGAGGCTAGCAAATCTAGTGCTGGACTTACTCTGTTGACTTGTCCCCCAGCCCCCACTTTATTTCCTTTTTCATCCAATAGATCGGGTTTATATTGAGTTTGTACTGCGTTCCCTTTATTGCCCTATTAGACCTAGAGATCAGTTGGATAGCCAGTCTCTGCTACTTTTTGCCCCCATTATTTCCTCTTTCGACCAAGTCCTAGATTCAGGTAACAAATCTTCCCCCACCCCCTTTCTTCCTTGTTTGAACCAAGTACTACTAGATTTGAGTGCATGAACTAGTTTTACCTCTTAACGGTAAAAATTAGGTTGTTTTCGAACAGCCGATCGATCCTATCTACACGAGGGGGCCTGATAAATAGTAAAAGATACAAATGCAGCAAAGTCAGGAGCACGGGAAGTAGAGCAAGGCCGGTTTCGAAGGAAATTATACCCGAGGGTCGCCGAGATGTCGCTAGGTGGGCGGCGGAAGGCCGGATCTGCCCACACTACGATAGCGAGGAAGAAGGGGTGGGAGAGAACGGCAAGGCACGCTGATTGGGACGCGCCGGCAGTGGGTAAGAGCAATCGCCGAGGACGACCGCGTGAACGTTGCACCTTCTCACCTTCACCAGCGAAGAGGATCCGGCTGGATTTGTTTTTTTTTAACCTAATCCGGCTGGATTTGTGACCAGCGGTGAGTAGAGACAGAGAGTGTGGCCACCGCTGTCTTGTTTAGATCTGGAGAGGATGAGACATAGTGAAGAGAGCAACACTAGCAAGAAAGTGTGGAGGCTCCTGCCTATATAGTGGAGTACAAGTTTTCTTTTGTCAACCGGCCGGAGCCGGCTTGACCTCGGCAATGACTGTCGAGAAGTCTTCATGCTCGTGCCCCGGAGGCGCAGTTATCGTCATTTTGATCTGAAGCACCGGATTATAACATATAACACGAAAAAATGCCACATGACAAGAAATCATAACCTCACTGCCCTAAGGAGACAAGATGAATCCTGACGGACAAACTAGACGAGGATCAAAGCTCAAATTAAAGATAAACTCGTAGAAAAGGGGTCCGTCGATAGATGTCCTAATTAACGTAGCCGGCTTGACCTAGATGGCAGCCGAGTAGCCTTCGTGCATGTGCCCCCAATGACTATCCCAACTCAGTTGTCGTTGTTTAACCCTCGCAGTTATCCGAAGCACATGACACCTAATTTTGCGAGATGACAAGAAACCTTTTTTTAGATTTCTCACCAGAACTACAACCCTGTACAACACAGCATGGACGATATGTAGACGATAACCAATCCAGGCGTGTTTGCTGGAGTCTGGTCACATGCATGGACGAACTGATCTTTCGTGTCTTGTAGGGATCGTCCTGGTACCAACGTATGTACTTCTATTAACTCACCCAACTTGCGGGGTCGGGGAGTGTGCCTATGGTCGGTTCTTAATTGCGGGCCCACATGTGTGTGCAATCGCAATATGACGCGCATTCCATTCGGAGAGCGGCGTGCCAGAACGATCGACCGTCTGGGGTGCGACGCGAACGCGACGGGCGTGTTGTATAATACGTACATGGGTACCACCATTTTCTTGAGGCTTTGCTTCATGGCGCAATCCATGGATACAAAATTAGTATATTGTCCTATTTAAAAGTTGAGGGCGGGGCTTTTCTCGCGCGGTAGGCGGGGCAGTTACGCCTAGTCGGTTCGACAGAGACGCGAGAAGATGAGGGAGTAGGCCGCTGCAAACGTAGGGTTGTGTGATTTGATAGTGAGTTACTGCTGGACAGGTGGGGCCCAGTGATTTGACTTGCCATTATCATTTTAACTGCCAAGCCGGATTCCTGACCACCTCCATACAGTTGCCTCTCCCGATGCTCCACCATGTAGAGGCTGGCTCTTGCTTGAGAGCCCACTCCTCCACTTTTTCCTTGCCTCTTTCCCCCACATATGCAAAAATGCCATGTAAAGCGGGCTTATAGTCCACTATTGTACTTGATCCTACAGGTGCTAAGCCTGCCACATAGGCATAAAATATGATGTGCCAAGTTAATTAAGAAGAGAAAGACTAGTTTGGTGACCCCAGGAAGAAACGGTGATAAGCGCATGTACCTAGATGAAGCAAACTTAGCAACAAAAAACTAAGCACCTATGCATTGGGGACTTGAGTTGCTAAGCCATTTAATGCCCATAGCACGTCATCTAAGCACCATTTCATTGGAATAGGTCACTCCTTGGCAGATGCAACAAATACTACGAAGAAAGAGATAGAGATAAGTAAACAAAAAATATATTTTTAACCAACCTTATAGATAACCTTGTTGTATGAGTGACTAAGGCTACCCGTAATGGTCGTATCATACGCAGTATCATGCATGCCAACTAGGCAGTTATGATGACGTGGCATAATATTTAATGAAGTAAGAGAGGGTTCAGTATCATATCATGACAGTGTATCATATTAAATGATGTGCTACTATGTGTCATGCATGACATTAAATGAACCATTCTATGATACCAAATATGATACTATGCACTACGGATGTAGTATCAAACACTAGTATCATATGCATGATACTAGTATATGATACTCCTCACTACGACCAGCTTAAGTGATGACTATGTATGACACGCCAACATTGGATAGCCTAACGCACCGTGTTAAATCTCCAAGGGTGCGACCGCGCGAGCGAGGCGACGGTCGTGGTAGGCGCGACCATGATACGGGCTGTTGGTAGCCCTTGGATCCGAGATCGAACATTCACATACTAAGTTGCTGAAAATTTGCAGAATAACCCTCCAGGATAGGATATTCACCCGTAGGTCTGGAATCACGCCATGCAACCGTTCGATCTCAAATCCAATGGCTCTCGGAAGCCCGTACCATGGGAGAATGGAAAGCTTCGTATCACCTGTAACTTTCCCGACCCTTGACATGACATCCACTAGTGCAGAACCGGGCTTTAGCATCGGTTCGTAGGGGCCTTTAGTGCCGGTTCTGTAACCGGCACAAAAGGGTGGGGACTAAAGCCCCCCCCCCCTTTAGTACCGGTTCAGCACGACTAAAGGCCCACCACATGGTACGAGCCAGCGGCGGGGTAGAGGATACCTTTAGTACTGGTTGGTATCACCAACCGGTACTAAATGTTGTAGGTGGTTTTGGTTTTTTCCCCTTTAATTTTGTGTTATCAATTTAATTTAGAGATTGTTCTTACATTATAATGAGTTGTTAAATCACTATGTGAAAGTGTCGGGGATTAGCTAGTTTGATGTGGATATGGATCGTCCTAAGTAATCAAGTAATATACTTGAGCACTTAATTAGGACGATTCATATCGTCCACTTCAAATTAAGTAGCTAATTCCGCGATACTTCTAGTGATTTAACTACTCATTATAATATGCGGTTTCTTTCATAAATGTTATACGAACTCATCATCATCATCATCATATTAATATAAAAACTCCTGCATCATAGGCATCACCAACAATAGTACTATATAGCTAGGTAATGATTATCATATATAGTAGTCATTACTACTATCTAATCATCATAGTCGATCATTACCGCTATCTAATCACTGCCAACTCTAGCTTAAGGAAAAAACATTCACTTGTACCAGAAGCAAAGATATCATTGAGTTCAACATGGTTATGAGATTATAATTAAGCGTTCATATATAAGACCCCAAAGGAAATCATTTTGAGATTATAAGTTCAGGACAAAGAACATGACATGAGATGCAAGTACTAAGAGCATGAACTAGCTATATAATCAGTCCTGCTGATCTCTCTTAGGTAAAATAGCACAGAACATGTGTAGCTCTCCTGATTCATCATATTGGAGCATGCAGATGAACCTGTCTCCTAATTGTGGGCTGCGCTTCTGATTGCTGCCCCCTAGTACTTCTCTGTGATCGTTCAGAATTTTTCTCCAGTCTTTCACTATTAAGCATTGTTCGGTGCCAGAAATCCTGAATGCACTCATGTGCAATGTAGGATATCTTGGCCTTAAGCTAACAATTGACATGCGACCTTTATTACCGATCCACTGAGGCACAACTGTCATCGGGAGTCCCTGTTAAAGAACATCATATAGTAACATACTTAGCAAAGAAGTTTAGGTTGAAAAATAATGTATGCAAAAAATGTACTGAGGAAAAATAGTAAAAATATTAACATTGTGCGTAAATAGATGTGACCATAATACGACCAATATTGGTCGCACGTTTTGAGTACTAAGATTTTCAAATTCAGTAAAATAATTTCTCTTGAAAGAATCAAGATGTTTAAGACATGAAACATAATGACTTATCTCCGCGCAGTTTAGTTCAGCCCCGGGAGAGTGGACGGTCCTGTCTACCAAGCGTTGGACATGTTTGCTTGAATGGAAATAAGCTGTCAATATAAATTAGTTGTCAGCTATTTATGAATACAATATCGAAGACATAAATATGGTTGAGAAACTCACATAATGGTAGAACTGGAGACGTCTGCACATCGAGCCAAATGTCTCTATTACCTTTAGTATCATCTTCGGGACGAATATCAAAGGTGATAAGCATATCAGGCTCAAATGCATAAGCCTTGCATAGTGCTTGCCAAATTTTGCATTCCAAATAGGTGTATGTGTCTGCATTGTATAATTTGACGTCGAAGGTATAACCATGATCGTTCTTCAAATAAACTCTCTCTACCTCCATAGTTTTTTTAGGACTGAAACCTATCTTATCCAAGACAAAAATTCTTGCATGGCAGGGGATACGCTAGTAGAGAATAGTGAAAATTTAAAATTATAAGTTGAAGCAAATAGTGAAAATTTAAAATTACGAAAAAGACTTGTCCTTGTGACTTACTGTATCCACGTCGAAGGTCCCATCCAGCTTGATGCTGAAGTGCCTATCATAAACTAGGAAATTTCTGTCACACAGACCGCACTGGTCTTCACAGTATTCGCACATAACAAAATTGTTTTCGTCGTCAGAGGACATTTCCTATGTTCATAGGTGAAACATAGGTTGATAAACACCTACTAGTTCAATTAATTCAATCAGCTAGTTCAATTAATTAATACAGCGCTAAAACCACTAATAGGCAAAACTAATTAAATCATATATTGCGTCCGTACATCATCAAAATATTATCACTAATACATCTCGAATATAGTATCAAACATATAACATCGCTAATTAATACAGCTAAAACCCTAGCGAACGACGGGTATCGGCGCGGGCGGTGGACACCTAAAGAGAAGGAACCATCACATGATCATAGCCCCAGTGAGATCCCTGAAGAATTTGCCAGGTATTGTCGAACCTGCCCTCCAACGCAACCATGTAGCGACAGACGTGCTCGTCCTCCTCGCTGACACGGTGACGTACAACCTCCGCGGGGTCCTCAAGCCTCCGCACCGTCACTAGCCCACGCGCCTGCCACCAGAGAAGGTTCGGGTCAACAACGGGCTGGCTCCTCACCAAGCTGCGCCCCCGGAAGGAAGCACCTCCCAGTACCAGACCGGCGGAGCCCAGTCCCGAACATGACCCCTCTGATCAAGCAGGCCTCCGCTGACTCGACGAGAAGGATGCGGGATAGGCATCGTCGACGTTGATGCGGGAATATTATTTGAACTAAAAGAATAAACTAGGTCTATTAATCCAACTAGTTCTCTATATTCAACTAACTAGTTCAACTAATAAGCACTTAATATAAATAAAAATGAACTAGTTAATTCTTACTAAAAATAAACTAGTTCATACCAAAAATAAACTAGTTCTTATTAAAAATAAACAAGTTCATACTAAAAATAAACTAGTTCTTACTAAATAACTAGTTCATACTAAATAAGTACATTTATCACTAAAACTATAAAAAACTATAAAAAAACTATAAAAACAGAAAATTCATCTAACATTTATATAACTAAGTAACATTTTTAAAATTCATCAAACATTTGTATAACTAAAAATATATAAAAAACTAAAATCTAAATATAATATGTTTGTGTGTGTACGCGGGGCGGACTAGGGCTCACAGCGCGGCGACGATCGACGGGGGCGGCGACGGGGCCGGGGGCGATGCCGACGGGGGCGGCGACGGTGACGGCGACGTGGACGGCGCGGGACGAGCAGGGGGCGGCGACACGTGAGGAGCGGAGCGATTGAGGGAGAACGAACTGAATTTTTGGCTAGTTCTATATATATGGGAGGTTTGTAGTACCGGTAGGAGCCACGGTACTAAAGGCCAATTTAGGCCAGGCAAAGCGGCGGGAAAGTAAGGCTTTAGTCCCGGTTGGTGACTCCAACCGGTACTAAAGGGTAGGCCTTTAGTACCGGTTGGAGACGCGAACCGGTACTAAAGGCCTGCGCTTGCACTGCTGTGCGGCAAAGTTTACTCCCACCTCGCCGAGCGAAGGGCAGCCACACTGGTTTATAAACCCCGCCGCGGCTGCTCCTTCGAGCTCCTCTCTAATGCAGGCTTGTGGGCCTAACTTTGGCGCGGTGCCCTGTGAGTCTGCTGGGCCTTTATGGGCCTGCAAATTCAGGCCCAGGGCCTTGCAGGCCCACTGGGTAGCACGAAAACAATTTTTTATATAGTATTTCATTTTATATCTAACTAACATTTTTATATCTAAAATTTATCTATCTAACATTGCCGCAAATATATCTAAAATTTGTATCTAACATTTCTATATCTAAAATTTTATATCTTACTAACATTTCTATATCTAAAATTATCTAACTAACATTTTATATCTAATTTAGCTCTCTCACGAAGTGCATCTAGTTTTTGCCGTGACACTCTCTACTTTTTTGCACATGTCATGTGGATGAAATGATGATACCATGCCAAGTTTTAACCTTTTCAGAGTTCATTTTGTAGTGCTTTTCAATTTCACTGTCATTTAGCTCTCTCAAAACAAATCAATAAATGAATGAAAAATATCAAATGAATTCAGAAAGGGTTGATAATTGATGATGTGGATTTGAATGGTGCATTTTGAACACAAAAAAATCTAGAGTTCAAATAAGTTCAAAAAAATGCAATGCCTTTGTAACATATGAGTTTTCGTCCTAAACCCTGATACCTCGAAAGAGATTGTCCATTTTGTACACGAAGTGCATCCAGTTTTTGCCGTGACCCTCTCTACTTTTTTGCACATGCTATCTGGGTGAAATGATGATACCATGCCAAGTTTCAACCTTTTAAGAGGTCATTTTGTAGTGCTTTTCAATTTCACAGTCATTTAGCTCTCTCAAAACAAATCAGTAA
>LR738715.1:733969127-734007194 GCA_902687465.1 Secale cereale
ATGTATATATATATATATGTAGCCAACATCATATAGCCAGAAGTTTAGTTGTCAAAGAATTTTAGGGTGCTTAGTTTTGTCAAAGAATTCCAGGGTGCTTAGTTTTATTTGAGGAGTGTCTTGTGCTGAACACCATTAACTTATCATTGTGAGAATCAGCTTATTTTTGCCACGTAACATGGTCAACGGGTTTGACGTGAAAATAACAATGTCTAATGGCATTTCGGAGCAAACATCTAACCTAATGATATCATTTTTTAGATATCTAATTGCATTTTTGAGCAGGCATCTCACGGATCGATGGCATTTTTTGAGTAGTTGTAACTTCTAATGGTAGAACTTAGTAGTGATACACAACTAGTGGCATAAATAATAAGAACCCAAGAATTAAGTACGGCTAATTTCTTTATTTCGTTATTTCGTTATACCTTTGTGTGCGAAATAATATACGCTGCCTCCCGCCAGATTTTCTTTACAGAGGCAACATAGAACTATATGAGTGACCTGTTAAATTTTGGAATTATTCCTGGTTCGTTTGGCGTTTTGTATACATTAATTGAGTTTCTGGTCATTTAATGTGCATAATTCAAAATTGAACTACAAGCACATGCTCCCGTGCACCAAAGTTGACTGAGAAATCACATGTGTGTCCTCGGGTGAATATCTAGGTCCCATGCAAGAAATGGGAATGAAATTCAAACATATGGGCATCGTGGTTCGCCCGAGAACATTGAGAAGCTTGGTTTTAAAATTCTTGTAAATCCAAAACACGCCTGAAAATCATGACACCTTGGCATGGTGTCATGTCATGGTACTACCATGTTGTGGTAAAAAAATTGCAGAATAGGAACAAGTTTTGGTATAAGTTTCTTGCAAACCGAAGCTTCTCTCAAGAAGGCTCATGGTTCTGAGAGGGAACGTGTCACCTTTGTGTGCATAATTCAAATTTTAAATACAAGCTGATGCTCCAGTGCACCAAAGCTGGTTGAAAAATCACATGTTTGTCCTCGGGTAAATTTCTAGGTCCCATGCCAGAAATGGGAATGAAATTCAAACATCTGGGCGTCATGGCTCGGCTGGAAACATTGAGAAACTTGGTTTTTGAATTCCTATAAATCCGAAACATGCATGAAAATCATGAAACTTGGCTTGGTGCCATGACATGGCACCAACATGCTATGGTAATTTTGCTGTCCGATTTGTGAAGGCGCACACATTAACAATCAACAAAGTCATTTTGGAACAAGTGATGTCACGTTACAATTGGAAACACAAGTATTATTGAAACCATGGGCGTTCTATTTACCATTTAATTGCCACCACGCATCCCTTTTTTTATTAGCTAGGAGGCGCCGTGCAGGGTAGCTATTTGAGTACGGGAGGCGTGCGATCAGACCTATGCGCGTGCTTATCGGGAGGAGAGCCCTTTGACTTCCATCTGACATCCACCTCTCTCCCAAGGTATCCATTAATGGCGCCCAAGCCTCTGTTTAATGGTGTGGCAATGTCTCACTCAACTGAGATTTAAGAGAGAAAAAAGAAAATCTGAAAAGAAAAATTTGCACGGATCTTGATGTAAGATCCGACAGACCTATATAGCATCTACATCGACTCATAGCAAGACCGATGAATATATATAAGGACGACGAGAGTGGATAATTATTGTCTTACATAATTAGGAAGATAATTTGAAAAGCCACATGCGGCTACGCCCGAAATACACAAGGCCAAAAGAAGAAGGAAGACGCATACAACGATCTGGCTCGCTGATCTCTACTTTCTTTATGCGCTGCAGGTCGTGGAGACTAGTTCTCGCGGCGGGCGATGATCTCTTTCATCAGTTTCATGTCCTTAATATGCTGCTTGGCAGCATCCATGGATTACTCCACCATCCTGTTGCGCTCGATGCAGAGCATGCCATTCTCGTCCATAAGTTTCTTGATGATGACGCCTGTCCTCTGCAACACGGCAGCGGTCTCCTCCTCCTGCTTCGCCCTTCCAGTGATCTTCGCGCTCAGCAGGTCGTGCTCGCCCCGGAGCTTCGCATTGCCCTCCCCCAGTTGTCGGATGATGCCGGTAGCCTCGTCCTGCATCCTCGCCCAGCCGGAGATCTGATCCATCTGGCTTTGGACTATCGCATGCATGCGCCTGTAAGAGTCCTCGCGTGCCCATGAGAAATTTTCCCAGGCCGCCGCGGCGCGGCGAGATGTCCCTGCTGCTTTGTAGGCATGACGGGACATCTCTGCTGCTTCCGCGGCGTGGCCGGACCAGTCTGCTACATCGACGGCGCGGCGGGACCTCCGTGCTGCTTCGTTGGCCCGGCGGGATCTCTGTGTTGATACTGCTGCGCGGCTGGACATGTCGGCTGCTTTTGCGGCAAGGCGGGACATCTCTCGTGCTTCCTCTTCCATGCTCACCTCTCCCTTGTGGAAATCTCTCAACCCAGAACTCACGCTGGCTATGGCTTGATTGACTTGATTGTTTTTTGTGGATGAGGAGTTGAGGAGGAATGTGCAGTCACCTTATAACCGAGTACTACTAATACGCTCCTAAGTGGGAAACCGTTTAGGTTGTGATCGGTGTGAACATGTTACCAATTAAATATAGTGTGGTAGTAGTAGTAATTTGGAATGTGACGAGACGCACTCAAAATTTATTGACGGTTCTAGTTTCGAAGTGTGGCACTATTCCCGGATGGCGTAACGTCGGCACGTTTTCTCGGCCGTGGTGTAGCATATGCCATGGTACTAGTTATTTTTCTACTGCTGTGTACGTGCAAAAACTGGCACCATCGGATACATATCTTACGCTTCGCGTTTGACAGGAATAGCCTCGTGGCGAGCTATAGACTAGTCTTTTTTTCCAGACGCATTACACCTATCTCTCAGGACTTCTCGCACTCACCATCACAGCTCTCTAGGTCGATGCCACCCACATACAGTTGTACTATGAGAAGAGGTGCATGCACACACTCGTCCTCTCTCACACACGCATATGGAGCTACGAATTGTAGTGTTCTCAACCATCCGATTGGCTCTATCATAGGTTTCATGTTGCTCCTTGGCCTTGACATTGAGATGTTTTAAACCCGGAGGCTAAGATGGAGGCGCGAGGTTTTGGTTAATGTGCGGTCCGCACACGGCACCAATACGACAAGAGCTTCGTCTGCCTGGTGCGCATGCAGTTGGGTGAGTTGTCAAAGTATAGACACAACCAGGCCCTCGTTGGTATCCGCGCCTCGACTTTGGCTGGTCATAGTGGAGAGTAACATAGACCAGTTACTAGAGTATGTTACTAGTACCTTCATAGTGGGTAGTGTCATATAGTATATGCATAATTTGGCGACGAGCACTCTCTATATGTACCACCTTTTTTCCTTAATTACATCTTGTTAGTTTTGCTCCATGGCGGAATCCATCAATACTACTATTGTACAAATTTATAAAAAAAATTAAACGCTAGAGGGCGGGGCAGTCTAGCTTGGTCCTTTTCACGAGAGGCGAGGGCCTTTGTGATTTGATGGCTCGTTACTGCTAGAAGGCGGGGCCTTGTGATTTGACTGCTCATATAAATGTGCCGACGACCTGAGGAGGAGCAAAGAACCGTGCGGTATACTCAAGTTTTCCACTAGAGTACGATGGAGGAGCACGAAGCACGGCAGCCCAAATATCCTATACTCTCTACTTTTATTATATATTACTAGCAAGAGGCATTGTTCTATTGGCGATAAAGAATGATCTAATTTGCTAGTCATCTCATTTTTAGCATTGTTGTATTCATGCCTCGCAGAGAAGGAGCAAAAGAAGAAGGAGGATTATCACCCCAGAAAAAGAAGGAAGACGCACACACAAGTCTGGGGCGCTGCTCTCACTACATGAAGGGTTGCTGGCCGCGAAGTCGTAAATGCTTCTTCATTGGCTCCACAACCTCCATCTCCTTGCGTGTCTCCTCCGCTATCTTCATCATTGTGTCCATGAAGAGGGATTTCTCGACGCGAGCCTTCATCATCTGTTCCACGGCCGCATTACGTACCTTGACAACAGCCGGGTGCTCGATGCGGAGCTTCGCCAACTCCTCCTTCTGTTCCAGGACGAGGGCCTGCAACATCTTCATCGAGGAACTACTATTCTCATGCATCTTCTTCCAACCGGCGTTCTCCTCCTTCAGCAGGTCGAGCTCGTGGCAGAGCTTCGCCTTGTCCTCCTGAAGTTGCAGGATTTCACCGGTCGCCTTCTTCTCCGAGGCAATGCTCTTCTTCAGCAGCATCACCAAGCCGGCGGTCAACTCCCCCTGCTCATTGAGCTCAGCGGGCATGTCGTCGAGCCTCTCCTTCAGCAGCTCCACCAAGCCATGGATGAACTCCTTCTGCTTATTGAGGTTCTTATTGAGCTGATCGGGCATGCCGTCGAGGGATAACGACTCCAGCGCCGCCAGCTGAGCATGTTCGCCTCCGCATCTAGGGCACTCCTAGGAGCCATCGCCTGCACGTTAGATATCTTTCGATGTCTCTGCGTGGCGGCGAGCCCTCTCTTTTTTTCCGCAGCCATGGTTGCCGCTCCCTTGTTATGAGTAGTCCTCAACCTAGAGCTCGCCACACTGGCCATGGCAAGGGCGGACGAAGAAGGAGGACTTATGAGGAGGAAGGTAGAGTAATTTTCGGTTAGGTAGTTCCTCTTTTTATAACCTAAGTACTAGCACTAGTACTAAAACCTGCATGGAACACGTTCAGGTTTGGTACGTACTGGTAGGTGTGAGCAGGCTTGCACTTAATTGTAGCGCTAGTACTTTCGAATGTGATGAGAACAAGGTATAGATTAATTGATGCTTTTTGGTTTCGAGGCCCGAAACGACTCCCGATGAGTTTAGTGGAACATAAATTTCAAGTAGACTACACTGCTCAGATGCGTAAATATTATGTTGCTGTCAAAAATTGGCACAAAATATGAAGGAGACCAATAGAAGTACTACTAGCAACCCATGATTCAACTACACGCATGCGCGCAGTGGAGTAGTAATGTCTTTCTTCCGCCCTCAATTTGCATGCGCTGTATCAATTGACCATTAATGAAGTGAAGGACTTTACACGCGTCAAATTATCACATGGGGTGGATCTTCATACAAAATTGCGTCCACCCGTGTACCCGCGTGTGCGTGCGAGGGAATGAGTGCGTGTGTGGCGTGCGTGCTCATCTTCGCTTCGTGCATGTACCGCTAGTGCGGCTCAGGGGGGACGAGTACATTCTTCTAGAACCAGCAGCACATCACTGTGATCAATCCACACAAGGATGTCTCGACAATGCCTCCACATGTGCCACGCGGCTTCATGAACTGTAAGAGAGACACTGTGTAGCGTGCCATTGTGTTTTGCACATACTCGAAGTATTAGTAAGGTACACGTGCATTGCACGCTTCAGATTTTGCAACCAAATTACGAATAAATACCACATTGTAGCATGTAAGCTCTGATTCATATATGCCTGATGTAGACCTTCGTTTAATTCTTATAGTTCATATCATTCAAAATCAATTAGTTTTTATAAAAAACCTAGGTCCTCTTTGATTCGTAGGATTTCCAAAACGCGGGAATAGGAAGAACATGGGATTAGAGTGGAATTTCATCTTGAATCCTACGGGATGGTACGAGTGCTTGATTGTGCATAGAAAAAACGCAGAATTCTTTCAAAGAGGTTTGAGTAGATGGGATGTTTCCTATGAAATCTAGTGCAAATGAATCATATGGAAAAATTCCTATGGTTTACAATCCTACGAATCAAACAACCAAGATAGGAAAAATTCCTAAGGATTAGAATCCTCCCAAATTCCTTTGAGAATCCTTTGAATCAAATAAGCCCTTATTCTATTTTATGATTCATGGAATTGTGCGTTTTAAAGCATAAAGTAAAAAACAAATAATGGCACTTCAACTAGAAAAAAAGTTTGGGCAGTTATGATACGGAAGATTCTAGAACAAAGGAGAACCACTATTGTTTTGAGATTTGTGCATTATGCTTAAGTTCAACCCGGGAGTGTGCTAGATTGTACATGTGGCAAAATCCGGTGGGGGGCTAGAAGATGGTGCGAGGGGCCGAGTGGAGGGAGACTATGAAGGAGTGCACAACTGCGAGATCGATATTTAGAGAGAGGGGGCGAGAACATGCGCTGTTACGCGCAGTGGCGGAGCCACAAAAAATGTCCCATGAGCTAGGGGGCCAAGCATTGCTAATCCTTTACGAGGAGGGCCAATTCATCAACTTAAATAATTTTTACCAGCAATTGTCTAACGATCACATTCATATTAGCCTCAATATATAGTGATGTTAGGGGATGGCAGGGCCCTTGCTGACCCCTGTCTTCGCCATTGTGTGCGCGTCTGAGAGATGAAGCGGAAGGCATGGATGATGATAGGGGGGCGTTGGATATATAATTAATGTGGGTGTATTAACTATATATGTAATCCTATATAGAGAGGTATAGATTGATCGATGTGGGTGTGGGAAAGAGGGTGAGACCTCACTAGATATATAGATTGATCGGTTTATGTGGAAAACTATGAAAGACATAGCTATACACACACACACATAGAGGAAAATCGATTGTTGCGCATGCACGTGAGAGATAAAGAATGCCCGATATGATGGAGAGGGGGATGTGTGTGTGTGTGTGTGCCGTCATGGGAGACCGACCTGAAGAAAAAGATTGCATGTGTGCGATGGATAATGCCGACTGGTAGTGTGTGTGCATGCATGCACGAGAGGAAGTTAGTGGTACAATTATAAAGAGAAGACTAATGTGTGGGTGTAAAAGACTAGGTGAGGTCATAATCAATGTAAAGTTGAATTCAAATATTTGAATAAGAGATCATGATATTTGAAACCCATGCATGCATGAATATAACGGAGATCTGCGCGGTGTTGTTTGGAAACGAGCTTGTTGCAATGTATACACATTGAACAAGGTCAGATTGGTTTGAATTTGAGATACCGATGGCAGACATCGTTTGGCCACATTGTATCCGTGCATGGACACACTATTCTAATTGGAGATGATGGGTGGCTTTCTCATCACATAATCTAAATCTATACCCCTATATATATATATATATATATATATATATATATATATATATATATATATATATATTGTAGGATCGAAGAAGTATGTCTAGAGGGGGGGTGATTAGACTACTTGACAATATAAATTTCTGCCTTTTGATTAAGCAAAGTTTTTGGCAGTTTCACAATTAAGATCGAATCAAGTAGCACACTACACATGCAATTCTAGAGTATGGGCAGCGGAAAGTAAATTGCATATATAGTAAAGAGAGGTGGAGAAGATCAAACGCAGTTTGGTGACACGAAGATTTTTGTCGTGGTTCCGATAGGTGGTGCTATCGTACATCCACGTTGATGGAGACTTCAACCCACAGAGGGTAACGGCTGCGCGAGTCCACGGAGGGCTCCACCCACGAAGGGTCCACGAAGAAGCAACCTTGTCTATTCCATCATGGCCTACGCCCACGGAGGACTAGCCTTACTCGGGGTAGATCTTCACGAAGTAGGCGATCTCCTTGCCCTTACAAACTTCTTGGTTCAACTCCACATCTCGAAGACGGAGGCTCCCAAGCGACACCTAACCAATCTAGGAGGCACCACCCTCCAAAAGGTAATAGACGGTGTTGATGATGATGAACTCCTTGCTCTTGTGCTTCAAATGATAATCTCCCCAACACTCAACTCTCCTCACTGATATGGCTGTGGTGGAAGAAAGGATTGAGTGGAAAGCAACTTGGGAAGGCTAGAAATCAAGTTTCATATGGTAGGAATGGAATGGCTTGATCTCAACACAAGGGTAGGTGGTTCACTTCTCAGAAAGTGTATGGTAGGAATGGTAGACTTTCTGATGGCTCTCCTCTCGAATGAAGAGGGGGTGGAGGGGTATATATAGCCTCCACACAAAATCCAACCGTTACACACACATTTGACCAATCTCGGTGAGACCGAAGTTAAAACTCGGTCAGACCGAAAGTTCAAATATAGTGAACGTTGGGATTTTCGGTGGGACCGAAAATACCATCTCGGTGGGACCGAAAGTGTATCTGATATGAACGTTGGAGTTTTCGGTGAGACCGAGAAAGAAAACTCGGTTGGACCGATTTGAGAAAAGACAGGAACATGCCAGAATCGGTGAGACCGAAAATGAATTATCGGTGAGACCGATTTGAGTCAAGACAGAAGCTTGCCCATTTCGGTGAGACCGATAATACAAACTCGGTTATTCCGAAATGATGTGAAATGGTTACAGAAGGTTGGCAGTTCAGTTTCGGTGAGACCGATCTCAAACTCGGATGGACCGATTTTTCTAGGGTTTGGAATATGGCAGAAGTGGTTCATCTCGGTGGGACTGAGTTGGAAGAATCGGTTTGTCCGAGATTACTTATGGGTGTGTATAGTAGTGAAAGATGCTGATAGTTGAGGAGATATATCACTAAGCACTTGAGCAACCAGATCATTAACACAACCTCATCCCCTTTTAATAGTATTGGCTTTTCCTATGGACTCAATGTGATCTTGGATCACTAAACCAAAAATGGAGTCTTGAGCTTTTGCCAATGCTTGCCTTAGCATTTGAGTGGTCCACTTCTTCAGTCCTCTTGCCATACCAATGGGATTGAATTTCCTGAAACATACTTGATAAAAGTATTAGTCCAACCACAAAGTATGTTGTCATTAATTACCAAAACCACCCAGGGAGCAAATGTGCTTTCAATCTCCCCCTTTTTGGTAATTGATGGTAACACACTAAAATTATGCTAAACAAAACATCAAAGCTTATTGAAAGAAAGACAGAATTATCACGAAAGCTTTGACAAGCATGTAGTACACAGGCTCCCCCTACAAGTGTGCAAGATTTTCATAGATTATGGTTTTGGACTACCACAAGCACACAAGAGAGATAAGCAAGATGTGCTACATGCAGCTTGGCTATATGCATCAGAGCAGAAGAAAAGGAAGTGAGTGATAATGCATATGTGCATGGTGATTTCTTGCAAACAAGTATTTACAAGCGAGTCACCATCATGCACATTCTGCAAGATGCATATACTTACCTTGAGGTTCATTGGCATTGTACCTGAAGGGATAAACTTGAGAAAACAAGGTTAGATAACACAAGAGTATTCCTTCAACCAACTGCAAGAACATCAAGAGTACCAAGCCAGGGAGGACATGTATAAAGAGTGTCTCATATTGAGCACAGGCTTGAATCAGCAAACATGTCTCCGAAACTAAAAGATTTTCAATGAACTCTGAGAGATTTTGTTATGGAAAGCAAAATCAAAAGAATGATGCCAATTGTAATGTCCAATGTAAAACACGACAAAGCTTTGATGTGATTCTCTCCCCCTTAAGATAAGATTGCTTTTCTTCTTCCCCTAAGTCTTCTCTTCTCCCCTACTCCCCCTACTCCCCCTAAGTCCTCTCCCCCTTTGACATCAAGTGCCGAAAAGGACAGCAAACTAGGTAGGGCAGGAAAAATGGAAAGAGAGAAAGAAAGAAAGAAGTGGGATCCTTAAGAATCACAACAGGGAAAATAAGAACATTCAGAGAGAAACAATTTGAGTCTTCTCCCTCTTAAGATTTAAATTTGAGTGGAGCTGCAGAAGTTGATGTCCTGGAAGATAAATCGGTGACACCGAATTTTATGGATCGGTGGGTCCGAATCCTTTTCGGTTAAACCGAAAATTTCAAATCGGTGACGCCGAGTTTAACTCCAAGAAAATATTGAAATAATTCAGCTCACTTTGCAAGGAATGTTTCAAAAGATTTGCAATGAATTTGTAAAAGATTTTCAAGGAATTGATCAGAGCCAGAAATATATTCACAAAGAAACATAAGAAAAGAAATAAAAAGATTTCTAGATGAAGTTTTTTTTTTGTTTAAAGAAAACTCAATGAGAGAACATAAGAGAAAACAGAAAGACTCCAAAAGCATATGTACTTCATCTAGATAAAGGTCGGCGACAAAGTCACCTATGTTTGAGTATATTGACTTAGGAGTCAAATGAGGACATTTGATCATAGGTCAGACTCATCGTTTAAGCTCAAAATGGGGTTGCCATTTTTCGATTAAGCATTTGATATGATCACATCTTATAAAGCTGCTTGTACTCATGACTTTGAGTAAAGCTTCTTAAAGATGTGAAGAACGTACCTTGGGCTTGTTGATGCTTTGCTCATGTAGGTAGACTTGATGTAGGTGCTCATTGAATGTGAAGTTGGAGCGCCGTTTCTATTTGTGTAGTTCATCTTCCTACAAGGGTTAGGCAAGCAAGGAAATACTCGAGGATATCCAAGATGACAAGAGTGAAATACTAGATGTATAATATGTCAAAAAGGATATGTGGAATTTTGTTCCTTGAACTCAACATCCCAAAGGGCTAGATACTTGGTCAATGACAAGATTACTCACGATTTGAGTGTGTGGTAATCTTTGTGGAATGTAGATCATCCAAGTACCTGCAAAGAGTTAGATGCAATACAAGGAGGCAAATGTGTCCAAGACATATGATCATCATCATAAGAGAAATATCAAGGATTAGTCAAGAGAGCTCATGCCTTGCATGCATCAATGGAGTTATCACTCCAAGTTTGAAGCATCAATGATGTTCAACTCACTCCTGAAGCGACAAAACACTTTCTCATCAAGAGGTTTTGTAAAGATATCAGCAAGTTGTTTGTCAGTACGAACATGCTTAAGATTAATATCACCCTTGGCAATATGATCACGAATAAAATGGTGACGAACTTCAATATGCTTTGTTCGAGAGTGTTGCACAGGATTGTGTCCAATCTTGATTGCACTCTCATTGTCACAAAGCAAGGGAACACGTCTCACATGTATCCCATAATCTTTAAGCGTTTGTGTCATCCATAGTAATTGAGCACAACACGAACCAGCAGCAATATATTCTGCTTCGGCAGTGGATAAGGATACCGAATTTTGTTTCTTGGAGGACCAAGATACAAGGGATCGACCAAGGAATTGACATGTACCCGAAGTTGACTTTCTATCAACCTTGTCACCGGCATAGTCCGAGTCGGAATAGCCAACAAGATCGAAAGAAGCTCTCTTAGGATACCAAATGCCAAAGGTTGGTGTGTGTATCAAGTATCTCACTATCCTTTTAACAGCTTTAAGATGACATTCTTTAGGGGCTGCTTGATATCGCGCACACATGCATACACTCAACATTATGTCAGGACGAGAAGCACAAAGATATAGTAGAGAACCAATCATAGAACGGTAAACCTTTTGATCAACGGGTTCTCCATCTTTTGTCAAGTCATTATGTACACTAGTAGGCATGGGGGTACTCATACCTTTGCTTTCTTGCATGTTGAACTTCTTGAAGAGATCCTTGGTGTACTTTGTTTGTGAGACAAAGGTACCCTCCTTAGATTGCTTGATTTGCATCCCAAGGAAGAATTTGAGTTCACACATCATGGACATCTCATACTTCTCCGACATGAGCTGTCCAAACTTCTTGCTAAAATGGGGGTTAGTTGAACCAAAAATAATATCATCAACATATATTTGGCACACAAATAGTTCACCATTAACCCTTTTTGTGAACAGCGTTGAGTCTATCTTTCCAATCTCAAAGCCTTTTTCAAGAAGAAAGCTAGTTAAGCATTTGTACCAAGCTCTAGGTGCTTGTTTAAGACCATAAAGAGCTTTGTGCAACTTGTAAACATGATTAGGCTTTTTGGGATTCACAAATCCGGGAGGCTGTTTCACAAATACTTCCTCCTCAATTTCACCATTTAGAAAAGCACTTTTGATATCCATTTGATAGAGAGTAATATCATGATGATTGGCATAAGCAAGAAGAATGCGAATGGACTCAAGTCTAGCAACGGGGGCATAGGTCTCACCATAGTCCATACCTTCGACTTGTGTGTAACCTTGAGCTACGAGACGAGCCTTGTTGCGGATGACTTGTCCATCTTCATCTTGCTTGTTCCGAAACACCCATTTGGTTCCAATGATGTTTTGATCATCGTTGGGCTTCTCTACCAAAGTCCATACTTTGTTCCTCTCGAAGTTGTGTAGTTCTTCGTGCATAGCGTTCACCCAATCCGGGTCATCAAGTGCTTCTTCTACCTTCATAGGTTCAATACTAGAGATACATGAGTAATGCTCACAAAAGTTAGCTAAGCGAGTTTTAGAGCGAGTAATTCTCCTGGAGTTGATGCCGTTCATCATTTGTTCCACGGGATGATTTTTCTTGACTCTTGCTCAGACTCGGGATAGCTTTTGTTGATGTTGTTGCTCAGCTTCCTCATCATCTTCATCTTCCTCTTCTTCTTCTTCATTGTTGTTGGTGTTATCTTGAGGCGGTGGAGAAGGAGGTTGTGGTGGATCTTCTTGTTGCATTTCCTCATCTTGGTGAGTTCCACTTGTGGAGGCCTCCATGTTGCCTTGAGGTTCATCTCGCCGTGAGGTAGGTGGCTCCACATATGTAGATGAGGTACTCTCCTTCACTTCCATGGGACGGATCTTTCCAATAGATAAATCTTGGATAGCTTCAGATGGGTCCTTGTCTCCTACATCAATAGGCATTTGCTCTACTTGCGAGCCGTTAGATTCATCAAACTTCACGTCTACCGTCTCTTCAACCTTTCGGGTGAAATTATTGTAGACACGGTAGGTGTGGGAGTTTGATCCATAACCAAGGAGAAAGCCTTCATGAGATTTAGGAGCAAATTTAGACCGACGATGCTTATCAAGGATATAGCATTTTGAACCAAAGACACGAAAGTATCCCACTTGGGGTTTGTTACCGGTGAGAAGCTCGTATAATGTCTTGCCGAGAAGCTTATGAAGATAAAGCCTGTTGATAGCATGACAAGCTGTCTCGACTGCTTCTCCCCAAAAGTGTTTCGGTGTCTTGTATTCATCAAGCATCGTTCTTGCCATCTCAATGAGCGTTCGGTTCTTCCTCTCAACAACTCCATTTTGTTGAGGAGTGTACGTAGCCGAGAACTCATGTAGAATTCCTTCCTCATCGAGAAAAGAGTCTACATTGGCGTTCTTGAACTCCGTTCCATTGTCACTCCGAACTTTCTTGATCTTCACCTCAAATTGATTTTGGGCCTTTTTGGCAAAGGTCTTGAAGATCCTCTGAACCTGCGATTTATCATCAAGGAAAAATACCCACGTAAATCTGGAATAATCATCAACTATAACTAGACCAAAGGAGTTACCACCAAGGCTTTTGTAAGCATTGGGACCGAAGAGATCCATATGAAGAAGCTCAAGCGGTCTCCTAGTGGTCATGATGTTTTTCACAGGATGACTTCCACCAACTTGTTTTCCTGCTTGACAAGCACTACAAAGTCTATCTTTGTCAAAGAAAACATCTTTAACACCAAGAATATGATCACCTTTGATCAGCTTGTCTAAATTACGCATACCAACATGTCCTAGCCTTCTATGCCATAACCAACCTTTAGAGGATTTAGCAATGAAACAAGCTCTAGGTTGGGCTTTCTTAGTGAAATCAACAATATATAGATCACCTCTACGGATACCAGTAAAAGCCATGTTTTGATTATCATGACGAAAGACTTGGCAATCTACTTTGGTGAATAGCACATTGAATCCAAAGTCAGCTAATCTAGACACGGAAAGTAAATTGTATCCAAGAGATTCTACAAGCATGACATTTTGAATAGAGCTATCATGAGATATGGCCACCTTACCAAGGCCAAGTAACTTACCCTTGGAGTTGTCTCCAAAAGTCACATACTTGCGTGGACCATCGTTCTTTGCAAGCTCTCGAAACATGTCTTTGTCACCGGTCATGTGATCGGTGCATCCACTATCAAGAATCCACTCTTTTCCGCCGGACATGTAGTCTCTCAGATTTGCCATGAGATTGAGACTCTTCATGACCTTGTCTAGCTCGGTGTCCGAATCGGAGTAATCATCATCATGCTCATGCTCATCATCATATTGACCCATAGATTGTTCATCATCATCAACACCTAGGTCAATTTGATAAGTACTTGCATTAGTTTGGTCAATGTGACAATAATCTTCGGAATGCAATGCAAGAGCATTTCTAATTATAACATTGATAAGACCGGGATCACCCTTCTTTTTCATAAGATCACGAAGCTCAAAGAAGCATTTATCAAAGTTGGGATCATTGGGGTGCAACTTATCAAATTCAATAGTCTTGTGTAGAATTTCATCAAGACTTCTCAACGAGTAGTCCGGATAAAGTTCTTCCAAGAATTTCCACATAGCATAGGCACACTCAAAGTTTGTAACAAGATTAAGCAAGTCATCAGGTAACCCTCTAATAATAAGATTTACAGTTCTAAGGTTACGAAGCAAATCAAGCTCTTCATCCATGGTAGGGTGCAAAGGATCAAAAGGAGGCACATAGGGGGTCTCAACATATTTGCACAAATTGTACATCTTAAAGATACTAAGCATTTCAGACCTCCAAGAGTTATAGAACCTTCCATTAAGAACAGGCACTCTATGGCTAACACTCCCAACCGTAGACACGTCCATCTTCCTCCAATGGTGTGTAAACCAAAGCAATGGAGACCAAAGCTCTGATACCAATTGTAGGATCGAAGAAGTATGTCTAGAGGGGGGGGTGATTAGACTACTTGACAATATAAATTTCTGCCTTTTGATTAAGCAAAGTTTTTGGCAGTTTCACAATTAAGATCGAATCAAGTAGCACACTACACATGCAATTCTAGAGTATGGGCAGCGGAAAGTAAATTGCATATATAGTAAAGAGAGGTGGAGAAGATCAAACGCAGTTTGGTGACACGAAGATTTTTGTCGTGGTTCCGATAGGTGGTGCTATCGTACATCCACGTTGATGGAGACTTCAACCCACAGAGGGTAACGGCTGCGCGAGTCCACGGAGGGCTCCACCCACGAAGGGTCCACGAAGAAGCAACCTTGTCTATTCCATCATGGCCTACGCCCACGGAGGACTAGCCTTACTCGGGGTAGATCTTCACGAAGTAGGCGATCTCCTTGCCCTTACAAACTTCTTGGTTCAACTCCACATCTCGAAGACGGAGGCTCCCAAGCGACACCTAACCAATCTAGGAGGCACCACCCTCCAAAAGGTAATAGACGGTGTTGATGATGATGAACTCCTTGCTCTTGTGCTTCAAATGATAATCTCCCCAACACTCAACTCTCCTCACTGATATGGCTGTGGTGGAAGAAAGGATTGAGTGGAAAGCAACTTGGGAAGGCTAGAAATCAAGTTTCATATGGTAGGAATGGAATGGCTTGATCTCAACACAAGGGTAGGTGGTTCACTTCTCAGAAAGTGTATGGTAGGAATGGTAGACTTTCTGATGGCTCTCCTCTCGAATGAAGAGGGGGTGGAGGGGTATATATAGCCTCCACACAAAATCCAACCGTTACACACACATTTGACCAATCTCGGTGAGACCGAAGTTAAAACTCGGTCAGACCGAAAGTTCAAATATAGTGAACGTTGGGATTTTCGGTGGGACCGAAAATACCATCTCGGTGGGACCGAAAGTGTATCTGATATGAACGTTGGAGTTTTCGGTGAGACCGAGAAAGAAAACTCGGTTGGACCGATTTGAGAAAAGACAGGAACATGCCAGAATCGGTGAGACCGAAAATGAATTATCGGTGAGACCGATTTGAGTCAAGACAGAAGCTTGCCCATTTCGGTGAGACCGATAATACAAACTCGGTTATTCCGAAATGATGTGAAATGGTTACAGAAGGTTGGCAGTTCAGTTTCGGTGAGACCGATCTCAAACTCGGATGGACCGATTTTTCTAGGGTTTGGAATATGGCAGAAGTGGTTCATCTCGGTGGGACTGAGTTGGAAGAATCGGTTTGTCCGAGATTACTTATGGGTGTGTATAGTAGTGAAAGATGCTGATAGTTGAGGAGATATATCACTAAGCACTTGAGCAACCAGATCATTAACACAACCTCATCCCCTTTTAATAGTATTGGCTTTTCCTATGGACTCAATGTGATCTTGGATCACTAAACCAAAAATGGAGTCTTGAGCTTTTGCCAATGCTTGCCTTAGCATTTGAGGGGTCCACTTCTTCAGTCCTCTTGCCATACCAATGTGATTGAATTTCCTGAAACATACTTGATAAAAGTATTAGTCCAACCACAAAGTATGTTGTCATTAATTACCAAAACCACCCAGGGAGCAAATGTGCTTTCATATATATATATATATATATATATATATATATATATATATATATATATATATATATATATATATATATATATATATATATATATATATATATATATATTATATAATGTGCGGATAACTTTAACTTTGAAAGATGGTCATTGGATGAGGCCAATCCGATGGTGCAGAGCTGGCAAATTTGAGCACAACTGGGTGTTGGATATCATCTAGATTCCACCAGATTTTGCCACATGTACAATGTAGAAGACTCTATGGTTGAACTTAAGCATAATGCACAAACCTCAAAACATAAGCACTTCTTCTTTGTTCTAGAATCTTCCATATCAGAATTGCCCAAATGTTTTTCTACATGATTTTTTTACTTTATGCCTTACAACGCACAATTCCATGAATCTAAAAATAGATTAGCTTTCTTATAAAAACTAGATGATTTTGAATGAAATGAACTATAAGAATTAAACGAACATCTACATCATGCATATATGACTCAAAGTTTACATGCTATAATGTGGAATTTATTCATGATTTGGTTGCCAAATCTCATGCGTGCAATGCACGTGTACCTTACTAGTCTAAATGGTGTATGTGTGTGTGTTGTGCGTGTTAAACACATTGTACGTAGTATATCATACTAGTCTAAATTGTCTTTTTTTGGTACACGTTAAGCTTGTTCTCCCGAAATTTCAAGCCGCACCTTGTTATGCCGAAATTTCAAGCTAGCGTCTCTGCCTATCGTGCTGCGAAACCCCCGCCTCTTCAACCCGCGCCTTGTTAGCCTGAAATATTTAAGATATATCTTTGTCTCGTTGTGCTCCGACAACTCCCTCCATCTCAACCCGTGCCTTGCTATTCAAAAATTTCAACGCGCGCGAAAACTCCCACCTCGTGTGAAATCCCGACACGCGAAATGCCCGTGATACCCCTGAACCGAAAGAACCGCCTCAAATCGGTGGGGGTACTTTCGTAACTTACCCCATATTTCGGACAAGCGCGTCCCTAAGCCATGGTTCCCCACTCCCATCCCATCCGCCCACCCATTTGTACACCGAGGCCCGCAAAACCCGCGAAGCCCCACACCATCCTCCGTCCGCCACCCAGCCGGAGGCTCTTCCCCGACGACGTCGTCCACAGCAACACCTCGATGTCCCTCATCCACCGTACCAGATGAGGATCCGTCGTCAATCTAATTGTCCTGCCGGTTCAGCCACCCTGTCCTCCACCTCCAAGGAGCTGCTACGACGTTCCCCTCGTCTTTCGCACCACCTCCATTCCCACACCGCCGTCTTCACCTGCACCATCGGAAGAGCATCATCATCACTGTTTCTTCCAATGAAGTTGCGGCCTAATCGGCGCCACCAAAGAGTTTGTACATTAATCGCCGCATTTTCTTCTTGATTCAATTTCACGGTGCTACCGGCGCTCAGTCCTGAGCCGACACGGCGCGACTCCATCCACGGCGGCGTCGCCGGCCACTTTCTCCACAGCGTCGCTCCCTCTATGGTGACGTCCACATCAGTAGGAGTTGCTGCTGCTTTAGCTCTCGCTCGCGTTGCTACTCTGCCCTTGCTCTCGGTCCCCTGCCTGGTCTGCTCTTGCTCGCGCTCGCGCTCGCGCTGCTGCTCTGATTTAGCTACACTTAAGTCGACTGAATCGACTTTTGGGTCAGTCGATTTTTAGGGGGTGGGGGGCTCGCCGGAGTTAAGGTAGAACCAGCCGCAGCGGGGAGGGGGGCTCGCCAGAGAGGTACCCCACTATCTATCTTAGGGTTCAGGGTGGGGGCGGTGGTGGCGTGGTGGCGTGGGGATCGCCGGAGAAAAAGCTCGGAATGGGGGGCCTACAGGGATGGCCGGGGCGGCAGTGGACCGGCGGTGGGGATTGTTTTCGGGGCAGGCGGGGTGGCGCACCGCCGGCCGCGGGCGGCGGGGGTTGCCTGTTTGGCCGGTGGTGGTTGGCGGCTCAGGGGGGTAGAGGTTGAAGATGAACTGCATGCCCTTGATTTCGTATCTAATGGCAGCAAAATCGACTGAGCAAAGATGAAAAAGTCAGTCGATTGACGTGTAGCCTCACCTCTAGTGCATTCAGTTCGATAGTAAAATTCAGTTTCGACAGCAAAATTCAGTTTCAACAGTGAAATTCAGTTTTGACAGTAAAGTTTAGTTTCGACAGTTAAATTTAGTTTCGACAGTTAAGTTCAGAGATGAGCTGCTGATGTATACATCTAGCACTTGCGGTTATGTATTTTACGTCATCTATTAGAGATGCTATTAGAATTCCACTCAGGTTAATGTTGTCTCTCTTGTCCTGCTTCAGCCTCGGCGTCGTACAACTCACCGGAGCTGCTCCAACGATGAAACCCTCCATCACATCGGAGCAGTACCTCGGGCTCCATCTCCAGACGCCTAAGATCTTCTTCCCCTCCTCAGGTAACCAAGTCAGCCGGAGCATCCTCACCGGCCAACCCAATCACGCTGAGATCGACATGGCTTCGCCAAAGAGGTTGTACACTTCTTGTGGTTTGACTTAATGTCACCATGCTTCTTTCCATCCTGTGATCTTCCCATTCTTGTGAACTAAACAACCAGATTGGTAGAAATTCTGTGTTTTTAAATTCTCTATTTTGCATGTGCATTCCTATCCTATTCCTGTCTATTTCCTATCCCGGCATTGTTAGAATCCTCAAATTCAAACAAGCCCTTACACTATTACTTCTGTTACAGATATGTGTCAAAGAAAACCTTGTGTGGTTTGTCCTGCTCCTGCGGTGTTGTGTTCCACCCCAGCTCAGCTGCTCCAATGACGGAGGGGTTCGTCACAGCAGGGATTCGCTCTCCAGACTGTCTTTCGCCGCCTCAGATCTTCTTCCCCGCCGCCGGCAGCCACGACAACTGCATTACCATCATCAACTGAGTAGATGACCTTGAGGACTACAAGGGTCCGCAAGAGAGGTTGCACTCTTCCGTGTCTGCCTACGTTATGCATCGCTTAATATGATGACATGCTACTTTATCATCGTGTTCACCTACTAGACTCCGACTCAGGTCCAAACTTAAGCTGAAACTTGAGTTTTTAAATGGTTGTGGGGTACATATTGGGGCAGCAATCAGTACTATATGTCTACTATCTGGTTAATCTCGGGTGTCTACTATGAGTTTCTTGTTGGGTGCAAACAAACATTAAAGGAGCCATTATCTGTATTTTTTAACTAAAGCTATTATCTGCCCGCTATCATTGGTTTTGGGTCTATCCACTGTTTGCTACCTTCACTCTGGATTTGTGCGTGCACTCCACATAATCTCACTATGTTTTATTCCTATGCACGTCAGATATTGTACACAATGGAACTGAACATGTAGAGCAAAAGAGACGAGCCTTGTGTGGCAATAAAATTTGATGCAGATGTCGCTCCATGGTGGGCACAAAGGCAGCCCCCCTTCACCCATTTTGGATCGTAATTAAGAGGAAGATAACTCCTCAGAGGAGGATTCAGAGACAGATCACCAGTCCTATCCCCCCCCCCCCCGAGGTGCATGCTCTTACTTGGCAGGGTTATGTTGCTCATGTGTATGATATCTTGCATTGCTATGTGATTTGCTTAGTTTAGACATGATTTGTGTGAATGCCACTTGTTTAGTGTCTAATTACCATATAGGTGAATTATGCAATGCCATCTTTTTGCAAGACATTATATATGTGAATTATGCAATGCTATCTTGTTGCAAGGCATTACATATTTGAATTATGCAATGCCATGCTGTTTAGCCAAGCGTCATATATGTGAATTATATCATGCCGTCCTTTTTTTGTATTTCTCATTGCTTTTGTCGACAATGTTTATATATTCAACTGCTCTTCCTGTGCATCAGCCATTTGAATTGGTGATGGAGAAATCTGGAGTGAAAACAAGGTCTTGAGAGCAGACAATGCTACCTAGTGAAGCAGATATGTTGCTGGTTACAGATAGATCTTCATAGGAGGATTCAGAGGCTGATGACCAGTCCTACTATCCCCCTGAGGTGTATGCTCAAACTTGGCAGGGTTATATTACTCATATCATGCATATGTTGTATTGCAATGCTTAGTTTTTACATCATATACACGATATTGAATGCCATCTCCTTAGTTGACACATCATATATGCGATTACCCTCTGCTCACATCCTTAGTATATAAATCATATATGTGAATTATATCATGCCATGATGTTTACATAGACAGCATGTATTTGAATTATGGCATGCCAACCTATTTTCTAAAGTCATAATATAGTTATATCATCTCATCCTATTCACATAGTCATCATATTTTGAATTATGTCATTCTATCCGTGAATTATCATGCCATCATGTTTCCATTGATGGCATGTTTGTGATTTATGGCATGCCAACCACTTTAATAGACACATCGTATAGTTATATCATGTCATCCTATTTACATAGTCATCATATTTTGAAGTATGTCATTCTATCCTGTTTAGTTAGCCATCATACATGTGAAATTGTGTCATGCTATCATGTTTAATTAGCCATCATGTATTTGAAATTATGTCCTGCTATTCTGTTTGGTTAGACAACATAAATGTGAATTATTTCATGCCCTGTTTTCTTTCCTACTATCCAGTGCACCTGTTTATCTTACAATGTTTGTACATTCAATTACTTTTCTTGTTTATCAGCCATTTCAATTGGAGGGGGTGATGGCAGTATCTGTGGGAGTAAAACACGGTCTTCAGAAAAGATCGTACTACCTGTCGATGGAGATAGAACCACGGTTGTACTTGCCCAAGAACCAGCCCCACCACGCATAACCCAGACTGACGCAGATTGTACCCCTACCCAGTTGGACAGAGAACCATCTACACCCTTCTAACCCCAACCCCAGCAGAAAGTAACCCAGATCCCGTTGACACAGCACCGTCTCCACCACAGAGCACCCAAACATGAGCAGTTAGTAAGGCAACTGCAGTGCTCAAAGCACGAAGACCACCACTCTGAACCCCAAGTCAATACTTAAAGCAGAAGATGAAGAATTGTTCTCAAGCCAGGTTCCGTAGCTATGGTTCATACTACTTTGCTCTTGCATCACTGTATTTACTCATACCAACTAATTTCAAATTTGAAGGATGCAATTGAAACTCCAATGGCGCAACAGGTATGTTTTAAACCTGATTCTTTAACGTGTTCGCTGTTGTAACTTGCTCTATGTTGATTTCAGTTTCAATTGAATAAACAGTTATGTTCTCATACCATACACATTACAAGTGTTGTTATTGCTGTGTAGTTTCCCACACTTATATTCTGTCTATGCTGCTTTGTCTTAAATAGATATGATTCGAACTGTATCTATCTTGATTTGGCAACATAAACTAGAATGATATAGACCATATAGTGACCATACTACATAGATATATGTTTGTTTCATGCTGTTATCCTGCCACCTTACTACTGAACTGGTTCACCAAAATGAGTTTCATATGCTACATTGTAAATATGTGATGTGTTTGTTTGTTTCTCCTTTAGAACGCGGATAAAATATTGGAGAAGAGTACCCCGTTATGCAATGGTAAAGGAAGTAATACAGATCGGGTTCAAGATAGTGAGACATCCCTGTTGTTCTCCAAGAAAGCTGATAAAAACTATATTGAAGACACTGAGACAACCCCAAAGTCATGTCTTGATGTAGTGCTCGAGTAACTGGCTACTACTGCTGGCACCAGCTCTTCGAACTTGCTGCCTGAATCAATTCGGCTTCTTGAGTCTCAACTTCAAGTTGAAAGACATCGATTAGATGTTATGCGACAGGAAGCCAAAGGACTGTGGAAGTCCCTGCGGAATTCAGATGCGTACTTTCTGGTGCAACAGCAAGTGCTGGAGGATTTAAGCGCCAAACAAGAGAAAGTTAATAAGCTTGCTAAGCAGCTTGCCAGCATTATGGGTACCCAGGATATTGTTTCTTGAGCTCTTCTGAAGTGGTTTCAGTTCTGGACTTGTTTTGCTGCGGCATTTTTATGCTGCTTTGTTCCCTATATTTGCACTGGTGGCGAACTTTGATGCCCAGTGGATGTAATATGTGTAATAGTCGTGATAGCCTAGCGTATGTTGCTTGCCTATTTATTTCCTTATTGTCTTGTTTATTTGTTTTCTTGTAGTCAGTGCAGTTCTTTTTCCACGGTTTGCTAGTGGTCGCAATAGCCTATTTTTTTAAAACTAGGCCACATTAACCATGGTCTACATATTTACTGTAGTTAACATGGGCCTCTTATGGGCCGTAGAAACAATAGGCCTTCTAAGGGCCATAGAAACAATGGGCCTTCTACGGGGCGTAGAAACAATGGGCCTTATACGGGTCGTAGACACAATGGGCCTTCTACATGCCGTATGATCGGTTGGCTAAACATGGGCCAATAACAGACCACATTATTGTCGTAAATGGGCTAGAGTTGAAATCGTTCGTTCATGGGCCGACCATAACGGGTCGTCGTTAATCGGCCCTATTTGATGACGCTATGAAAATGGCCAAACGTATTAACGGGCCATAAACGGGCTGACCGTAACCACGGGCTGAATTTGGCCCACAAGCAGAAAATGACAGTAACGGGGCAAAAGTAAACGAATGCTGGAAATGAGCCCAAGAATAAATGGGCCCTGAGAATGCCGAAAGGTAACATGGGCTATAAACGGCCCAACGGAATAATGGGCCGTTAATGGGTATAAAGTGAAACATTGTTCATTACGGGCCAGTTTTGCCACGGGCCATTAATGGGCCGAGGGTTACTAAGACCTCATATGGGCCGAAAGACGTCATGGGCCATACATGGGCTAGAAGTTAAAACGGGCTGGAATTATATTGGACAGCCCAGATGACGCTACTGGACCTAATACGGATAGGCCGTAAACGGGCCCTGGGTTAGCGGGTTGTAAATGGGCTATATGTGAACAGGCCGTTAACAGGCTTGCCGTGGGCCGGCCCGTCACCTTTTGACCAAGTCAAACGGGCCGACCTTTTCACGAGAATGGGCCTCCGTTGGGCACTGTTCATTACGGGCCAGTTTTACCACGGGCCGTTAATGGGCCGATGGTTACTAAGGGCCTCATATGGGCCGAAAGACGTCATGGGCCATACATGGGCCGGAAGTTAAAATGGGCTAAAATTATATTGGACGGCCCAGATGACGCTACTGGAGCTAATTTGGATAGGCCGTAAACGGGCCCTGGGTTAGCGGGCTGTAAATGGGCTATATGCGAACAGGTCGTTAACAGGCTTGCCGTGGGCCGGCCCGCCACCTTTTGACCAAGTCAAACGGGCCGGCCTTTTCAAAGGAATGGGCCTCTGTTGGGCCGTGCCACGTGTCGACGTATCATAGGTGCTTTGGGTCCAATGAGTGGATGATATCTGTCCCAACGGTGAGCCGACACGTGTTTCCTCCAGCCAATGATGATTTTACACGTGGAAAATCCCCAGTGGTCGGGGCTGTTAACGGGTTATCGGATCCAAAATCGGACCTGATAGCTTAACGGCGTTCCGTTACGGTGGATGCCACGTGTCGGTCACCCTTGATGAAAGCACTTTTGTGACGCGCGATTTATCGTCATGGAAGTGGACACTTCCGTGATGATAATTTTGGTAATGTCATTGAACACTTCTACAACAGCACGGGTATGACTATCTTGATTCTGTCATAAAATTGTCATGGATGTACATGCATGAAAAAAAACGCGACCTACTGTGACAAACACGTATCATCACGAAAGTGTATTTTTTGTAGTGATTCATTCATACATGTCACTCTTGACTCATTGCACATTCCGGTACATCGTCGAAGGCTTTTACTTAGAGTCATATTTTGTTCTAACTTCGAGTTGTATGATTATAACATCCTTGCAAGTCTCTTCGAATTATTGGTTTGGTTTGGCCTACTAGATCTATAGTTCTTGTAATGGGAGAAGTGCTTGGCTTTGGGTTCAATCTTGCAGTGTCCTTTCCCAGTGACGGTAGGGGCAGCAAAACACGTATTGTATTGTTGCCATCGAGGATAAAAAGATGGGGTTTATATCACTAAGTTTGAGTTTATCCCTCTACATCATGTCGTCTTGATTAAGGCGTTACACTGTTCTTATGAACTCAATACACTAGATGCATGCTAGATAGCGGTCGATGTGTGGAGTAATAGTAGTAGATGCAGAATCGTTTCGGTCTACTTGTCTCGGACATGATGCATATATATAATGATCATGCCTAGATAGTCTCATAATTATTCGCTCTTCTATCAATTGCTCGACAGCAATTCGTTTACCCGCTGTAGAATATCGCTATCATGAGAGAAGCCACTAGAGAACACTATGGCCCCCGAGTCTATTCTCAACATATCAATCTACAATCTACTTTACTTTTCCGCTTTTACTTTCTGTTCTTATAACCAAAAATACCAAAAATATCAAACTATCATCTCTATCAGATCTCACTTTCGTAAGTGACCGTAATAGGATTGACAACCCCTTATCGTGTTGGCTGCGAAGTTCTTATTTGTTTGTGCACGTGCGAGGGACTCGCGCGTGGTCTCCTACTGGATTGATACCTTGGTTCTCAAAAACTGAGGGAAATACTTACGCTACTGTGCTGCATCTCCCTGTCCTCTTCGAGGGAATACAACGCAAGCTCGATAAGTAGCTAGAAGAATTTCTGGCGCCATTGCCGGGGAGGCTTATGCAAAAGTCATATACCAAGTACCTATCACAAACCCTTATCCTTAGCATTACATTTTTTTGCCTCTCGTTTTCCTCTCCCCCACTTCACCCTTGCCATTTTATTCGCCCATCTTCTGCCGTGTGTTTATCGTTCGCTTGCCTCTTGTTTGCTTGTGTGTGTTGGATTGCTTGCTTGTCACTATGGCTCAGAACAATACTAAATTGTGTGACTTCACCAATACCAACAATAATGATTTTATCAGCACTCCGATTGCTCCTATTACCGATGCCGAATCTTGTGAGATCAATGCAGCTCTGCTGAATCTTGTCATGAAAGATCAATTCTCCAGCCTTCCTAGTGAAGATGCCGCTACCCATCTAAACAACTTTGTTGATTTGTGTGATATGCAAAATAAAAGGGATACAGATAACGATATTGTTAAATTGAAGTTATTTCCGTTTTCACCTAGAGATCGTGCTAAAACTTGGTTTTCCTCTTTGCCTAGAAATACTATTGATTCGTGGAATAAGTGCAAAGATGCTTTTATCTCTAAGTATTTCCCTCCTGCTAAGATCATCTCTCTTAGAAACGATATTATGAATTTTAAGCAACTAGATCATGAGCATGTTGCACAAGCTTGTGAGAGAATGAAATTAATGATATGTAATTGCCCTACACATGGTTTGAATCTATGGATGATTATTCAGAACTTTTATGCCGCCTTGAATTTTGCTTCTAGTAATCTTTTAGATTCGGCCGCAGGAGGCACTTTCATGGAAGCTACCTTAGGAGAAGCTACCAAACTCCGAGATAATATCATGGTTAATTATTCTCAATGGCACACTGAAAGATCTACTAGTAAAAAAGTGCATGCTATTGAAGAGATTAGTGTTTTGAGTGGAAAGATGGATGAACTTATGAAATTATTTGCTGCTAAGAGTGCTTCTTCTGATCCTAATGATATGCCTTTGTCCACTTTGATTGAAAATAACAATGATTCTTTGGATGTGAATTTTGTTGGTAGGAATAATTTTGGTAACAATGCTTATAGAGGGAACATTATTCCTAGGCCTTTTCCTAGCAATTCCTCTAATAATTATGGTAATTCCTACAACAACTCTTATGGAAAGATGCCTTCTGAATTTGAAACTAGTGTTAAGGAGTTTATGATATCGCAAAAGAATTTCAATGCTATGCTTGAAGAAAAATTGCTTAAGGTTGATGAAGTGGCTAGAAGTGTGGATATAATTACTCTTGATGTTGATTCTTTGAAACTTAGACCTATCCCACCTAAGCATGATATCAACGAGTCTCTCAAAGCCATGAGAATTTCCATTGATGAATGCAAAGAGAGAACCGCTAGGATGCGTGCTAAAAGAGAGGATTATACTAAAGTGTGTTCTTCTAGTTATCATGAAAATAAAGATAAAGATTTGAATGTTATTGATGTGTCTCCTATTAGATCCTTGTTTTCTAGCATAAATCTTGATGAAGATAGGATTGGAGATGATTCTACTTTAAGGTGTCCCAATGATTCGAAGTTTTTAGATCTTGATGCTAAAATTGTTAAAAGTGGGAGTGAAGATATTAAAACTTTGCATAGTGATGAACCCACTACTTTGGATTTCATGGGATTCAATTATGATAATTTCTCTTTGATTGATTGTATTTCCTTGTTGCAATCCGTACTAAACTCTCTGCATGCTTATAGTCAAAATAAAGCTTTTACCAAACACATAGTTGATGCTTTGATACAATCTTATGAAGAAAAACTTGAGTTAGAAATTTCCATCCTAGAAAGCTTTATGATGAGTGGGAACCTACTATCAAAATAAAAATTAAAGATCATGAATGCTACGCTTTGTGTGATTTGGGTGCAAGTGTCTCCACTATCCCAAAAACTTTGTGCGATTTGCTAGGGTTCCATGAGCTTGATGATTGTTCTTTCAATTTGCATCTTGCGGATTCCACTATTAAGAAACCTATAGGAAGGATTAATGATGTTATTATTGTTGCCAATAGGAATTATGTGCCCATAGATTTCATTGTTCTTGATATAGATTGCAATCCTTCATGTCCTATTATTCTTGGTAGACCTTTCCTTAGAACGATTGGTGCAATTATTGATATGAAGGAAGGAAATATTAGATTCCAATTTCCGTTAAGTAAAGGCATGGAACACTTTCCTAGAAAGAAAATAAAATTACCATATGAATCTATTATGAGAGCCACTTATGGATTGCCTTCCAAAGATGGCAATACCTAGATCTATCATGTATCGTGCCTAGCTAGGGGCGTAAAACGATAGCGCTTGTTGGGAGGCAACCCAATTTTATAGTTTTTGTTTATGCTTCTGTTTAGGAATAAATATTGCATATAGATTCTGTTTAGATGTGGTTTTGTGTTTTGTTAAGTGTTTGTGCCAAGTAGAACCTTTGGGAAGACTTGTGTGAAGTTTATGTGACCTTGCTGTGAAAAACAGAATCGTTAGCTTTTGCTAGAAGGTCATCAGATTTTACTGGAGCGTGCTATTTAGTTGATTCTTTTTGAAGATGATTAATAGACAAATTCCTCGCGTTTACCAATTTAGTTTCAATTTTTTGGAGTTACAGAAGTATGCGAAACCTGCAGATTACAACAGACTGTTCTATTTTTGACTGATTCTGTTTTTCGTGTGTTATTTGCTTATTTCAATGCATCTACGAGTAATAATGGGAAGTATGAACCATAGAGAAGTTGGAATACAGTAGGTTTAACACCAATATAAACAAATAATGAATGCATTGCAGTACCTTTGAGTAGTGGTTTGCTTTCTTATACTAACGGAGCTCACGAGATTTTTGTCTAAGTTTTGTGTTGTGAAGTTTTCAAGTTTTGAGTATTGCTTTGATGGACTGTGGAACAAAGAGTGGCAAGAGCGTAAGCTTGGGGATGCCCATGGCACCCCAAGGTAAAATTCAAGGACAACCAAAAGCCTAAGCTTGGGGATGCCCCGGGAAGGCATCCCCTCTTTCGTCTTCATCCATCGGTAACTATACTCGGAGCTATATTTTTATTCACCACATGATATGTGTTTTACTTGGAGCGTCTTGTATAATTTGAGTATTTGCTTGTTAGTTTGCCACAATTATCCTTGCTGGACACACCTATTTGAGAGAGTTAAATATGGCCTAGGAATTGTTAGAACACTCTATGTGCTTCACTTATATCTTTTGAGTTGAATAGTTTGTGCTCTAGTGCTTCACTTATATCTTTTAGAGCACGGTGGTTATAATATTTTGAAGAAATTGTTAAACTCTCATGATTCACTTATATCCATTTGAGAGTCTATTAAAACATCATGGTAATGTTCTTAGGCTATAAAACTAGTGTTCACATGATAGACATCCAATATCAATGTAGTAAAAACTTTCACGCTAAGTGCATTAAATATGATGAGAAGTTGGATGCTTGATAATTGTTTTGAGATATAAGTATAGTGATATTAGAGTCATGCTAGTGGAGTTATTATGAAAATGAGAAATGCTTGTGTTAAGATTAGTGATTCCCGTAGTATGCACATATGGTGAACCGCTATGCGACAAAGTTAGAGCATGAGGTATTTGTAAAGTGTCAACCTTTGTGTGGAGGTCGGGGGCGCACGATGGTTAACTACTACCAACCTCCCCCCCTAGGAGCATGCGTTGATTGCTTTGTTTTGATGACTCGTAAATTTTTTCAATAAGTATATGAGTTCTTATGACTAATGTTGAGTCCAGGGATTATACACACTCTCACCCTTCCACCATTGCTAGCCTCTCTTGTATCGCGCAACTTTCGCCGGTACCATGCACCCACTATATATCCTTCCTCAAAAACGCCACCATATATATTCCTAAAAACAGCCACCATACCAACCTATCATGGCATTTCCATAGCCATTCAGAGATATATTGCCATGCAACTTTCCACCGTTCCGTTCATATGACACGCATCATATTGTCATATTGCCATGCATGATCATGTAGTTGACATCGTATTTGTGGCAAAGCCACCATGAATAATTTTTCATACATGTCACTCTTGATTCATTGCACATCCTGGTACACCGCCAGAGGCATTCATATAGAGTCATACTTGTTCTATTATCGAGTTGTAAATCAATAAAAGTGTGATGATCATCATTATTAGAGCATTGTCCCATGTGAGGAAAGGCCAATAAAAAAAGATGGCCCAAAAATAATAGAGAGGGGCTAATAAAAAATAAAGAGAGAGAGAAAGCCCCTCCAAAAAATGAGAGAAAAGAGAGAAGGGACAATTGCTATTATCTTTTTCCACACTTGTGCTTCGAAGTAGCACCATGTTCTCCATTATAGAGAATCTCATGTTTAGTCACTTTCATATACTAGTGGGAATTTTCATTATAGAACTTGGCTTGTATATTCCAACGATGGGCTTCCTCAAATTCCCTAGGTCTTCATGATCAAGCAAGTTGGATGCACACCCACTAGTTTATTTTGTTGAGCTTTCATACATTTTTAGCTCTAGTGCATCCGTTGCATGGCAATGCTTACTCAGTCACATTGATATCTATTGATGGGCATCTCCATAGCCCGTTGATACGCCTAGTCGATGTGAGACTATCTCCCTCCTTTTTTGTCTTCTCCACAACCACCTCTCTATTCCGCACATAGTGCTATGTCCATGGCTCACGCTCATGTATTGCGGGAAAATTGAAAGGTTAGAAAGAATAGAGTATGACAACAAGTGCTTGGCTGAAATCGGGGTTGTGCATGATATGTATATTTTGTGTGATGAAGAGGGAGCATAGCCAGACTATATGATTTTGTAGGGATAACTTTCTTTAGCCATAGTATTTTTAGAAGACATGATTGCTTTGTTAGTATGCTTGAAGTATTATTATTTCTTATGTCAATATAGACTTTTGTCTTGAATCTTTAAGATCTGAAAATTCATGCCACAATTAAGAGAATTACATTGAAAAAACTATGTTGGTTAGCATTCCACATCAAAAAAATTGTTTTTATCATTTACCTACTCGAGGACAAGCAAGAATTAAGCTTGGGGATGCTTGATACGTCTCCAACGTATCTATAATTTTTTATTGTTCCATCCTATGATTTATGATGTTTTGGATGTTTAATGGGCTTTGTCATACAATTTTATATTATTTTTGGGACCAACCTACTAACCCAAAGGCCCAGTCCAGATTGTTGTTTTTTGCGTGTTTCAGGGTTTTACAGAAACGGGATATGAAACAGAGTCCAAACGGAATGAAACCTTCGGGAGAGATATTTTTGGAGAAAATCACGCACGGGAGACTTGAGAACCACGGAGTAGGGTTTATGTGGTGCCCACGAGAGTGGGGGCACCCTAGGGCGCGCCCCCTGCCTTGTGGGCCCCACGTATGGCCCCCGGTGCCCTCCTTCCTCCTATATATGCCTACGTACCCCGAAATCATCAGAACAACAGAGGAAATCCTAGTTCCACCGTCGTAACCTTCTGTTCCCGTGAGATCCCATCTTGGGGCCTGTTCCGGAGCTCCGCCAGAGAGGGGATCTTCGACGGAGTGCTTCTACATCATCATCATCGCCTCACCATGAGTTGTGAGTAGTTTACCACAGACCTTCGGGTCCATAGCTAGTATCTAGATGGCTTCTTCTCTCTCTTTGGATCTCAATACAAAGTTCTCCTCGGTCTTCGAGAAGATCTATACGATGTAATGTCTTTTTGCGGTGTGTTTGTCGAGATCCGATGAATTGTGGGTTTATGATCAAGATTATCTTTGAGAAATATTTGGTTCTTCTCTGAACTCTTTATGTATGATTATAATATCCTTGCAAGTCTCTTCGAATTATTGGTTTGGTTTGGCCTACTAGATCTATAGTTCTTGTAATGGGAGAAATGCTTGGCTTTGGGTTCAATCTTGCGGTGTCCTTTCCCAGTGATAGTAGGGGCAGCAAGGCACGTATTGTATTGTTGCCATCGAGGATAAAAAGATGGGGTGTATATCACTAAGTTTGAGTTTATCCCTCTACATCATGTCATCTTGCTTAAGGCGTTACCCTGTTCTTATGAACTCAATACACTAGATGCATGGTGGATAGCGGTCGATGTGTGGAGTAATAGTAGTAGATGAGAATCGTTTTGGTCTACTTGTCTCGGACGTGATGCCTATATATAATGATCATGCCTAGATAGTCTCATAATTACTCGCTCTTCTATCAATTGCTCGACAGTAATTCGTTTACCCGCCGTAAAATATCGCTATGTTGAGAGAAGCCACTAGAGAACACTATGGCCCCCGGGTCTATTCTCAACATATCAATCTACAATCTAATTTACTTTTTGCGCTTTTACTTTCTGTTCTTATAATCAAAAATACCAAAAATATCAACTATCATCTCTATCAGATCTCACTTTCGTAAGTAACCGGAAAGGGATTGACAGCCCCTTATCGTGTTGGCTACGAAGTTCTTATTTGTTTGTGCAGGTGCGAGGGACTCGCGTGTGGTCTCCTTCTGGATTGATACCTTGTTTCTCAAAAACTGAGGGAAATACTTACGCTACTGTGCTGCATCTCTGTTTCCTCTTCAGGGGAATACAACGCAAGCTCGAGAAGTAGCTGGTTCGACACTCTTACTTATCGAAAAGATCTACAATTGATCCCCTATACTTTTGGGTCATCAAGGCATTTTTCTAGCGCCATTGCCGGGGAGTGAAGCACTTCGGGTACGTGGAAATTGGTAAGGAAACATTCATATAGTGTGCTGAAATTTATTGTCACTTGTTACTATGGAGAACAATCCTTTGAGGGGTTCTTTCGGGGTATCTTCACCTCGACTGGAACCACAATTAGCTACCCCTCAACCCGTTGCACCTACTGAAATTTTTAATAGGAAATCCCTTCGGGTACGATAGAATAACTACTAGCTAATCCTTATGCAGGAGATTGAACTGAACATCCTGATATGCACTTGATATATGTGGAACAAATTTGTGGATTGTTTAAGCTTGCAGGTTTACCCGGAGTCAAGTTATGAAGAAGGTTTTTCCTTTATCTTTGACGGGAAAAGCATTAGCATGGTATAGGCTATACGATGATATTGGAGCTTGGAATTGGAATCGATTGAAATTGGAATTTCACCAAAAAAATATCATATGCATCTAGTTCATCGTGATCGGAATTACATATATAATTTTTGTCCTCATGAAGGAGAATGTATCGCTCAAGCTTGGGGGAGGCTTAAGTCAATGTTATATTCATGCCCCAATCATGAGCTCTCAAGAGAAATTATTATTCAGAATTGTTATGCTTGGCTTTCTCGTAATGATCAATTCATGCTTGATACTTCTTGTGTTGGTTCTTTTATGAAGAAGACTATTAAATTATGGTGGGATCTTTTGGAAAGAGTTAAACGCAACTCTGAATATTGGGAACTCGACGAAGGTAGAGAGTTAGGTATTAAGCTTAAGTATGATTGTGATAAATCTTTTATGAATACCGATGCTTTTTCAAAGTTTAGCACTAAATATGGACTTGACTCTGAGATAGTAGCCTCCTTTAGTGAATATTTTGCTACTAATGTTGATCTCCCTAAAGAGAAGTGATTTAAATATCACCCACACATTAAAGAAGAAAGTAAGAATCAGTACCAGTTAAAGAAGAAACTATACTTTATAATGTTGACCCAGTTGTTCCTACTGCTTATATTGAAAAACTACCTTTTCGTGTTAGGATAAAGGAACATGCTAAAGTTTCAACTGTGGTATACAAAAGTTATATCAGAACACATAAAGCAGATGAACAAATTAAAGTAGAACCTAATATTGCTATGGTCAGAGATCTCTTGGAATAGGATGTAGACGGACATGTTATTTGCTTTAATGAATAAGCTGCTAGAATTGCCAAGCCTAATAAAAAGGATAAACACAGACATGGTGTTGGCATGCCCGTTGTTTCAGTCAAAATAGGATATCACTGCTATGATGGTTTATGTGACATAGGTGCTAGCGTGAGTGATATTCCCTACTCTTTATACCAAGAAATTATGAATGACATAGCACCCACAGAGATAGAAGACATTGATGTCACTATTAAACTTGCTAATAGAGATACTATATCACCAATTGGGATTGTTAGATATGTTGAAGTCTTATGTGGAAAAATAAAATACCCTACTGATTTTCTTGTTCTTGGTTCCCCACAAGATGACTTCTGTTCCATTATTTTTGGTAGACCTTTCTTGAACACCGTTAATGCTAAAATAGATTCTAAGAAACAAACTGTCGATGTTAGTTTTGGTGATGAGTGTCATGAATTTAATTTCTCCAAATTTAATAGAAAACTTCATGAGAAAGAATTGCCTAGTAAAGATGAAATTATTGGTCTTGCTTCTATTGTTGTGCCTCCTACTGATCCTCTAGAACAATATTTGCTAGACCATGAAAATGATTTACATATGCATGAAAGAAAGGAAACAGATGATATTTTCTTTGAAAAATGTCCTCTGCTTAAACACAATTTGCCTACTGAAAGAATAGGAGGTCCTCCTCCACCTAAAGGTGATCCTGTGTTTGAATTATAACAATTGCCAGACACTTTGAAATATGCTTATCTTGATGAGAATAAGATATATCATGTTATTATTAGTGCCAACCTTTCAGAACATGAATAAGAAAGATTATTGAAATTTCTAAGGAAGCACCGAGCTGCTAGTGGATATAATCTTGATGACTTAAAGGGCACTAGTCCCACTCAATGTCAGCATAAGTTTAATATGGAACCTGATGCTAAACCAGTTGTCAATCATCAACTTCCGTTAAATTCTAAAATGAAAGAAGTGGTAAGATCGGAAATATTAAAACTTCCGGAAGCAGGTATAATCTATCCTATAGCTCATAGTAGATGGCTAAGTCATGATCATTGTGTTCCTAAGAAATTTGGTATTATTGTTGTTCCTAATGAAAAGAATGAACTTATTCCACAAAGAATTGTTATAGGCTATAGAATGTTAATTGCTTTTAGAAAAATAAATAAAGCAACTAGAAAAGATCATTACCCTCTACCTTTTATTGATCAAATGCTAGAAAGATTATCTAAGCACACACACTTTTGCTTCCTTGATGGATACTCTAGTTTTTCACAAATACATGTTTCTCAACCTAATCAAGAAAAGACCACCTTTACTTGTCCCTTTGGAACTTATGCTTGTAGATGTATGCCTTTCGGTTTATGCAATGCACCTGCTACCTTTCAAAGATGTATGACTGCTATATTCTCTGACTTTTGTGAAAAGATTGTAGAGGTTTTCATGGATGAATTCTCTGTCTGTGGGAAGTCTTTTGATGACTGTTTAAGCAATCTTGATCGATTTTTGTAGAGATGTGAACAAAAATAATCTTGTCTTGAAATGGGAGAAGTGCCACTTTATGGTTAATGAAGGTATTGTCTTGGGCCATAAGATTTCTGAAAAGGGTATTGAAGTGGACGAAACTAAGGTTGATGCAATTGAGAAAATGCCATGTCCTGAGGATATCAAAGGTATACGTAGTTTATTAGCTCATGCTGGTTTCTATAGGAGATTTATCCAAGACTTCTCTAAAAAATTTAGGCCTCGCACTAAACCTTTACAAAAGGATGTTCCTTTTGTTTTTGATGATGATTGCTTTGAAGCCTTTGAAACACTCAAGAAAGCCTTAATTTCTGCACCTATAGTTCAACCACCTGATTGGAACTTACCTTTTGAAATTATGTGTGATGCTAGTGATTATGATGTTGGTGTTGTTCTAGGACAAAGAGTTGATAAAAAACTAAATGTTATTCATTATGCTAGTAAAACTCTAGACAGTGCTCAAAAAGAATTATGCTACTACCGAAAAAGAATTCTTAGCAATTGTGTTTGCTTGTGACAAATTTAGATCTTACATCGTTGATTCAACAATAATTGTTCACACTAACCATGCAGCTATTAAATATCTTATGGAAAAGAAAGATGCTAAACCTAGACTTATTCGGTGGGTTCTCTTGTTACAAGCATTTGGTTTGCATATCACTAATAGAAAAGGAGCTGAGAATTCGGTGGGTTCTCTTGTTCCATGGATGACATCGTGGTCACGTCATGTAAAGGTTCCGACCTACTGACTGACCTCGCTGAGACATTCGCAAACTTAAGAAGCTATGATATTAAGCTTAACCCGTCGAAGTGTACATTCGGAGTTCCAGGCGGCAAGTTGCTCGGTTTCCTTGTTTCAGAATGGCGAATCGACGTCAACCCAGAGAAAGTCCATGCCATTCTCCGAATGAAGCGCCCCATGCATGTACACGACGTCCAAAAGCTAACTGGTTGCTTGGCCGCATTGAGTCGGTTCATTTCTCCTCTCAGTGAGAAGGAATTGCCTCTCTACCGACTGATGAAGAAGTCTAAAAAGTTCGAGTGGAATTCTGAAGCTGAAGCAGTGTTTGAGGAACTCAAAGCCCTGCTTTCCACCCAGCCGGTGCTTGCTGCCCCAGTCAGCAAAGAGCCTCTTTTACTGTACATCGCAGCCACCGAACAAGTTGTCAGCACTGTACTCACGGTCGAGCGGGAAGAAGAAGGCAAAGCCTACAAAGTCCAGCACCCAATTTATTACATTTCTGAAGTATTGACTTCTTCCAAGCAAAGATACCCGCATTACCAGAAGCTTGTGTATGGGATTTACTTGACCACAAAGAAAGTTGCTCATTACTTCTCGGATCATACGATTTCAGTCATCAGCGACGCCCCATTATCAAAAATTCTAAACAATCGAGATGCAACCGGTCGAGTGGCCAAATGGGCGATTGAACTCCTTCCGCTAGATATCAAGTTTGAGGCGAAGAAAGCCATCAAGTCTCAGGCAATCGCAGATTTTGTGGCCGAATGGATCGAACAAGAGCAACCGACTCAGATCCAGTCGGATCACTGGACCATGTTCTTCGATGGGTCCAAGATGTTGAACGGATCTGGCGCAGGTGTGGTTTTGGTGTCCCTAGAGGCGACAAACTCAGTTATGTCCTTCAAATCCACTTCGATTCTTCAAACAACGAAGCTGAATACGAGGCGCTTTTGTACGGGTTGTGTATGGCCATCTCACTTGGCGTCCGTCGCCTGATGGTATACGGCGACTCAGACTTAGTGGTCAATCAGGTGATGAAGGAGTGGGATGTTAGAAGCCCAGCAATGACCAGTTACTGCAGTGCGGTGCGGAAGCTGGAAAAGAAATTTGAAGGTTTAGAGCTCCACCACGTACCGAGAATCAAGAACCATCTATCTGATGACCTCGCAAAGATAGGGTCCACTCGGAAACCTATACCCAAGAATGTGTTCTTAGGGCATCTGCACACCCCCTCAGTCAAAGAAGACCCCTTTACGGAAGAGCCCCTGCAGCCAATAAGCGCATCTGATTCGACTGAAGTCGAAGTTCCTACGGTGGTCGACTTAATCATGGAGATCTTGGTGATCACGCCCGACTGGACTGTGCCGTACATAGCATACTTGCTCAGGCAAGAACTCTCGGAGGATGAAGAGGAGGCGCGTCAGATTGTCCGTCGATCCAAAGCCTTCACTGTCGTTCAGGGTCAACTCTATAGGGATAGTGTCATGGGAGTCGCTCAGCGCTGCATCACCCCGGATGAAGGTCGAATGATTCTGAATGAGATTCACTCGGGAACTTGTAGCCACCACGCTACCTCTCGGACTATCGTGGCCAAGGCATACCGAGCTGGATTCTACTGGCCCTGAGCAAACGAGATGGCAAAGGATATTGTAGACAAGTGTGAAGGCTGCCAGTTCTACACCAACATGTCTCACAAGCCTGCGTCTGCCTTGAAGACCATCCCGTTGGTTTGGCCATTTTCCGTTTGGGGATTGGACATGGTTGGTCCCTTCAAAACCGGCAGGAGCGGGTTCACTCACTTGCTCGTTGTAGTCGACAAGTTTACCAAATGGATCGAAGCCAAGCCCATCAAGAACCTCGGCTCGAGCACGGCCATCAGCTTCATTAGAGAGTTGATATTCAGATACGGAGTCCCCCACAGCATCATCATGGATAACGGCTTCAACTTTGACTCAGACAAATTCAGAGCCTTCTGTTCCTCCCAAGGTACTCGGGTCGACTACGCATCTGTAGCGCATCCGCAGTCGAATGGACAAGTAGAAAGAGCAAATGATTTGATCCTCCAAGGCCTGAAACCGCGGCTTATGCGCGACCTCAAGCACGCCGCTGCAGCTTGGGTGACTGAACTACCGTCTGTCTTATGGGGGCTAAGGACAACTTTGAACCGGTCGACTGACCATACCCCCTTCTTCATGGTCTATGGAGTTGAGGCTGTGTTGCCGAGCGATTTGTTGCACAACGCCCCTCGAGTGGAACTCTTCTCTGAAGCTGAAGCTGAGCAAGCCCGTCAAGATGCAGTCAACCTCCTGGAGGAAGAACGCAAGATGGCCTTGATCCGCTCGACCATTTACCAACAGGACATGCGTCGATTCCATGCCTGCAATGTCCGAAGCCGAGCATTCCAGGAAGGAGACCTGGTTCTATGAGTATGTCAGAAGCGATCGCATAAGCTTACCCCAGCCTGGGAAGGCCCCTTCATCGTCACCAAGGTACTACACAATGGGTCATACCACATCTACATCGTGGCCAAGAAGAAAGATGAGCCTTGTTCGTGGAACGTGGATCTGCACCGCCGCTTCTATATTTGAAGCACTCGACCAGTCAAGTTGTAATAAGAACCTTCCAGTTTGTTTTTTCATAGACAAGCTCTCAACAATTCCTTAAAGATTGTTGATTACAAGCATGCATGTTCTCAAATCCCCCAGTGGGTGCTTAGCCGCGAATCTGATTCGCCTAAGTTACAAAAACCACTCCGAGTGAAGATCAACCCTCTCACTCGGGGGCTTAGCTGTGACCCCGTAATCGCCTAAGTTACAAAAACCACTCTGAGTGAAGAGCAACCCTCTCACTCGGGAACTTAGATGCGACCCCGGGATTGCCTAAGTTAAAAAAACCACTCCGAGTGAAGAGCAACCCTCTCACTCGGGGGCTTAGTTGCGACCTCCTAATCGCCAAAGTTACAAAACCACTCCGAGTGAAGAGCAA
>LR738715.1:734007542-734024965 GCA_902687465.1 Secale cereale
CTCTCATTCGGGGGCTTAGCTGCGACCCCCTAATCGCCTAAGTTACAAAAACCACTCCGAGTGAAGAGCAACCCTCTCACTCGGGGGCTTAGCTGTGACCCCGTAATAGCCTAAGTTACAAAAACCACTCTGAGTGAAGAGCAACCCTCTCACTCGGGGGCTTACCTACGACGTCGTAATCGCCTATGTTACAAAAACCACTCTGAGTAAACAGCAACCCTCTCACTCGGGGACTTAGCTACGAATCCGATTCGCCTAAGTTTCTAAAACCACTCCGAACAAAGAGCGACCTTCTCATTCGACGGCTTAGCTGCGATCCCGCAATCGCCTAAGTTACAACATGGCTCTGTCTTCTGGAGCTACGCCACAAGTACAACGTGGCTCTGTCCTCCAAGCTACGCCACAAGTACAACGTGGCTCTGTCCTCTGAGCTACGCCACAAGTACAACGTGGCCCTGTCCTCCGAGCTACGCCACAAGTACAACGTGGCTCAGTCCTCCGAGCTACGCCACAAGTACAACATCGCTCTCTCCTCCGAGCTACGCCACAAGTATGAAGTGGCTCGACCCTCCGAACTACGCCACAAGTACAACGTGGCTCAGTCCTTCGAGCTACGCCACAAGTATGAAGTGACTGGACCCTTGCTACTTCTCGAGCTTGTGTTGTATTCCCTCGAAGAGGAAAGGGTGATGAAGCACAGTAGCGTAAGTATTTCCCTTGGTTTTTGAGTACCAAGGTACCAATCTAGTAGGAGACCACGCGCGAGTCCCTCGCACCTGCACAAACAAATAAGATCTTCGCAGCCAACGCGATAAGGGGTTGTCAATCCCTTTACGGTCACTTACGAAAGTGATATCTGATAGAGATGATAGTTTGATATTTTTGGTATTTTTGGTTATAAGAACATAAAGTAAAAGAGGAAAAGTAAAGTAGATTGTAGATTGATATGTTGAGAATTGACCCGGGGGCCATAGTGTTCTCTAGTGGCTTCTCTCAACATAGCGATATTTTACGGAGGGTAAACGAATTACTGTCGAGCAATTGATAGAAGAGCGAGTAATTATGAGACTATCTAGGTATGATCATTATATATAGGCATCACGTCCGAGACAAGTAGACCGAAACGATTCTGCATCTACTACTATTACTCCACACATCGACCGCTATCCACCATGCATCTAGTGTATTGAGTTCATAAGAACAGAGTAACGCCTTAAGCAAGATGACATGATGTAGAGGGATAAACTCAAACTTAGTGATATAAACCCCATCTTTTTATCCTCGATGGAAACAATACAATACGTGCCTTGCTGCCCCTACTGTCACTGGGAAAGGACACCGCACGATTGAACCCAAAGCCAAGCATTTCTCCCATTACAAGAACTATAGATCTAGTAGGCCAAACCAAACCAATAATTCAAAGAGACTTACAAAGATATTATAATCATACATAAAGAGTTCAGAGAAGAACCAAATATTTCTCATAGATAATCTTGATCATAAACCCACAATTCATCGGATCTCGACAAACACACCGCAAAAAGAGATTACATCGAATAGATCTCCTCGAAGACCGAGGAGAACTTGGTATTGAGATCCAAAGAGAGAGAATAAGACATCTAGATACTAGCTATGGACCCGAAGGTTTGTGGTAAACTACTCACAACTCATGGTCAGGCGATGACGATGATGTAGAAGCACTCCGTGGAAGATCCCCCCTCCGGCGGAGCTCCGGAGCAGGCCCCAAGATGGGATCTCACGGCAACAGAATGTTACGATCGTGGAACTAGGTTTTCTCTGTTGTTCTAATGGTTTCAGGGTACGTAGGTATATATAGGAGGAAGGAGGGCACCGGGGGCCAAACGTGGGGCCCACGAGGCAGGGGGTGCACCCCCCACCCTCGTGGGCGCCACGTATGCCCTACTCCGTGGTTCTCAAGTCTCCCGTGCGTGATTTTCTCCAAAAATATATCTCCCTAAGGTTTCATTCTGTTTGGACTCCGTTTGATATCCCTTTTCTGTAAAACCTTGAAACAGGCAAAAAACAGCAATGTAGACTAGGCCTTTGGGTTAGTAGGTTAGTCCCAAAAATAATATAAAAGTGTATGACAAAGCCCATTAAACATCCAAAACATCATAAATAATAGCATGGAACAATCAAAAATTATAGATACGTTGGAGACGTATCAAGCATCCCCAAGCTTAATTCCTTCTCGTCCTCGAGTAGGTAAATGATAAAAACAGAATTTTTGATGTGGAATGCTAACCAACATAGTTTTTCAATGTAATTCTCTTAATTGTGGGATGAATGTTCAGATCTAAAAGATTCAAGACAAAAGTCTATATTGACATAAGAAATAATAATACTTCAAGCATACTAACAAAGCAATCATGTCTTCTCAAAATACTATGGCTAAAGAAAGTTATCCCTACAAAATCATGTAGTCTCGCTATGCTCCCTCTTCATCACACAAAATATTCATATCATGCACAACCCCGATGTCAGCCAAGCACTTGTTTTCATACTCTATTCTTTCAAACATTTCAACTTTCACGCAATAAATGAGCGTGAGCCATGGACATAGCACTATGGGTGGAATAGAGAGGTGGTTGTAGAGAAAACAAAAAGGAGGGAGATAGTCTCACATCAAACAGGCGTATCAACGGGCTATGGAGATTCCCATCAATAGATATCAATGTGAGTGAGTAGGGATTGCCATGCAATGGATGCACTAGAGCTAAAAAATGTATGAAAGCTCAACAAAAGAAACTAGTGGGTGTGCATCCAACTTGCTTGTTGACGAAGACCTAGGGCATTTGAGGAAGCCCATCGTTGGAATATACAAGCCAAGTTCTATAATGAAAATTTCCACTAGTATATGAAAGTGAGTAAACATGAGACTCTCTATCATAAAGAATATGGTGCTACTTTGAAGCACAAGTGTGGAAAAAGATAGTAGCAATTGTCCCTTTTTCTTTTCTTTCTTTTTTTTTCCTTTTTTGGGCCTTCCTTTTTTTCTTTGGCCTTTCTTTTCTTTTTTTCCTTTTTCTTGGAGGGGCTTTCTTGATTTAGCCTTTCCTCACATGAGACAATGCTCTAATATTGATGATCATCACACTTTAATTGATTTACAACTCGATATTACAACTCGATACTAGAACAAGGTATGACTCTATATGAATGCCTCCGGCGGTGTACCGGGATGTGCAATGAATCAAGAGTGACATGTATGAAAAATTATGCATGGTGGCTTTGCCACAAATACGATGTCAACTACATGATCATGCATGGCAATATGACAATATGATGCATGTCATATGAACGAAACGGTGGAAAGTTGCATGGCAATATATCTCACAATGGCTATGGAAATGACATGATAGGTAGATATGGTGGCTGTTTGAGGAATATATATGGTGGTTGTTTTGAGGAAGGATATATAGTGGGTGTATGGTACCGGCGAAAGTTGCGCGATACAAGAGAGGCTAGCAATGGTGGAAGGGTGAGAGTGCGTATAATCCATGGACTCAACATTAGTCATAAAGAACTCATATACTTATTGAAAAAATCTACGAGTCATCAAAACAAAGCAATCAACGCATTCTCCTAGGGGGGAGGTTCGTAGGAGTTAACCATCGCGCGCCCCTCACCTCCACACAAAGGTTGACACTTTACAAATACCTCATGCTCTAACTTCGTCACATAGCGGTTCACCATACGTGCATGCTATGGGAATCACTAAACTTAACACAAGTATTTCTCAATTTCATAATAACTCCACTAGCATGACTCTAATATCACTATCCTCATATCTCAAAACAATTATCAAGCATCTAACTTCTCATCATATTCAATGCACTAAGTGTGAAAGTTTTTACTACATTGATATTGGATGTCTATCATGTGAAGACCAGTTTTATAGCCTAAGCACATTACCATGCTGTTTTAATAGACTCTCAAATGGATATAAGTGAAGCATGAGAGTTCAACGATTTCTTCAAAATATTATTCCCACCGTGCTCTCAAAGATATAAGTGAAGCACTAGAGCAAAAACTATTCAACTCAAAAGATATAAGTGAAGCACATAGAGTGTTCTAACAATTACTAGGCCATATTTAACTCTCTCAAATAGGTGTTTCCAGCAAGGATGATTGTGTCAAACTAACAAGCAAAGACTCAAATTATACAAGACGCTCCAAGTAAAACACATATCATGTGGTGAATAAAAATATAGCTCCGAGTATAGTTACCGATGGATGAAGACAAAAGAGGGAATGCCTTCCCGAGGCATCCCGAAGCTTAGGCTTTTGGTTGTCCTTGAATTTTACCTTGGGCTGCCATGGGCATCCCCAAGCTTAGGCTCTTGCCACTCTTTGTTCCATAGTCCATCAAAGCAATACTCAAAACTTGAAAACTTCACAACACAAATCTTAGACAAAAATCTCGTGAGCTCCGTTAGTATAAGAAAGCAAACCACTACTCAAAGGTACTGCAATGAATTCATTCTTTGTTTATATTGGTGTTAAACCTAATGTATTCCAACTTCTCTATGGTTCATACTTCCCAATACTACTCATAGATGCATTGAAATAAGCACACAACACACGAAAAACAGAATCTGTCACAAACAGAACAGTCTGTAGTAATCAGCAGGTTTAGCATACTTCTGTAACTCCAAAAAAATCAAACTAAACTGGTAAACGTGAGTAATTTGTCTATTAATCATATGCAGAAAGAATCAACTAAATAACACGCTCCAGTAAAATCTGATGACCATTCTAGTGAGCGCTAACGATTCTATTTTTCACAGCAAGATCACATAAACTTCACACAAGTCTTCCCAAAGGTTCTACTTGGCACAAACACTAAACAAAACACAAAACCACATCTAAATAGAAGCTAGATGAAATATTTATTCCTAAACAGAATAAAAAACAAAAAATATAAAATTGGGTTACCTCCCAACAAGCGCGATCGTTTTACGCCCCTAGCTAGGCACAATACATGGATAGATCTAGGTATTGCCATCTTTGGAAGGCAATCCATAAGTGGCTCTCATAATAGATTCATATGGTAATTTGATTTTATTTCTAGGAAAGTATTCCATGCCTTTCCTTAACGAAAATTGGAATCTAATATTTCCTTCCTTCATATCAATAATTGCACCAATCGTTCTAAGGAAAGGTCTACCAAGAATAATAGGACACGAAGGATTGCAATCTATATCAAGAACAATGAAATCTACAGGCACATAATTCCTATTAGAAACAATAAGAACATCATTAATCCTTCCTATAGGTTTCTTAATAGTGGAATCCGCAAGATGCAAATTTAAAGAACAAGCATCAAGCTCATGGAATCCTAGCAAATCACTCAAAGTTTTTGGGATAGTGGAGACACTTGCACCCAAATCACACAAAGCAAAGCATTAATGATCTTTAATTTTTATTTTAATAGTAGGTTCCCACTCATCATAAAGCTTTCTACTGATAGAAACTTCTAACTCAAGTTTTTCTTCATAATATTGCATCAAAGCGTCAACTATATGTTTAGTGAAAGCTTTATTTTGACTATAAGCATGCAGAGGGTTTAGTAAGGATTGTAACAAGGAAATACAATCAATCAAAGAACAATTATCATAATTGAATCCCTTGAAATCCAAAGTAGTGGGTTCATCACTATGCAAAGTTTTAATCTCTTCACTCCCACTTTTAACATTTTTAGCATCAAGATCTAAAAACTCCGAATCATTGGGACACCTTAAAGTAGAATCATCACCAATCCTATCTTCATCAAGATTTATACTAGAAAACAAGGATCAAATAGGAGAAACAACAATAACTATCATATCTTCATCTTTATTTTCATGATAACTATAAGAACATGCTTTTATATAATTCTCTATTTTAGCACGCATCCTAGCGGTTCTTTCTTTGCATTCATAAATGGAAATTCTCATGGCTTTGAGAGACTCATTGATATCATGCTTAGGTGGGATAGATCTAAGTTTCAAAGAATCAACATCAAGAATAATTCTATCCACACTTCTAGCCAATTCATCAATCTTAAGCAATTTCTCTTCAAGCATAGCATTGAAATTCTTTTGCGAAATCATAAACTCCTTAACACTAGTTTCAAATTCAGAAGGCATCTTTCCATAAGATTTGTTGTAGGAATTACCATAATTATTAGAGGAATTACTAGGAAAAGGCCTAGGATTAAAGTTCCCTCTATAAACATTGTTACCAAAATTATTCCTACCAACAAAACTCACATCAAAAGATTTATTGTTATTTTCAATCAAACTGGACAAAGGCATATCATTAGGATCAGAAGAAGCACTCTTAGCAGCAAATAATTTCATAAGTTCATCCATATTTCCACTCAAAACACTAATTTCTTCAATAGCATGCACTTTTTACTAGTAGATCTTTCGGTGTGCCATTGAGAATAATTAACCATAATATTATCTAGGATTTTGATAGCTTCTCCTAAGGTAGTTTCCATGAAAGTGCCTCCTGCGGCCGAATCAAAAAGATTTCTAGAAGCAAAATTCAAGCCAGCATAAAAGTTCTGAATAATCATCCATATATTCAAACCATGTGTAGGGCAATTACGTATCATTAGTTTCATTCTCTCCCAAGCTTGTGCAACATGCTCATGATCTAGTTGCTTAAAATTCATAATATCGTTTCTAAGAGAGATGATCTTAGCAGGAGGGAAATACTTAAAGATAAAAACATCTTTGCATTTATTCCACGAATCAATACTATTTGTAGGCAAAGAGGAAAACCAAGTTTTAGCACGATCTCTAAGTGAAAACGGAAATAACTAAAACTTAACAATATCGTTATTTGTATCCCTTTTCTTTTGCATATCACACAAATCAAAAAAGTTGTTTAGATGGGTAGCGGCATCTTCACTAGGAAGGCCGGAGAATTGATCTTTCATGACAAGATTCGGCAGAGCTGATCTCACAAGATTCGGCATCGGTAATAGGAGCAATCGGAGTGCTGATAAAATCATTATTGTTGGTATTGGAGAAGTCGCACAATTTAGTATTGTTCTGAGCCATAGTGAAAAGAAAGCAATCCAACACACACAAGCAAACAAGAGGCAAGCGAACGATAAACACACTGTAGAAGAAGGGCGAATAAAACGGCAAGGGTGAAGTGGGGGAGAGGAAAACGAGAGGCAAAAAATGTAATGCGAAGGATAAGGGTTTGTGATAGGTACTTGGTATATGACTTTTGCATAAGCCTCCCCGACAATGGCGCCAGAAATTCTTCTAGCTACTTCTCGAGCTTGCGTTGTATTCCCTCGAAGAGGACAGGGTGATGCAGTATAGTAGCGTAAGTATTTCCCTCAGTTTTTGAGAACCAAGGTATCAATCCAGTAGGAGACCACGCGTGAGTCCCTCGCACCTGCACAAACAAAAAATAACTTCGCAGCCAACGCGATAAGGGGTTGTCAATCCCTTTACGGTCACTTACGAAAGTGAGATCTCATAGAGATGATAGTTTGATATTTTTGGTATTTTTGGTTATAAGAACAAAAACTAAAAGCGGAAAAGTAAAGTAGATTGTAGATTGATATGTTGAGAATAGACTCGGGGGCTTTAGTGTTCTCAAGTGGCTTCTCTCATGATAGCGATATTCTATAGCGGGTAATCGAATTACTGTCGAGCAATTGATAGAAGAGAGAATAATAATGAGACTATCTAGGCATGATCATTATATATAGGCATCATGTCCGAGACAAGTGGACCAAAACGATTCTGCATCTACTACTATTACTCCACACATCGACCGCTATCTAGCATGCATCTAGTGTATTGAGTTCATAAGAACAGAGTAACGCCTTAAGCAAGATGACATGATGTAGAGGTATAAACTCAAACTTAGTGATATAAACCCCATCTTTTTATCCTTGATGGCAACAATACAATACGTGTCTTGCTGCCCCTACCGTCACTGGGAAAGGACACCGCAAGATTGAACCCAAAGCCAAGCACTTCTCCCATTACAAGAACTATAGATCTAGTAGGCCAAACCAAACCAATAATTCGAAGAGACTTGCAAGGATATTATAATCATACATAAAGAGTTCAGAGAAGAACCAAATATTTCTCATATATAATCTTGATCATAAACCCACAATTCATCGGATCTCGACAAACACGTCGCAAAAAAAGATTACATCGAATAGATCTCCTCGAAGACCGAGGAGAACTTGGTATTGAGATCCAAAGAGAGAGAAGAAGCCATCTAGATATTAGCTATGGACCCAAAGGTCTGTGGTAAACTACTCACAACTCATGGTGAGGCAATGATGATGATGTAGAAGCACTCCGTAGAAGATCCCCCCTCCAGCGAAGCTCCGGAACAGGCCCCAAGATGGGATCTCACGGGAACAGAATGTTACGGCGGTGGAACTAGGGTTTTATCTGTTGTTCTGATGGTTTCGGGGTACGTAGGTATATATAGGAGGAAGGAGGCACCTGGGGCCAAACATGGGGCCCACGAGGAATGGGGCGCGCCTATAAGGGGGCGCGCCCCCACCCTCGTGGGCACCACGTATGCCCTACTATGTGGTTGTCAAGTCTCCCGTGCGTGATTTTCTCCAAAAAATATCTCTCCTGAAGGTTTCATTACGTTTGGACTCCGTTTGATATCCCTTTTCTGTAAAACCCTGAAACAGGCAAAAAACAGCATCTGGACTGGGTCTTTGGGTTAGTAGGTTAGTCCCAAAAATAATATAAAAGTGTATGACAAAGCCCATTAAACATCCAAAACATCATAAATAATAGCATGTAACAATCAAAAATTATAGATACATTGGAGACGTATCAACCCTCCGAACTACGCCACAAGTACAATGTGGCTCAGTCCTCCGAGCTACGCCGCAAGTATGAAGTGAGTCGACCCTCCGAGCTACGCCACAATTACAACGTGGCCCATTCCTTCGAGCTACGCCACAAGTATGAAGTGACTCGACCCTCCGAGCTACGCCACAAGTACAACATGGATGTGTCCTCCGAGCTACGCCACAAGTACAACGTGGCTCTGTCCTCCGAGCTATGCCACAAGTATGTAGTGGCTTGACCCTCCGAGCTACGCCACAAACACGATACCGACTCGAAGTTCAGAAAAGATCAAAGGGAATCAGAAACAAAGCAAACACATCCCAAAAAGGAATCAAGTGCAGATAAAGCCCCGCAAGATTCAGGCAGAAGTACTCGAGCATCAATCCTGTGAGAGTTTAAACGACTACAAAATCACTCGGCATACCGAGGCAAATTGAATCAGAGTATCAAAGTTTGTTCACTCCTCGGGGGGAGGAGGGCTTGCAGGCGCGATGTACTCGTCCAAGTCAATCCCATCGGCAATACAGGTAGCAGCCTCCAGGAAAGTCTCCATGAACGACTGGAACTGAAGCTTAAGCGCGGCCTGCCTCTCCTCCTTCACTTCCTAGTAGTGCACGCGGACCAGAGACAGTGCAACGTCAGCACCACAGCTGGCAGATGATTTCTTCCACTCCTGCACTCGGCTGGGGACCTCATTGAGTCGAGCCATCAGAGACTCGAGGTCATTCTCTTGCACCGTCCCCCTCCAAAGTGCAGCGTCGATCCGAGACATCACTGCCTTCAGTCGAGCGAGATAGCCTGTGGCGCTGGTGACTCGGGACTCCAGTCGCAAGACGTTTATCGCCACTTCATCCTTAACAAGAGAGTTGGCGGGGTCCAGTCCCGGCTCGACCCGCTCAGTCTCCTCCTCAAAGTTATGACAGAATTCTACATAGGCGAAAACACGATGAGTTAGCGAGCAGGATATGAGTTGACCGCTTTGATTCAGTCGGATAAAAGGAACATAACTTCAAGCATAAGGTACCACTTCTTCGTGAGGTCACCCAGATAAGCTTCCAACCCGTTCTTCTTATGGAAAATGCCCCCTACCTTCTCATCCAGAGCAATATTGGCCCTCTTCAGTCAAGTCACTTCCTTGCTAGCCGCACCAAGAGAGTCCTTCAGTCTGGCGATCTCTTCTTCAAGCTTGCCGACTGAAGCCAGCTTCTATTCTGCGAGTTCAGTCTTCTCATGTGCCCTCTGTTGCGCCGCTGCCAGGTCAAAGTCCTTCTGCTCCAGAGCCGCCTTCATTTGATCTACAAGAGACATTACTAGACAGATGAACATAAGGATACACACGGCACACTCACTGGAATTCAGTCGACCATCTATACACTTTTATTACCAGACGCTTCGTCCTGGGATTTCTTCAGATGTTCCGTGGACAGCTCCAGGTCAAGATTGAGTTGGACATGCTTCTTCTCAAGATCCGCGAATTTGGCTCCAAACTCACAAGATTTCTGCGTCCAACAAAAGACGATAGAATTCTAAGACTACAACTGAGCCAAATACTCAACAGTAGTCTCGGGGACTACACCTAGTGGGTGCACTAAGCGTGCCCCCACTGGTCCTCGCTCGGCCGGATCAGTCTTGCCGGAGCTCAAAAAAAAAGAGAGACATATGCATTTTGTTCTTAGACCATGGCCGACTACCAGCAATCGACCACGGTCTCAGGGACTACACCCTGTGGGTGCACTAAGCGTGCCCCCACTGGTTCTCACTCGGCCGGATGAGTCCTGCGCGAGTGAGAAGAGTTCGAAACAAATAAAAAGACAAATTCTAAGACCACGGCCGACTGACTTCAGTCGACCGTGGCCTCGGGGACTACACCCAGTGGGTGCACTCAGCGTGCTCCACCGGTCCAATCGACACAAGACCGATCAGATTACAAGAGCTAAAGCTACAAGAAAATCAGGAACACCTAGTGGGTGTAACATCATCTTACGAATAAAGTAGTAACATCATCTTACGAACAAACTGGTAGTTTTCAGAACGAAGACCCCAGCAACACAGCAAATAAGTTGGAAAGGACAAACCTGGACATTGGTTCGAAGAGTCGAGCTGGCATTATAGGCAGCCATGCTAGACTCATGCGCCGCCTTCGTCCGCTCCATCATCAACCCCGCCTTTCGAACGGCCTCCTTGGCTGCACTCACGGGGTCCTCCTGTTGGGGGATGTAGTATTTCCAAAAAATCCTACGATCACGCAAGATATATCTACTAGATGCATAGCAATGAGAGGGGAGAGTGTGTCTATGTACCCTCGTAGACCGAAAGCGGAAGTGTTTATCAACGCAGTTGATGTAGTCGTACACCTTCACGATTCGTCCTGATCTAATACCGAACATACGGCACCTCCGCGTTCAGCACATTTTCAGCTCAATGACGTCCTCGCCATCTTGATCCAGCAAGACGGGCGAAGTAGTAGATGAGTTCCGGCAGCACGACGGCGTGGTGACGGTTGTTGATGAAGAACAATCTCTGCACGGCTTCGCCAAGCACTACAAAAACTAGACGGAGGATAAACTAGAGGGTCGGGGTTGCCGGCACACGACTTGGTGTATCTTGATGTGTATTGGGTGCTAGCCCTGCCCCTCTATTTATAGGTTGAGCCCTGGGGTCGAAACTTGGAGCAAAAGCCTCCTCAAAGACGGTTTTGCCAGAAAGGAAAGAGTCCCACTCGGACTCCAGGGCTAGAAGCCAGGGTTCACGGTGTCTACCCCCTAGACGCCAGGGTTCCTGGCATCTAGCCTCTGGTCTCCGCAAAACTTCCTTTTGCACTTTCCTAAAGCCTCGTGGGCTTTCCCCTTTGGCCCAAATAAAGTATTCTCGTACCCAAACATTCCGGGAAACATCCGGAAACCCTTCCGATGAATTCCGGAACCCTTCCGGAGGTCAAACACTATTATCCCATATATCAATCTTTATCTCTGGACCATTCCAGAGTTCCTCGTCATGTCCGTGATCACATCCGGGACTCCGAATAACACTCGGTCACCAACATACATAACTCATTAAATACTATATCGTCAACGAACGTTTAAGCGTGCGAACCCTACGGGTTCGAGAACTATGTAGACATGACCGAGACATCTCTCCGGTCAATAACCAATAGTGGAACCTGGATGCCCATATTGGCTCCTACATATTCTACGAAGATCTTTATAGGTTGAACCGCATTACAACATACGTTGTTCCCTTTGTCATCGGTATGTTACTTGCCCGAGATTCAATCGTCGGTGTCACTATACCTAGTTAATCTTGTTACTGGCTACTTTCTTTACTCGTTTCGTAGTACATCATCCCATGACTAACTCATTAGTCATTTGCTTGCAAGGCTTACGATGATGTGTATTACCGAGAGGGCCCAGAGATACCTCTCCGACACTCGGAGTGACAAATTCTATTCTTGATCTATGCCAACACCACGAACACCTTTGGAGATACCTGTAGAGCGTCTTTATAATCACCCAGTTACGTTGTGATGTTTGATAGCACACAAGGTGTTCCTCCGGTATTCGGGATTTGCATAATCTCATAGTCATAGGAACATGTATAAGTCATGAAGAAAGCAATAGCAGTAAAACTAAACGATCATAGTGCTAAGCTAACGGATGGGTCTTGTCCATCACATCATTCTCCTAATGATGTGATCTCGTTGATCAAATGACAACTCATGTCCATGGTTAGGAAACATAAGCATATTTGATCAATGAGCTAGTCTAGTAGAGGCATACTAGGGACATATTGTTTTGTCTATGTATTCACACATGTACTAAGTTTCCGGTTAATACAATTCTAGCATGAATAAAAGACATTTATCGTGATATAAGGAAATACAAATAACATCTTTATTATTGCCTCTAGGGTATATTTCCTTCTGTCTCCCACTTGAACTAGAGTCAATAATCTAGATTACAAAGTAATGATTCTAACACCCATGGAGTCTTGGTGTTGATCATGTTTTGCCCGTGGAAGAGGCTTAGTTAATGGGTCTGCAACATTCAGATCCATATGTGTCTTGTAAATTTCTATGTCTCCCTCCTTGACTTGATCGCGGATGGAATTGAAGCGTCTTTTGATGTGCTTTGTTTTCTTGTGAAACCTGGATTCCTTCGCCAAGGCTATTGCTCAAGTGTTGTCACAAAAGATTTTCATTTGACCCGATGCACTAGGTACCACACCTAGATCGGATATGAACTCCTTCATCCAGACTCCTTCATTTGCTGCTTTCGAAGAAGCTATGTATTCCGCTTAACACGTAGATCCCGCCACGACGCTTTGCTTGGAACTACACCAACTGACAGCTCCATCGTTCAATAAAAATACATATCTAGTTTGTGACTTAGAGTCATCCGGATCGGTGTCAAAGCATGAATCAACGTAACCATTTACGACGAGCTCTTTGTCACCTCCACATATGATAAACATATCCTTTGTCCTTTTCAGGTACTTCAGGATCTTTTTGACCGCTGTCCAGTGATCCACTCCTGGATTACTTTGGTACCTCCCTGCTAAACTTATAGCAAGGCACACATCAGGTCTGGTACACAGCATTGCATACATGATAGATCCTATGGCTGAGGCATAGGGAATGACTTACATTTTCTCTCTATCTTCTGCAGTGGTCAGGCATTGAGTCTTACTCAACTTCACACCTTGTAACACAGGCAAGAACCCTTTCTTTGACTAATCTATTTTGAACTTCTTCAAAACTTTATCAAGGTATGTGCTTTGTGAAAGTCCAATTAAGCGTCTTGATCTATCTCTATAGATCTTGATGCCTAATATGTAAGTAGCTTCACCGAGGTCTTTCATCGAAAAATTCTTATTCAAGTATCCTTTTATGCTATCCAGAAATTCTATATCATTTAAAATCAACAATATGTCATCCACATATAATATCAGAAATGCTACACAGCTCCCACTCACTTTCTTGTAAATACAGGTTTCTCCAAAAGTCTGTATAAAACCATATGCTTTGATCACCTCATCAAAGCGTATATTCCAACTCCGAGATGCTTGCACCAATCCATAGATGGATCGCTGGATCTTGCACACTTTGTTAGCACCTTTAGGATCGACAAAACCTTCTGGTTGCGTCATATACAACTCCTCTTTGAGATATCCATTCAGGAATGTAGTTTTGACATCCATTTGCCAGATTTCATAATCATAAAATGCGGCAATTGCTAACATGATTCGGACAGACTTAAGCATCGCTATGGGTGAGAAAGTCTCATCATAGTCAACTCATTGAACTTGTCAAAAACCTTTTGCAACAAGTCGAGCTTTCTAAACAGTAACATTACCGTCAGCGTCGGCCTTCCTCTTGAAGATCCGTTTATTTTCGATGGCTTTCCGATCATCGGGCAAGTCAACCAAAGTCCACACTTTGTTCTCATACATGGATCCCATCTCAGATTTCATGGCCTCGGGCCATTTTGCGAAATCTGGGCTCATCATCGCTTCCTGATAGTTCGTAGGTTCATCATGGTCCAGTAACATGACTTCCAGAACCGGTTGTACTACCACTCTAGTGCGGAACGTACACTGGTTGATCTACGAAGTTCAGCAGTAACTTTCTCCGAAGTTTCATGATCATGATCATTAGCTTCCTTACTAACTGTTGTAGGAATCATTGTAACTAGTTTCTGTGATGTACTACTTTCCAATTCGGGAGAAGGTACAATTACCTCATCAAGTTCCATGATATGTCTCCAACGTATCTATAATTTTTTATTGTTCCATGCTATTATTTATGATGTCTTGGCTGTTTAATGTGCTTTGTCATACACTTTTTTATCATTTTTGGGACTAACCTACTAACCCAAAGGCCCAGTCCAGATTGTTGTTTTTTGCCTGTTTCGGGGTTTTGCAGAAAAGGAATATCAAACGGAGTCCAAACGGAATGAAACCTTCGGGAGAGATATTTTTGGAGAAAATCACGCACGAGAGACTTGAGAACCAGGGAGTAGGGGCCACGAGGTGCCCACGAGGGTGGGGGCGCGCCCCCTGCCTCGTGGGCCCCTCGTGAGTCCCCCGGTGTCCTCCTTCCTCCTATATAAGCCTACGTACCCCGAAACCATCAGCAACAGAGAAAAAACCCTTATTCCACCGCTGTAACCTTCTGTTCCCATGAGATCCCATCTTGGAGCCTGTTCCGGAGCTCCGCCGGAGGGGGGATCCATCACGGAGTGCTTCTACATCATCATCATCATCGCCCTCACCATGAGTTGTGAGTAGCTTACCACAGATCTTCGGGTCCATAGCTAGTATCTAGATGGCTTCTTCTCTCTTTCTGGATCTCAATACAAAGTTATCCTCGGTCTTCGAGGAGATCTATTTGATGTAATCTCTTTTTGCGGTGTATTTGTCGAGATCCGATGAATTGTGGATTTATGATGAAGATTATCTATGAGAAATATTTTGTTCTTTTCTGAACTCTTTATGTGTGCTCATAATATCCTTGCAAGTCTCTTCGAATTATTGGTTTGGTTTGGCCTACTAGATCTATAGTTCTTGCAATGGGAGAAGTGCTTGGCTTTGGGTTCAATCTTGCGGTGTCCTTTCCCGGTGACAGTAGGGGCAGCAAGGCATGTATTGTATTGTTGCCATCGAGGATAAAAAGATGGGGTTTATATCATCTTGCTTGAGTTTATCCCTCTACATCATGTCATCTTGCTTAAGGCGTTACTTTGTTCTTATGAACTCAATACACTAGATGCATGCTGGATAGCGGTCGATGTGTGGAGTAATAGTAGTAGATGCAGGCAAGATTCGGTCTACTTGTCTCGGACGTGATGCCTATATACAATGATCATGCCTAGATAGTCTCATAATTATTCGCTTTTCTATAATTGCTCGACAGTAATTTGTTTACCCGCCGTAGAATATCGCTATCATGAGAGAAGCCACTAGAGAACACTATGGCCCCCGGGTCTATTCTCAATATATCAATCTACATCTGCTATACTTTTTCCCGCTTTTACTTTTTGTTCTTATAAACAAAAATACCAAAAATATAAACTATCATCTCTATCATATCTTACTTTCGTAAGTGACCGTAAAGGGATTGACAACCCCTTATCGCGTTGGCTATGAAGTTCTTATTTGTTTGTGCAGGTGCGAGGGACTCGCGCGTGGTTGCTAGGCTTCTCGCCCCTCGTTGGTTACCCCAAGTGGAAGGTTAGAGATGCAGTGTAGCAGAAGATTTCCCTTGGCAATACCAAGGATCGATTTCCCTAAGACTCCTAGTTTCAACAAGAAGGTGTCAACTGCTAACGGCGCCAGATATTAGCAATCAACGTGGACCTGCACACAGATACAAATAACTTTGCTCCCAACGAGTACAGAGAGGTTGTCAATCCCTCCGGCCTTGTAGTTTACAAAGGATCAAATGCAAGTGATAGTAGTGATAGATATAATTGCAATAGTAAGTAAAATGCGGGAAAGTAAATAGCGGATGTGATCAATGATGGTAATATGGACCGGAGTCTCATGATGTTCACTAGTGATGTCTCTCTCCCAAAAGACGATAAAACAGCTATGTGAGGTAAACGAATTACAGCTGGGCAATTGACAGGACCAATGTTGACTAAGTTGCAAGAAAGGTAGAGGTTCAAAGGATGGGCGATACACCGAGGTAAGTAGACCAAAATCCATCTGCATCTACTACTAATCATCCACCTTGAGATATCTATCCAGAACATCTCGCTGGTATTAAGTTGCGACTCCCACCCATAGTGTAAACTCAAAGCAACAGACAACTGCATTAAAAGAACTTTGCGTAAAGTAAACAGTCCTTGCACCCGCGGGCACAAGCACCGTTGTTTTCCCCCTTGTGGCAACAGCACATCCCCTAGACTCATGTTTCTGTCACTCAAACTAGTCATCGAGGGGCATGAACCCACAATCAAGCATAACGTTCCCTCTTGGAGTCACTACCTACTACTTGGCCAAAGCAATAAATAACAACGGAGAACATGCAAGAATTACTTACGAACATAAACATAAAAGAGGTGAATCAAATATATTACTCAAACACAATCTGAACATAATCTCATAATCCATCGGATCCCAGCAAAATCATCATAGCAACAACATAAGGATTACATATGTGCCTCGATCATGTAGGGCAGCTCACGAGGACTAATTAGTGAAGCACAAGAACGGGAGGAGAACATCACATAGCTACTGGTCATGGACCCATGGTCCAAGGGAGACTACTCACAACTCATCCGGGAGGCGTCCATGGTGGTGGAGAGGCTCCCGATGGTGATCCTCCCCTCCGGCAGGGTGCCGGGAAGAGTTCTCCTGGTGCTCCCGATCTTGGAAGCGGCGGCGGCGGTGGAACAAAGATGAGATCGCGAAAAAGAGTTCCCGTCTCGAGGGTTTCGGGAGACGCTTTAAATATATGCCAAAGGGGGGGCATCAGCGGAGCCTCGGGGGGCCCAGGCGCCCCCCGGCGCGGCCCAGGGGGGGCGCGCCGCCAGGGCGCCTGGAGCCCTGGTGCCC
>LR738715.1:734041373-734060562 GCA_902687465.1 Secale cereale
ATTCTTTTATTTATAAGCCCTTTATGTGATGTCGCTCAGACGTCCGACTGTGGCATTCTTTTATCTATAAGCCCTTTATGTGATGTCGCTCAGACGTCCGACTGTGGCATTCTTTTTATTTATAAGCCCTTTATGTGATGTCGCTCAGACATCCGACTGTGGCATTCTTGTTATTTATCATTGCTATAAGCCCTGTATGTGATGTCGCTCAGACGTCCGACGGAGGCATTCTCGTTACTTACTTTGGTTATAAGCCCTTTCTGTGCTGTCGCTCAGGCGCCCGACTGTGGTCTGTTATCATTTATTATTTTCCTACGAGGCATCACCCAGACCCTCGTTTGGTCCCGTTATTTTTACCTTTTGGATTTCGGGAGGATTACCGCCCGACTTCCAGTCTCTACTTTCAGTGCATTCATATTTTGTTCTGGTTGCATTTTTGCTGGAATACTCATATGCATTCATGTTGACATTTGTTATATCTTAAGTCTGAACTGTCTTGCAAGTACATTCAAAGTACTCACCTGGCTTGTTGATTTGGCCAGATGTGGACGAGGGCGATCTCATGGATGAAGAGTTCGATAGCGAGTCCGACGCTTAGAGGAGTCCCAGTCAGTCTCTCTCCGACACTCGATGAACTGTAAAATATTGGAGTCACACCACCCACTTCACTGTGACTTTTTCCACCGCCTTTTATTACGAGTCAGTAGTATGCCACCCTGCCTTGTGCCATATCCGCCTCTATGTAATATATTGGCGCGCTTGTAATAAAATCTGTTGAGCCATCCCTAGCTCAACCTTGTATAATATTCAGTGTACTGGAAATTCTGTATCAAGGAATTTTCTGCCAGCAGGAATATTATTCCTCGCCGGTTTAATAAAGCGACCGGTCTTCCAGTAATTATTTTACTGAAGGACCGGTGGCGACATTTACCCGCCGTAGAATATCGCTATCATGAGAGAAGCCACTAGAGAACACTATGGCCCCCGGGTATATTCTCAACATATCAATCTACATCTACTATACTTTTTCCGCTTTTACTTTCTGTTCTTATAAACAAAAATACCAAAAATATAAACTATCATCTCTATCAGATCTCACTTTCGTAAGTGACTGTAAAGGGATTGACAACCCCTTATCGCGTTGGCGGCGAAGTTCTTATTTCTTTGTGTAGGTGCGAGGGACTCGCGCGCGGTCTCCTACTGGATTGATACCTTGGTTCTCAAAAACTGAGGGAAATACTTACGCTACTGTGTTGCATCTCCCTTTCCTCTTCGAAGGAATACAACGCAAGCTCGAGAAGTAGCATTCCACTTTCCTCCCACTCACTTCTTTCAAGAGAAACTACTTCTCTAGAAAGGATCCATTTTTAGCAACAAATATCTTGCCTTCGGATCTGTGATGGAAGGTGTACCCAATAGTCTCCTTTGGGTATCCTATGAAGACACATTTCTCCGACTTGGATTCGAGCTTATCAGGTTGAAGCTTTTTCACATAAGCATCGCAGCCCCAAACTTTAAGAAACGACAACTTTGGTTTCTTGCCAAACCACAGTTCATAAGGCGTCGTCTCAACAGATTTAGACGGTGCCCTATTTAACGTGAATGCGGCTGTCTCTAAAGCATGACCCAAAACAATAGTGGTAAATCGGTAAGAGACATCACAGACCGCACCATATCTAATAAAGTACGGTTACGACGTTCGGACACACCATTACACTGTGGTGTTCCGGGTGGCGTGAGTTGTGAAACTATTCCATATTGTTTCAAATGAAGGCCAAACTCGTATCTCAAATATTCACCTCCACGATCATATCGTAGAAACTTTATTTTCTTATTATGATGATTTTCTACTTCACTCTGAAATTGTATGAGCATTTCAAATGTTTCAGACTTGTTCTTTATCAAGTAGATATACCCATATCTACTTAAATAATCAGTGAAGGTCAGAAAATAACGATACCTGCCGCGAGCCTCAACACTCATCGGTCCACATACATCAGTATGTATGATTTCCAACAAATTTGTTGCTTGCTCCATTGTTCCGGAGAACGGAGTTTTAGTCATCTTGCCCATGAGTGAAAGTGCAACTAATCCCAGGGTGGTTTTGGTAATTAATAACAACATATATATCATTGAACTAATATTTACTTGGTAATTAATAACAACATATATATCATTGAACTAATATTTACTTGAGAATCATTTCAGAAAAGTTCGATGATATGGGTATGGAAATGTCTGAAGAAGTGGACCCCTCAAAATGCTAAGACAAGCATTGGCAAAAGCTCAAGACTCTATTTTTGGTTTAGTGATCAAAGATCACATTGAGTCCATAGGAAAAGCCAATACTATTAAAAGGGGATGAGGTTGTGTTAATGATCTAGTTGCTCAAGTGCTTGGTGATCTAGCTCCCTCAACTATCAGCACTCTTCACTACTTAACACACTCATAAGTAATCTCGGACAAACCGATTCTGCAAACTCAGTCCCACCGAGATGAACCACCTCAGTTATTCTTCCAAACCCTAATTTCTCGGTCCATCCGATTTTGAGTTTCGGTCTCACCGAAAATGGACTGCCAACCTTCTGTAACCAATTGACATCACTTCGGAATATCCGAGTTGTTGTTTTCGGTCCCACCGAGATGGCAAGCTCCAACCTTTGACTCACTTCGGACTCACCGAGATGGTATTTTCGGTCCCACCGAAAATCCCAACGTTCACTATATTTGAACTTTCGGTCTGACCGAGTTTTAACTTCGGTCTCACCGAGATTGGTCAAATGTGTGTGTAACGGTTGGATTTTGTGTGGAGGCTATATATACCCCTCCACCCCCTCTTCATTCATGGAGAGAGCCATCAGAAAGTCTACCACTCCTACCATACACTTTCTGATAAGTGAACCACCTACCCTTGTGTTGAGATCAAGCCATTCCATTCCTACCATATGAAACTTGATTTCTAGCCTTCCCAAGTTGCTTTCCACTCAAACCTTTCTTCCACCACAGCCATATCTGTGAGGAGAGTTGAGTGTTGGGGAGATTATCATCTGAAGCACAAGAGCAAGGAGTTCATCATCATCAACACCGTCTATTACCTTTTGGAGGGTGGTGCCTCCTAGATTGGTTAGGTGTCGCTTGGGAGCCTCCGTCTTTGAGATGTGGAGTTGAACCAAGAAGTTTGTAAGGGCAAGGAGATCGCCTACTTCGTGAAGATCTACCCCGAGTAAGGCTAGTCCTCCGTGGGCGTAGGCCGTGATGGAATAGACAAGGTTGCTTCTTCGTGGACCCTTCGTGGGTGGAGCCCTCCGTGGACTCGCGCAGCCGTTACCCTCCATGGGTTGAAGTCTCCATCAACGTGGATGTACGATAGCACCACCTATCGGAACCACGACAAAAATCTTCGTGTCACCAAACTGCGTTTGATCTTCTCCACCTCTCTTTTACATGTGCAATTTACTTTCCGCTGCTATTACTCTAGAATTGCATGTGTAGGGTGATACTTGTATTGATCTTAATTGTGAAACTGCCAAAAACATTGCATGATCTAAAGGCAGATTTTTTATATTGTCAAGTAGTCTAATCACCCCCCCTCTAGACCTACTTTCGATCCTACAAGTGGTATCAGAGCTTTGGTCTCCATTGTTTTGGTTTCCATTGCATTGGACTCCATAAGCTTGGTTTCACAACCTAGGAGAGTATGGCGTCTAGTGAGGGTAATTATCGTAGAGGTCCTTACTTTGATGGTACAAATTTTGCTAGTTGGAAGCATAAAATGAAAATGCATATTCTTGGTCATAACCCAGCCGCATGGGGCATTATTTGTGTTGGTATGCAAGGTGAATTCTTCGAGGAAGGAAAAGTTCCGGATCGCGAAGCTACACCGGAAGAGTTGCGGATGTTGCAAAACAATGCTCAAGCTTGTGACATTCTCTTCAATGCTTTGTGTCCCGAGGAGTTCAACAAAATCAGCCGTCTTGAGAATGCTAAAGAGATTTGGGATACTTTGGTTGAAATGCACGAAGGTACTGAATCTGTGAAGGAATCAAAGCTAGATATTCTTCAAGGTCAACTTGACAAGTTCAAGATGAAGGATGGTGAAGGAGTCGCTGAAATGTACTCTAGGCTTGCTCTCATCACAAATGAGATTGCCGGCTTAGGAAGCGAAGAAATGACCGACCGATTCATCATTAAGAAGATTCTCAGAGCTTTGGATGGAAAATATGACACCGTGTGCACTTTTGATCCAAATGATGCCAAACTACAAGACTCTCAAGCCAACTGAAGTCATTGGAAGAATTGTTGCTCATGAGATGACACTTAAGGATAAGGAAGAGCTTCACAACAAGTCAAGTGGTGCTTACAAAGCTACAAGTGATGCTCCCACAACCTCAAGTGACAAGTTAATTTCCAATGAAGAGATAAGCCTAATGGTTAAGAACTTCAACAAATTCTACAAGAATAGAGGCAAAGAAAGAAGCTCAAAGTCTAGATCATATGATGAAAAGAGATCTTCTAGTCGTGATCGAAACTGCTACAATTGTGGAAGACCCGGACACTTCTCAAATGAGTGTACGGCTCCCCACAAGAGAAGAGAAGAATCTCCAAGAAGAAGATCAAGAGATGAGTCACCTCGGAAAGAGAGAAGGAGTAGAGATGATCGTTATGAACGAAGACCCTCTCGGAGAAGCAAGGATTCAGAGAGGAAAGACAAGTCATCAAGGAGCTACACAAGAAGAAGACATCAAGCTCATGTAGGTGAATGGGTCTCCGGCTCCGACTCCGACAATCAATCCGATGGAAGCTATCACTCCGACTCCGACTACAGTCAAGATGAAGGTGTTGCCGGTCTTGCTCTGGCTAAAGGCCCCAAGGTAACACACCCTGAATTCATTGACTTCAATAGTGATGAGGATGACTTGCTTGGTGAAGATGAGCTATTGCATGATAAATCTAGTGAGCTTAGTAACGATGAAAATGCTAGTAGTCTTTATAGTCGAGAAGAGTCGAATGACAATGCTATGAAGGAGATTGAGCGTCTAACTAAAGAACTAAACACTCTTAAGTTAGCTCATGAAACAACTCAAGAAGATCATAGAGAGCTCCTAAGATCTCATGAGAAGCTACGCTTCGAGAAGCTCACTCTAGAGCAAGAACATGAGTTTCTAAAAGCGATCAATGACGATCTTCGAAAGAAGAGTTCTTCATATCTTGCCAAACGACTTCTCTTGTCTAATTTCTTGCCACCTATTAAGACTAAGCATGACAAACATAAGAAAAATTCTTCCTCTAGTAGTAACAATGACAATGTTAAATCAAATGTTGTTACTTCTAGTAGTTCTCTTGATTCCACTAACAATGTTTCAAGCCAAGTTACACTTGAGCAAGAAAATAGCTTATTGAAGGAAATTATAGAGAAAGGTGTCTACAAGAGTCTTGCCGGAAGCAAGAACTTTGAGGAGATTGTTCGCAAACAAGGAAGACACCGGAAGAATCAAGGGATTGGTTTTGAGCGAAAGTTCAACGCCGAAGGTGTTGAGTGGGAAGAAGGTCAATACCCTACTCCACAGTTTGTTTCACAAAAGGAGAAGTATGATCCTACTTCTTCCAATGTGGAACAAGCTCAAGATGACCTTCCACCACAAGACCACAAGCTAAAGGCCAAGGACAAGCTTCAAGAGGAGATTGATGCATTCATTGAAGCACCTCAAGCCATGGTCAAGTGGGTTCCCAAGGACACATCAAGTTCTACTTCGTCAAGCTCAACTACAACACCAAGGATTCCCATCAAGATGATGTGGATCCCAAAGAAGAAGAACTAGTAGGTTCTTGAGGGTGACTCCGCCAACAAACTTCACTCATATTCTTTTTGGCAAGAACTTGTGCAATCAACTTCCACATCATGCACTAGTTCATGGAGTCACAAACCCTCTTGTTGGTAAGTCAAGGGACAAGGTAATCATTGCTTTCATGGACATCATCTTTTGTGTACTTCACTCTATGTCTATGGATATTCTTGTTTGTTCCTTGTGGGACTAACCCATGTAGGTATTGAAAGTGCCCTAATCCAAAGGATTGCTCCCAACTCTTGATGATCTGCATCAACATTGAGCATCCACATCTTCAACATCTACATGAAGTCTTCTACGACAACCCAAGGTTAGTTTGACCCTTTGAAAGGGGTTCTCACATCTAGGGGAGCTTTGCTCTAAAAATTGAGCTAAAGCATATCCAAATGATGTGAACACATAAATGCTTTATGTAAAAGTGGTAACCCCACTTGTGCTTAAACGATGAGTATGACCTATGATCAAATGTTCTCATTTGGCTCCTAAGTCAATATACTCATATATAGATGACCTAGTCATCGACAAATTGTGTGCTAGTAGCTAGAGTGTTGGTTGTGCATGTTTGACACATATTTCAGTTGCTATATTATTGTGTGAGCATGTTGAATGCATGATTTTATCCGTTCAAGGACATCCATTTGTTGTTTTGATTGGTTTGATTTTTCTGGCCAAATGGATGGACAAGAATGCCTAAGCACCTTTCCCTAGCTATCTATGCTTTCTTGTCTCAAATTCTATTCATGCTCATATCACAACTTTGAACAAGTCTTTTTCGGACAGTCCGAGTGAGGAGCACTCGGAGCCACCGATTCGTCTAAGGCTGACTTCCAAAACCTTCTAAGTCCATTTCGGTCTGACCGGCTTCTCAATCTCGGTTCAACCGAAACGCTTAGACTGATCTAGGTTTCATCTCGGTGAAACCGAGTTCAAACTCTCGGTCTGACCGATATGCGTAACTGCACAGCAGTTATACATCTTGGTGACACCGAGTTTTTCAACTCGGTCCCACCGACAGCATGGGGTTATATATACCTGAGGGCTGCGCGCGATTTAATTCTTCAAACCGTTCGCCCCCAAGACCCCTGCTGCCGTCGCCCTGGTCTACGGATCGTCGCCGTCGTCGCCTGTGTGCCCTCGCCGCAGGTCTCCGCCGCCGTCAACGGTAATCATCTCCACCGTTGCCGCCGTAGAGGGATTCCACCAAGTTAGGGTGTATCCCGATCCCTTTCGTGCTCCCCATCCGATTCTTGCACGATAGGCTTGCCATGATTCAATCCACGTTTGAGATATTCCCTATACGTTAGTTCAGATCTTCTAGTTTCGAGCAAAATTCTTAGGTTTAGGTTTCCACGGAATGCATCTCGGTGAAGCCGATTTTGAAACTCGGAATGACTGATTTGGCCTCTGGCCATTGCACTGCATCATTCGGTTTAACCGAGTTGTGCCAATCGGAATGACCGAAACGTAGTTTCAGTGAAACCCTAAGTTATCGGTAGGACCGAAACCCATTTCGGTCTGACCGAAAGTGGTGTGTAGGTTTCTGTTGAACACTTCGGTTGCACCGAAACTTGAAATCGGTTTGACCGAAATACATTCTGTGAAAACTCAAAACTAAGTTTTGAACTCATTTTTTTTTGCAAAAACCTCTGCAGTTGTGATAACTCTTCTACTCTGCATATACCTTATCTTTTCACAGGTTTTTCAGCCATGTCAGATGTCAGTGACAGCCAGAACAGGTCTGAATCACCGTTTGCTGAAATTCCAGAGGCAGATACAAGTCCTGCTAGCAGCTCCAGTGATAATGGTGAGAGGAGCACCCCTAGTGGTTTGCCTCCTGCAGCCACCAGAACCAGGAAGAAGAGAACTTCTGATGATGAAGACTCTGACTTTGTTGCTGAGGAAGTTACCTCCAAGCCAAAGAGGAATGTGGTTGCCAAAGAGCACCAAGGGCAGCAGTCAAGGAAAGGCACAAGCAAAGTAAAGCAGTCAGCAGTTGCAAAGAAGCTCAACTTGGAAGAGCCTGTTCCAAGCAAGGTGAAGAAGACTTCCAAAAGGAAGAGGGTAGTTTATGCTGAACCTCAAGTTGATGCTGCAGAAGAAGAAGAAGAAGAAGCACCCCAGCCTCCTCCTCAGAGAGCTAAGTTCATGGGTGATGCTATTCGGGCTCAAGCCTCCTCTAAACCCAAGAAGCCTGCTCAAGCCAAGGCAGCTCCAGCCAAGCCCAAGAGAACAACCAGAAGCATTCCAGCTTCTGAGAAGAACAAAGGTGAGATGCCACCGTCTGAATCAGATGAAGAGCATGTGTTGCTTAAGCTCCGTCCCAAGTTGCCACTCCACAATGATGCTCATCCTCAAGCTGAGGACATGAAGGCAAGGAAGGACAAAGGTCTCAGGCTATGGAGACAGTCTGATCCATATGCTGTAAGGAGAAGGACTGCTGTGGACCCCAGATTCCACACCAGAGAGCAGCAGGATTTCTATGAGACTGTGCTGATGGATAAGAAGCCCATTGTTGCTGACACCAGGTATGTTGACTGGAAGTATATTGACAGTGAAGAGCACCGGGACTTCTTTCCCCATGTGCATGAGAGCTTTACTGCATGTGGAGTTGCTGATTTTGTGGGTCAAGAGCTGACAGCTTGGAATGACGAGATGATCATGCAGTTCTATGCCACAGCTCACTTCTATCCTGATGGCAAGATCACCTGGATGACTGAAGGTCAAAGGTTTTCTTCGACTGTTGAAGAATGGGCAGAACTTCTGAACGCTCCAGTGCAGAGAGAGGATGACATTGATGTCTATGGGATTCCTAAGAAGAGTCATGATTCCATGAAGAACATGTACAAGGAGATCCCGGCTGCTGATTTGGAAGGATGGAAGCTTGGCTCAGTGTACTATCTCCAGGCAGGTCTGACCACCACTAACACTATTCTGAGGCACACATTGATGCCTAAGTCTGGAGACCACCGGATGATTCGAGGCTATTCTATCAACATGCTGCACATTCTCGATGAGAAGGCACCTTTCAAGGTGATGGACTTGATGGTAGAGACCATTAAGAGGACTGCAGCTGACCAGAAGAGGTCGTGTGGGTTTGCCCCGCAGATTCAGATGCTCATCAATGCCAAGTTTGGCACGGGCAAATTCATGTTGGATAGGAAGCACTTGCCATTGCAGCCAGAGCATGAGGACAACGTAGTTGTGATGGATGAAGAGGATCCTACCTCAGTTGAAGGACAAGCCAAAATCGAAGCTGCGAAGAAGGCTAAAGCTGACAAAGAGGCAGCAGCAGCAGCAGCTAAGCCAAAGAGCTTTGGAGAACAAATTCTTGAAGCTACCCAAAGGATTGAACAACGCCTGGCCAGCATTGAGCAATCTCAGGAGAGCCTAGAGAGGATTGTCGAGGACAAGATCCACGCTCTGGACATGAAGCTGACTGAGATTCAGGTGTCTGTCAACAAGCTTGAGGCAGACATGGAGGAGACAAGGCAAGAGAGAGCAGAGCTTATGCAGGATGATCTAGTCCAGGACTCTCATCGCTAGACTGCTCAGGTTCCCAGAGGATCCAGATCTGCAGCTATCCCAGTGACAGACTCCAGGGCTACCACTTCAGCACCAGCTACAGCTCCAGCAGTTGCTCCAGCTCCAGCATCCACTCCTCCACTGCAGACTTCAGCAGAAGTCTTCGCCGATGCAGCTATCTCTACACCGACATCTACCCAGACGGGAGCCGCCAGCAGAGCCCGCAGTGACGTTTAGCTCTATACCTTTTCGAACTTTTTGGTAACTTGTTGCCAAAGGGGGAGAAAGTGTTATAGATCATAGGGCTTCGAGAGAGAGAGTGCTCTTTCGTCTTTCGTTCTTTTGCCGGTTTTTCTTTGAGATACATTGGTTTCTTTTGGTTCCTGAAACTTTAAGTGTGCTTGCTACTTCGTTTGATGCTATCTTAATGAGTGCTTAGTCATACTATGCTTTAATGTGTGCTTATTTCTTATCATATGCTATTCCTTATTGTATGGCTATTTACTCTTGTCTTGGTGATTGAGTGCATGTTATTCATTCTTATCATTTTGTGCGCTCCACCAAGATGTATGTGACATGGAAGAGTGACCCATAATCCTAATCGATTGTGCATTTGCATTCAAACGCAAATTTTAAATAATGCACAAATTTAGGGGGAGCTCTTGTTTATCACATACTTCTCAAAGCGACGATATTATTCTTTGATTATATCCTTTGTCGAAGCTTTGATCTATATGTTGTCATCAATTACCAAAAAGGGGGAGATTGAAAGTGCAACTAATCCCCGGGTGGTTTTGGTAATTAATAACAACATATATATCATTGAACTAATATTTACTTGGTAATTAATAACAACATATATATCATTGAACTAATATTTACTTGAGAATCATTTCAGAAAAGTTCGATGATATGGGTATGGAAATGTCTGAAGAAGTGGACCCCTCAAAATGCTAAGACAAGCATTGGCAAAAGCTCAAGACTCTATTTTTGGTTTAGTGATCAAAGATCACATTGAGTCCATAGGAAAAGCCAATACTATTAAAAGGGGATGAGGTTGTGTTAATGATCTAGTTGCTCAAGTGCTTGGTGATCTAGCTCCCTCAACTATCAGCACTCTTCACTACTTAACACACTCATAAGTAATCTCGGACAAACCGATTCTGCAAACTCAGTCCCACCGAGATGAACCACCTCAGTTATTCTTCCAAACCCTAATTTCTCGGTCCATCCGATTTTGAGTTTCGGTCTCACCGAAAATGGACTGCCAACCTTCTGTAACCAATTGACATCACTTCGGAATATCCGAGTTGTTGTTTTCGGTCCCACCGAGATGGCAAGCTCCAACCTTTGACTCACTTCGGACTCACCGAGATGGTATTTTCGGTCCCACCGAAAATCCCAACGTTCACTATATTTGAACTTTCGGTCTGACCGAGTTTTAACTTCGGTCTCACCGAGATTGGTCAAATGTGTGTGTAACGGTTGGATTTTGTGTGGAGGCTATATATACCCCTCCACCCCCTCTTCATTCAAGGAGAGAGCCATCAGAAAGTCTACCACTCCTACCATACACTTTCTGAGAAGTGAACCACCTACCCTTGTGTTGAGATCAAGCCATTCCATTCCTACCATATGAAACTTGATTTCTAGCCTTCCCAAGTTGCTTTCCACTCAAACCTTTCTTCCACCACAGCCATATCTGTGAGGAGAGTTGAGTGTTGGGGAGATTATCATCTGAAGCACAAGAGCAAGGAGTTCATCATCATCAACACCGTCTATTACCTTTTGGAGGGTGGTGCCTCCTAGATTGGTTAGGTGTCGCTTGGGAGCCTCCGTCTTTGAGATGTGGAGTTGAACCAAGAAGTTTGTAAGGGCAAGGAGATCGCCTACTTCGTGAAGATCTACCCCGAGTAAGGCTAGTCCTCCGTGGGCGTAGGCCGTGATGGAATAGACAAGGTTGCTTCTTCGTGGACCCTTCGTGGGTGGAGCCCTCCGTGGACTCGCGCAGCCGTTACCCTCCGTGGGTTGAAGTCTCCATCAACGTGGATGTACGATAGCACCACCTATCGGAACCACGACAAAAATCTTCGTGTCACCAAACTGCGTTTGATCTTCTCCACCTCTCTTTTACATGTGCAATTTACTTTCCGCTGCTATTACTCTAGAATTGCATGTGTAGGGTGATACTTGTATTGATCTTAATTGTGAAACTGCCAAAAACATTGCATGATCTAAAGGCAGATTTTTTATATTGTCAAGTAGTCTAATCACCCCCCCCCCCCTCTAGACCTACTTTCGATCCTACAATGAGGCATGGTTCGCAAGCACCAAGTGATTCATAATCAAGTGATTCCAAAAGTCCATCACTATGGAGTTTCTTCATGTGCTTTACACCAATATGACCTAAACGGCAGTGCCACAAATAAGTTGCACTATCATAATTAACATTGCATCTTTTGGCTTCAATATTATGAATATGTGTATCACTACGATCGAGATCTAACAAGAATAGACCACTCTTCAAGGGTGCATGACCATAAAAGATATTATTCATATAAATAGAACAACCATTATTCTCAGATTTAAATGAACAACCGTCTTGCAATAAACAAGATCCAGATATAATGTTCATGCTTAATGCTGGCACCAAATAAAAATTATTCAGGTCTAAAACTAATCCCAAAGGTAGATGTAGAGGTAGCGTGCCGACGGCGATCACATCGACTTTGGAACCATTTCCCGCGCGCATAGTCACCTCGTCCTTAGCCAATCTTCGTTTAGTCCGTAGTCCCTGTTTTGAGTTACAAATATTAGCAACCGAACCGGTATCAAATACCCAGGTACTACTACGAGCATTAGTAAGGTACACGTCAATAACATGTATATCACATATACCTTTGTTCACCTTGCCATCCTTCTTATCCGCCAAATACTTGGGGCAGTTCTGCTTCTAGTGTCTAGTCCCTTTGTAGTAGAAGCACTCAGTTTCAGGCTTGGCTCCAGACTTGGGTTTCTTCGTGGGAGTAGCAACTGTCTTGCTATTCTTCTTGAAGATCCCTTTCTTTCCCTTGCCCTTTTTCTTGAAACTAGTGGTCTTTTTAACCATCAACACTTGATGCTCCTTTTTGATTTCTACCTCCGCAGCTTTGAGCATAGCGAAGAGCTCGGGAATTGTCTTCTGCATCCCTTGCATGTTATAGTTCATCACGAAGCCTTTATAGCTTGGTGGCAGTGATTGACGAACTCTATCAATAACACTATCTTCATCAACTTTGCAACCAAGTTAAGTCATACGATTGTAGTACCCAGACATTCTGAGAAAATGTTCACTGATAGAACTATTCTCCTCCATCTTGCAGCTGTAGAACTTATTGGAAATCTCATATTTCTCAATCCGGGCATTTGCTTCAAATATTAACTTCAACTCCTGGAACATCTCATATGCTCCATGACATTCCAAACGTCGTTGAAGTCCCTGTTCTAAGCCGTAAAGCATGGCACACTGAACTATCGTGTAGTCATCAGAACGAGCTTGCCAGACGTTCATAACATCCGGAGTTGCTCCTGTAGCAGGCTTGTCACCCAGCGGTGCTTCAAGGACATAATTCTTCTGTGTAGCAATGAGGATAATCCTCAAGTTACGGACCCAGTCCGTGTAATTTCTACCATCATCTTTCAACTTAGCTTTCTCTAGGAACGCATTAAAATTCAACGGAACAACAGTACGGGCCATCTATCTACAACAACATAGACATGCAAAATACTATCAGGTACTAAGTTCATGATAAATTAAAGTTCAATTAATCATATTACTTAAGAACTCCCACTTAGATTAACAACCCTCTAATCATCTAAGTGATCACGTGATCCATATCCACTAAACCATGTCTGATCATCACGTGAGATGGAGTAGTTTTCAATGGTGAACATATTATGTTGATCATATCTACTATATGATTCACGCTCGACCTTTTGGTCTCAAGTGTTCCGAGGCCATATCTGCATATGCTAGGCTCGTCAAGTTTAACCTGAGTATTCTGCATGTGCAAAACTGGCTTGCACCCATTGTATGTGAACGTAGAGCTTATCACACCCGATCATCACGTGGTGTCTCGGCACGACGAACTTTCGCAACAGTGCATACTTAGGGAGAACAGTTCTATCTTGAAATTTTGTAAGGGATCATCTAATAATGCTACCGTCGTACTAAGAAAAATAAGAAGCATAATAAGATAAACATCACATGCAATCAAAAAATGTGACATGATATGGCCATCATCATCTTGTGCTTTTGATCTCCATCTCCAAGGCACCGTCATGATCACCATCGTCACCGGCGCGACACCTTGATTTCCATCGTAGCTTCGTTGTCGTCTCGCCAACTATTGCTTCCACGACTATCGCTACCACTTAGTAATAAAGTAAAGCAATTACATGGCGATTGTATTTCATACAATAAAGCGACAACCATATGGCTCCTGCCAGTTGCCGGTAACTTTACAAAACATGATCATCTCATACAATAATGTACAGCACCTCCGTGTTCAGCACACGTTCAGCTCGATGACGTCCTCGCCTTCTTGATCCAGCAAGACGGGCGAAATAGTAGATGAGTTCCGGCAGCATGACGACGTGGTGACGGTTGTTGGTGAAGAACAATCTCTGCAGGGCTTCGCCAAGCACTACAGAAACTAGACGGAGGATAAACTAGAGGGTCGGGGTTGCCGGCACACGGCTTGGTGTATATTGATGTGTCTTGGGTGCCAGCCCTGCCCCTCTATTTATATGTAGATCCCTGGGGTCGAAACTTGGAGCAAAAGCCTCCTCAAAGTCGGTTTTGCCCGAAAGGAAAGAGTACCACTCGGACTCCAGGGCTAGACGCCAGGGTTCACGACGTCTACCCCCTAGACGCCAGGGTTCCTGTCGTCTAGCCTCTGGTCTCCGCAAAACTTCCTTTTGCACTTTCCTAAAGCCTCGTGGGCTTTCCCCTTTGGCCCAAATAAAGTGTTCTCGTACCCAAACATTTCGGGAAACATCCGGAACCCCTTCCAATGAATTACGGAACCCTTCCGGAGGTCAAACACTATTATCCCATATATCAATCTTTATCTCCGGACCATTCTGGAGTTCCTCGTCGTGTCAGTGATCACATCCGGGACTCCGAATAACATTCGGTCACCAACATACATAACTCATTAAATACTATATCATCAACGAACGTTTAAGCGTGCGGACCCTACGGGTTCGAGAACTATGTAGACATGACCGAGACATCTCTCCGGTCAATAACCTATAGCGGAACCTGGATGCCCATATTGGCTCCTATATATTCTACGAAGACCTTTATCGGTTGAACCGCATAACAACTTACGTTGTTCCCTTTGTCATCGGTATGTTACTTGTCCGAGATTCGATCGTCGGTATCACTATACCTAGTTAATCTTGTTACCGGCTAGTCTCTTTACTCCTTCCGTAGTACATCATCTCGTGACTAACTCATTAGCCATTTGCTTGCAAGGCTTATTATGATGTGTATTACCGAGAGGGCCGAGAGATACTTCTCCGACACTCGGAGTGCCAAATCCTATTCTTGATCTATGCCAACACCACGAACACCTTTGGAGACAACTGTAGAGCATCTTTATAATCACCCAGTTACGTTGTGACGTTTGATAGCACACAAGGTGTTCCTCCGGTATTCGGGAGTTGCATAATCTCATAGTCATGGGAACATGTATAAGTCATGAAGAAACAATAGCAGTAAAACTAAATGATCATAGTGCTAAGCTAATGGATGGGTCTTGTCCATCACATCATTCTCCTAATGATGTGATCTTGTTGATCAAATGACAACTCATGTCTATGGTTAGGAAACATAACCTTCTTTGATCAATGAGCTAGTCTAGTAGAGGCATACTAGGGACATACTATTTTGTCTATGTATTCACACATGTACTAAGTTTCCGGTTAATACAATTATAACATGAATAAAAGACATTTATCATGATATAAGGAAATATAAATAACATCTTTATTATTGCCTCTAAGGCATATTTCCTTTTCCTCTGGGACATGATGGGTAGCGAAAAAGCACGGACGGTGGAGCAGTCGGAGCAATCACAGGGTCAGCAGCTGGAACAGTCGATACAGAGGGACGGTCAGTTGACACGGGAACAGCAAAAGAGACCTTGGTTTGGGCCACGTCCCCCTGTTCCTGGGCCTCAGAGCCAAAGGTTGTCTTCCGACCCCTCCTCCCTGTGCCTCTTCGAGACACCTCCACGCGGTCCTCCTCATCATCATCGTCATTAGGAAGTTCGATGACATTGTGCGGCCCTTCAGAGAACAATTAAGAAGAAATTCAGTCGACTGACAATCCAAATAACGAAAGCCAAAGCATAGCCAAGAAGTCGTACCTGCGTGGGACGTGGCAGCGTCTGCGGTCCCCTCGTCATCATGACCCTTATCAACATCCATTAAGGTTGCAGAAGCAGCAGCACTGAAGATTTCACGGAAAGTGAGTCGACAAAGGCAAAACTGATTTCTAAGACAAAAGAAGAACGAAGCAAAGCGACACTTACGTGGAAGCAATCGGGACGTCCACTTTGATCTTTGGCAAGGCCTTCTGAGGCTTGGAGGCAGCGACCTTGGGCTGTTTTGGCGCTTTCTCAGTTAGATCTGGAGTAGACGTCCGAGTGTGCTTCTACACCTGAGAGCTGGAAGGACCCGTCCTGGCACGCGCGGTCTCTGGGTCATGCTTCTCCTTGAAACACTTCTCGACATGGGGCAGTGACTCGACTTCCTCACCACTGTTGGAATCCTCACGCTCCTCCGCCGACTCCTTACCGGACTTCCAGTCGGAAGCCTCGCCTATGCCCTCTTCCCCCTCCTGGATCTGTTCATCATTGGGCACCAAGTACATATCGGTAAAGATCTACAGAAAGAAGGAACAATGGTACACCAGTCAGAATCTTCAAACACCTGCAAGCAAGAAACATAAATTCCACTCGGAAACTAAGGCCAAACCTTGTCTGGTTGGTGGTCTGCATCGAACGGGCGAACCCTTCCAGTGCCCTGAGGATTGTCCTTGTTCCCCGTCATGCACTTCACACACAGTTCCACCGTCTCCGCGGCGGCTTCCTCTGGGTGGACCCGAGAAGTGTCGTCGACGCCCGAGTACATCCACATCGGATGGTCCCGAGCTTGGAGAGGCTGGATGCTCCTCTTGAGGAAGACCTCGAGCAGATCCATCCCAGTGACCCCGTCGCGGACCAGCTGAACCACCCGCTCCACCAGCATGTCCACCTCCACCTTCTCAGCCCGACTCACAAGCAGCGTCGGTGGCTGGCCGACTCGATCTAAAGAAAATGGAGGGAGTCCGATCGACTAACTAGGAGTTGGGACGTCTTTGCAATAAAACCAAGTCGACTGCCATCCCCGGACCCACTCAGGAATGACCATGGCAGGGAAAGTGCTCCTACCCCTAGTCTGGATACCCAATCCACCGCACATCTAGATGACGTGCGTCTTCTCATCACTCGGGTTTGCTTTCTTGACAGTTTGGGAGCGACAGGTGAAGATATGCTTAAACAGGCCCCAGTGCGGTCGGCACCCGAGGAAGTTCTCACACATCGAAACAAAGGAGGCCAAGTACGTGATGGTGTTGGGGGAGAAGTGGTGCAGCTGAGCGCCATAGAAAGCGAGGAACCGCGGAAGAAAGGATGTGGGGGCAAGGAAAAACCTCGGTCGATGTGGGTCGCGAGGAGAACACACTCGCCCTCCTGCGGCTGGGGCTCGAGGTCGTCCTCCGGCAGCCGCCAAGAGTCGCGGACAATCAGGCCCTCCGACGTCATCGTGGACTTGATCCAGTCCCCCTGGATACAGCCAGGCAGGAGCCCAGACCTTGACGACGACCCCCGATTGGATCTCTTCCCCTTCCCCGTTGCCACCACTTTCTTCGAGCGCTCCAAAGCCGTCGTCTTGTCCTTGCCAATGGGGGACGAGCTGGCGCGAGCTGAGCGGTGGAGAGTGGAGAGCAAAGGCGCGGCGGAGGAGCGGAGGAAGAAGAGGAAGAGATTGGGCACACAGTGTTTTCGCCTCGGCCGCGGTGCTTATTTATCGCACGGTGGTCGAGTGACTGACTGGTGGCCCCAAGCTATCCTGTCAAATCTCGCAACAGGTGCACAACCAATACGTGGCGAAAAAGGCGGCGCGGGGATCGAGGCGCCCCGGGCGTATCCGATCCGATTACTGCGGCACGCCCCGACCCGCGCGCTTCCCCAAATTTCAAATACCGTAAAATCCGAAGACCAGAGAGCAACCAATCACGCCAAAAGTTGCGCGCCCCGCTGACGCCCGGAGCCGTGCGCCAAAGTTCATTCGATGGTCTACACAAGCAAGTCCACTCGATTGTTCTTGAACCGATTAAGGCGATCAAGTCAAGGTTGAAGGATCGGCCTGGTCCACAGATTCAAGGAAGATTCTGCAGGGACATCGAACTTGGGCCAAGGCCAACTTCAACATTCTCCTCCAGTCGGACCTCAATCCATTCGGGGGCTACTGATGATGCTACAGACCTAGGGTAGGGTCACGGTCCTGACCCAGGTGCCCCATCCCAAGGTCACTACCCCAGAAGCTCAAGAGACAACTCAAAGACAACAGAAACGGTCGACTGATACAACCCAAGAGGACATTTCACTCGATCACATACCCCCGCTCAGACGACTCAACTCCACTCGGAAGGATGAGGACACTCGACCATACAAAGACACTCGACCCCTGAAGGTCAAAGGTCCCGTTAGGCCAGCAATGGTCATGCATTCATTCTGCAGTAATGAATGCCTTTATCACCCTTTATTGCAGGCATTATCAGTAACGTCATGCCTTTATGTACATTGAACCCTTTGTAACATGGGGATGGTTGGGGTCCTGGCGCACTCTATATAAGCCGCCACCCCCCTCCAGTATTCGCACCCCCTGTAACTCAAACACACATATACATTCCAGTAGACCGCCTCCGGGGACTGAGACGTAGGGCTTTTACTTCCTCCAAGAAGGGCCTGAACTCATAAACACCTTGTGTACAATCTCACCGTAGCTAGGACCTTGCCTCCTCCTACATACCCCCTTCTCGTACTATCAGACTTAGAACCACGACACCTGGGATTGGGCCGGAATCAATAAGGTCTAAGTACATAGATTTAACTGAAAACACTCCATTCGTTGTTAGCTTCCACTTTACGATGTCTGCTTGGTCTGAGAGTTGAACGTCCATCAACCTCCGCACCAAGTGCAGCCAGGAGTTCCATCGTTGCCCTACTAAAGCCCTCTTAAACTGGATATTCAAAGGTACTGTCTGCAATATTGTTGTCACATAATTCTCCTTACGTTGCACAATATTATACAAGGTAGGATATTGTAGGGCTAACCGCGTCACGCCTAACCAAGTATCCTCCCAAAACCTTGTTGTCGTCCCGTCCCTGACAACGAAACTCACCCTATGAAAGAAAGACTCTTTCGTTCTCATGAGCCCCTTCCAAAATGGTGAATCATTAGATCTTATGGTAACCTGAGCCAGAGTTTTAGAGTGTAAGTATTTCTTTCGTAGAATTTGCGCCCACATGCCATCTGATTCCTGAGATAATCTATACAGCCATTTTCTCAATAGTCGATGACTCTACAATTGGCAAGCTAAGTTCTTGGGTATTGCAGGCGGTTATTCATTTAAACGAGATTGGATACATCATTGTCGCCATTTGCTATGTAGTAGTGAGGTGTCGACAAGCAAACCAGGCCAACTGAAGTATTTCAGTACTCACCCC